>JAOPTO010001600.1:12282-49053 GCA_033822845.1 Tetrapedia diversipes | reverse complement strand
GGGGGGGGGGGGGGGTCCATGTCCTGAAAAGGGGGCCTTGTTCGCGTATAATGGCGGCCCCTCATTGTTCTAATTATTCTGCATGCGATTAACGCGTGTGCGACAAATATGCGGCGTTCTCGCGGGAAGAAAAGGGGTGAAAGGACCGACGATACTCCCACACGGGGCACCAGGGAGGGGGGGAGGGGGCCACAAAGCGTGTCAGCCGGGCACAATGCGCGCCATCTGACACTCAATTAACGAGTTAATGCGGTACCGTTGATAATTAAACAAATACGCGCGGTTTTTTGCCGTCACGGCCCTCTGGCATCCGCTTTTTCGGCGGAGGGGTCAACCCCTGGACGAACGCTGGGGTTCGTGGCGGGGGATGGGACAGGGGGGTGTATTCAACGCGACCAGCGACCACGGCTTCAGGGGCTCCGCGGTGTTTATTGGCAATTATTGCGGGGAAATGGTTTAACCAGATGCGGCAGCTGGAACTCGAAGCGTATTTTTGGGCACATTCCGCGACCTCAGAGGCAAAAATTTTTGGCCAAGCTGATGATGCCCAGCTCAGCTGATGAGGGAGGATCTTGTGAGTGAATTTTTGAGGGACGTTTAAAGTTGGCGAATGATAGGGGGTGAGTTTTATATACGTTGAGATTGTGGAGCAATTGTGATACTTTGTAAACGAGGCAGTACAAAATGTAAGAAACGATTTAAACGCGAACTTCATAAATTTGATGCTTCTAAGATATTAAATATCTTTTAATCTGTTGCTGAAAACTTAAGTCAGCAGTTTGTTTTTTTTTTTTTTAATGTAACAGGAATTAGATTAGTTCTGAAACTACTAAAAAAGGTAATAATAAAGTTAAATAATATGAAATTATTAATTAGTTAAAATTACAGTAGTCATATCCCACTAGTATCTTTCATATATTTTTATATTATAATAATTAATAAATTAAATAAGATTAAAATAATTAATAATAAATTAATATATATATGTATATGAAAGATACTAGTGAGATATGATATATATTTATGCATGAATATTCATTCATATGGAATATTAAAAAGATTTTTTGAATGAAATATTTAATTGCAGGCAAGATTCTTAACATGAAAATTCTAGCAAATTAAACATTAGTATCTGAAAGTTTAACTTAAACACATGTACGGTTAAAGAAAATATCAATCGAGTGATCTCTTTTAACCATAAATATCGGTTAAGTTATCCTTTCCGGGTAGCCCATCAGCTCGCCTCAATTAATTATAAGCGCGTGTCTAATTAACATTTCACTTTTCCTCGTCATTCCAGGATCCGCATAAAATTAATTAAACGCGACAGAGATGTATAAGCGGCGTAATCTGCCTCCATCAACAATTCGTACATTAGATTAACTATCGCGAACAACTGAAACAAACTGTCTGGCATAATTTCAACTTTAAAACGTTTCAAATCGGCCGTAATGAAAGAAACAGAAGGAGAGTTGGGGGGGGGGGGGAAGAAGATGGAATTGCGTAACGGTTTCCGTGCCAAGCTCAACAAAACGTATAGATAGAACCTCGTTACGGTTACATCGAACATGATCGAAATAATGGTTCGTGCGATTTTTAACGCCCGGGGATCTATGACTGACTGACTGACTGACTGATTCGTCAACGCAGAGACTAAACTACTGAAGCTAAAAAAATAAAATTTTGGACAATGGGTTCCTTTTATGACGTAGGCACCCACGAAAGAAGGATTTTCTGACATTCCACCCCTAAGGGGGTTAAACAGGGGTTGAAGGTTGTTTGAAGATCAGTCGATTTTAAAGCAAGCACTATGAAAACTGGTATTTAGATTTTTGGTTAGAAATAAAGAAATACGTGTTTCAACGTTTTTGGAAAATCAATCCTCAAAGGGGTAAAATAAGGGATGGAAGTTTATTTGAAAATCCGTCAATTCTGAAGCAAGCACTATGAAAACTGGTACTTAGAAATAAAGAAATACGTGTTTCAACGCTTTTAGAAAATCAACCCCTAAGGGGGTAAAATAAGGGATGGAAGTTTGTTTGAAAATTCGTCGATTTTGAAGCAAGCACTATGAAAACTGGTATTCAGATTTTTTGTCAGAAATAAAGAAATACTTGTTTCAACGTTTTTGGAAAATTAATTCCCAAGGGGGTAAAATAAGGGATGGAAGTTTATTTGAAAATCCGTCAATTTTGAAGTAAGCACTATGAAAACTGGTACTTAGAAATAAATAAATACGTGTTTCAACATTTTTATATAATAGAATCAACCCCTAAGAGAGTAAAATAAGGGATGGAAGATAATTTGAAAATTCCCCAATTTTGAAGCAAGCATTATGAAAACTGGTATTCAGATTTTTTGTCAGAAATAAAGAGATACGTGTTTCAACGTTTTTGGAAAATCAATCCCCAAAGGGGTAAAATAAGGGATGGAAGATAATTTGGAAATTCCCCAATTTTGAAGCAAGCATTATGAAAACTGGTATTTAGAGATAAAGAAATACGTGTTTCAACATTTTTATATAATAGAATCAACCCCTAAGGGAGTAAAATAAGGGATGGAAGTTTGTTTGAAAATTCGTCGATTTTGAAGCAAGCACTATGAAAACTGGTATTCAGATTTTTTGTCAGAAAATAAAGACCTGTTTCAACGTTTTTGGAAAATTAATTCCCAAGGGGGTAAAATAAGGGATGGAAGATAATTTGGAAATTCCCCAATTTTGAAGCAAGCATTATGAAAACTGGTATTTAGGTTTTTGGTTAGAAATAAGAAATATATGTTTCAATGTTTTTGGGAAATCAACCCCAAAAGGAGTAAAATAAGGGATGAACGTTTGTTTAAAAATCGATTTTGAAGCAAGCACTGTAAAAAAAAACGCGGACAACAGCTAGTATTTCATAAATCGCGATGAACCTCCAGCTGGCCGGTCACAAATAACGCGGCAAGGAATTGTGCCGCGCGAACGATTATTGTGCTACCGGAACGGATGTGTGAAACACAGGAGGGGGGTAATGAACGTTGCGTTTGCTTGTCGCGAAGAATGGAGAGCCGAAAACGGGCATTGAGAGGTCTTTGGAAATGAAGAACTACGGCTTACATCCGTCACCGTGGACGAGAAATAAATAAATCGTTGTTCTTTTAAATTTTGTACAGCATAACAGATAAGATACAGTAACGGATATATAAATTAATTAATTAATAAGAAATAACGTTTGTATTCCATGCTAATAAATAAATCATAAAATTAAGTTTTACATTGTCCTGTCGTCTTAAAGTTTTGTTCACCACTGTAAATTAATTAATTAATAAGAAATAACAGTATAAATAAATTCTGTATTCTTTGTTAATCAATAAATAGTGTTCTACCATAATGGCAATAAAAAATGAATAAATAAACAATATTTGTGAACCATAAAATTAAGTTTTACATTGTCCTGTCGTCTTAAAGTTTTGTTCACCACTGTAAATTAATTAATTAATAAGAAATAACAGTATAAATAAATTCTGTATTCTTTGTTAATCAATAAATAGTGTTCTACCATAATGACAATAAAAATGAATAAATAAACAATATTTGTGAACCATAAAATTATATTTTACATTGTCCTGTTATCTTAAACTTCTGTTCACTACTGTAAATTAATTAATTAATAAGAAATCACAGTATAAATAAATTCTGTGCTCTGTGCTAATCAATAAATAGTGTTCTACCACAATGATAATAAAAAAAAATAAATAAACAATATTTGTGAATTATAAAATTATATTTTACGTTGTCCTATCGTCTTAAACTTTTGTCCACTACTGTAAATTAATTAATTAATAAGAAATAACAATATAAATAAATTCTGTATTCTATGCTAATCGATAAATAGTATTATACCATAATGGCAATAAAAATGAATAAATAAACAATATTTGCGAATTATAAAATTCTGTTTTATATTATCCTGTTGTCTTAAACTTTTGTCCGGCACTGTATGTCTGCGTAGAATCAACTAATGTCGTTAATGGCTTCCAAATATTATAATTATCACTGTTCTCGCCGATTTCTGCCGCTATCCCTTTCAAGTCGGTTATTTCACAAGGTGCGTTCCGGTTATGAAAACAAGCTGTAGCCAGAATCGTCAGGGCGATCGAAAAATATATTATACATTCAGATCGGGGATCGAATGTTTCAGTGGACCGTAAACAAAAATCTTTATGGGTATAGAGTGGGCCTGACGCGCCACGGTGTTATGTCTTTGTCGCAAACGATATCGTATCGCGTTTGCTTATCAGCTTCGATACCGCTATCGACTCGAATTGTTCTCGATGCTGCGAGCCATTGCACCGGAAGTGCGTTACTGTTCCTCTTCTCCTCTCTGCGGGTTTCCGCTGCGAAGGCAAATCTCGCGTGAAACCCTCGATCGTCGGTTCTTTGGACAATATTAGCCTTTCACAAATTGATGCAGATTAGAAATTTATTTATTTACTTATTTATTTATTTTCGGGATGAAACCCTTTAGAATATATAGAAGAAGATACAGTTTAATCGTAAGAGGTTAAATAATGTAGCAATTGAGATTTGAAGCTAGCATGAGTGGAAAGGAAGTCAATGGAGTCACAATAAATTTTTATATTCTTTAGAATAGTGTTAAGACAATTATTAGTGTCGTATATGATATGAAAAGTGTCATATTATTAACCCTTTGCGCTCGAAAGACGGCTGTTAGTCGCTAAATGATAGTTTCACAATTTTTCAGACTTTAGTTCATTTGTTTATTAATCAGACTCGGCGGTAAAATAATTATATATGTAAATTTTAGAATACGACTTAACTAAGTTAAATAAAGATTAATATAAGCGAATTTTGGTAAATATTTTGCAGTTCAAAATCTTTGAAATTAATATTCTTAGACGGCTAACAGTCAGCTTTCGAGTGCCAGGGGTTAATTTTACTGTAGGTATAGTAATTAATGATTGTTGTAAATACAACGATTTTCTACAAATTAACAATTCAGAAGATAACCGAAAAGAAAATTTATGAGAAAAATAGTGGAATAGGTTTAAATTTGTAAAATAGAGGTAAGCCAGTCGTTTCATTAATTTCACAAGCCATTGCATAATAATTATTGCAACGAAGATTACTATGGACGAAATGACCTTCCTTTGTACTATCAGTATCTACAAAAATAATTCAACTAATTCGTTAAAAATTCTCTACACGATTTTTGCAAAAGTTCGTGAATAAAATTCGTAAGGGAAGAATTACTTATTAATATGATAACAAATCATAATTAACGACACATGGGTACACTTCAAACAAAATTTGTGTTAGAAAAATAGTGGAACAATAGGTTTAAATTTGTAAAATAAAGGAAAGGTAATTGTTTCATTAATTTCACGAGTCATTGCATAATAATTATTGCAATCATGACCTTCCTTTGGACTATCAGTATCTACAAAAATAATTCAGTTAATTCATTAAAAATTCTCTATACGATTTTTGAAAAGGTTCGTATGAAATTCGTAAGAGAACAATTAATTAATAATATGATAAGAAATCATAATTAACGACACATGGGTACACTTCAAACAAAATTTGTGTTAGAAAAATAGTGGAAGAATAGGTTTAAATTTGTAAAATGAAGGAGAGGCGATTGTTTCATTAATTTCACGAGTCATTGCATAATAATTATTGCAATCATGACCTTCCTTTGGATCATCAATATCAAAAATAATTCAGTTAATTCGTTAAAAATTCCCTTTACGATTTTTGAAAAGGTTCGTATGAAATTCGTAAGAGAACAATTAATTAATAATATGATAAGAAATCATAATTAACGACACATGGGTACACTTCAAACAAAATTTGTGTTAGAAAAATAGTGGAACAATAGGTTTAAATTTGTAAAATGAAGGAAAGGCAATTGTTTCATTAATTTCACGAGTCATTGCATAATAATTATTGCAACGAAGATTACTATAGACGAAATGACCTTCCTTTGGACCATCAATATCTACAAAAATAATTCAGTTAATTCGTTAAAAATTCTGTACACGATTTTTGCAAAGGTTCGCGAATAAAATTCGTAAGGGAACAATTAATTATTAATACGATAAGAAATCATAATTAACGACACACGGTTGCAATTCCGGTATTTTTTTTTATTTCCAGCCGTTTACGGTAGTACACTGTGTTTCTTCATTGACACGTTACGCAACACCGCCGCCTTCTTTTCCGCAACTCCGCTTTGTTCGCAAAGCAATTCCGTTTAAATGCTTCTCCATCGGCTTTCATTTCTATCGTTACCTTTACAGTATCGCAACCGTTAACCATAATGCGTTTGCGTTTCCATGAAAAAAAAAAAGACACAGGCACGAGCGTATTTTCATACCCGCCATTGTTTCGCTAATATAAAGTATATTTTAACGATGAAACTGTAACGTGGAAAGGCGGAAGTTGCGTAAAGCGCTATTAGATCGTTGAAAAAAATCGAAACCTACGATTTTGCCGTTCTCAATGTGGTACCTAACAGATGCACGCCAAAATTTTGTCTGATTTGTATAAATTCACAGACATTTCTCGTATATCTGTTTCCAATACAAACGCCACTCGAGTTTCACACACGATTGGTTCCCGAAAGTGTGTGCGAACGTTGAATGTTCGAAAGTAGAAGAATGTAAAAAAATATGCAGCAAAAATTGTGTTTTAAAATATTGATCAGAATAATATTGTAGTTTGATGGGTAAAGTCGGATGCCTTCTGAAAGGGGGCAGAACAGTAGCCTGCTCACGAGCTCCTTTCAAAGGGGACATCCGATCACAGAGGCTTAACACTAAGACTACTGACAATTATAGTGTACTCATTTGCATACAAAAGATGAAATTGAAAATTACATAAAAAAATACAAAAGGCATATCTTCTGTAGAAAATTATAGTAAATTTTGGAAGCTTTACCACATGGAATTTATAAGGCTATGAATAATTATCAATGGGTCATTTTGACTGCTCTGGTAATTCTAGTGTTAATACACACTGAACACTAGAACTACCGACAATTAAAGTATACTCATTTGCATAGAAGAAATGAAATTGAAAATTATATGAAAGAAATACAGAATACATAGAAAATAAGTCTTTATTTATACCTTCTGCAGAAAATTGTAGTAAATTTTGTAAGCTTTACCACAGTGAATTTATAAGGCTATGAATAATTATCAATTGGTCATTTTAACTGTTAATACACACTTAACACTAGAAAGTGTACTTATTTCCATGGAAGAGATGAAATTGAAAATTACATGAAAAAATACAGAATACATAGAAAACAAATCTTTATTTATACTTTCTGTAGAAAATCATAGTGAATTTTGGAAGCTTTACTACATGAAATTTATAAGGCTATAAATAATTATCAATTGGTCATTTTAACTGTTAATACACACTTAACACTAGAAAATGTACTTATTTGCATGTAACAGATCAAATTGAAAATTACATGAAATGGTATTGAATACACAGGAAACAAATCTTTATTTATACTTTCTGTAGAAAATTATAGTGAATTTTGGAAGCTTTGCCATAGTGAATTTATAAGGCTGCTATGAATAACTAATTGGTCATTTTGATTGGTCTGGTAGTTCTAGTGTTAAAAAGTTGCATTTTTAAAAATGTGGGCGGCAGTATTAGAAATAGATATACAGGAAATGTTGGTGAATCTAATGTTAGCATGTTGGATCACAATCGTTCGATCGACCTGAGTTGTTCCAGGAACAGATACGTCGACAACAATGGTGTTCTTGCCTGGGTGGCATGGACCCCATGCACGTTATCTTGTCGCGGTGACACCTAAACATTGAGGAACCAACAACAAACAACACGCCAGACGATCTTCTCTTTTTAGTATTGGTTTCCTACCACCGAATTATCTCGTGGTGGTGCCCCTGAAAAGCAATCCCTGTGAGAGAGTAAACGATCGAAATCGATACTTCAAAACTGTCGTTCGACGGCACTCTATCATCAATTTAAGTGATCTATAAACTAATTGCTGAAGCACAATATTTATAAATATATACAAGAATTTTTGAAAGCGTCGTTTTGTAATTACCAAAGAAAAACAGTTCACTTCCGGTAAAAATCTTCAACAAACGTATATTTATTCTACGTTTGTTTCTTATTTTTGTGGGCAATTATTTTAATTTAGCATACATTAACACGTTCGTCGCCCAGCGTGATTCAGCTGAGTTTCTCACCAGGCTCAAATTCAATTGCATAGAAAACTGGGGTAAAAAAAAAAATATAAAAGCAGCAACAATTTTAACTTTTTATTTTTATTTTATGTATTTTATACTTCAATGCTTATTCCATTGAATTCCTTTTAAAATTCCAATTTAAAATCCTATTTAACTTTAAGAAGAAGAGTGTCACCCAAATATGAGTGACGTGGCGACGAACGAGTTAACTCATTTATAGTACGCAAATTTAGCTAATTTAATCCAAATAACCATGTTTTTAATACTAGATTTAAGGAACATTTATTGTATATTTATTTTTAATATCCATGTAAGAGAAGTACGTTGTCTTCACTTATAAATATCGATATAGATATAGAGGGAGCTATAGTTAGATGACATACGTGGTGAATAAGATTAGGTTACGGAAATATAATTATAATTTATAACACAAAGGAGACAGAGACTCATAAACGTTGTAGGATAACAAAATAAAGAATAGACTTTAATTGTCGTTTCTCTTTTTACAGGCAAATGTATATATTGTAAATAATGTGACGATTAAGAAAATAAAATTAATCTCTTTTCACAGAGCAACACATTGTACTTTATTCTCTTGTTGAAAATTCTCAACGATATTAATTACCTTATATACATATACTAAGAAATAGGTATACATCGTGTAGAATTTGAAATTGCACAATTTAGAGGGAAATAAATTAGGGTATGTTCGCATCACTTCATGGATAAAAGTCAACAAAAATTCCTAGGAATGATGGTAATTGTTTTTGCAAATTTTGCTAACGAAATTGTTAAAAGCTGAAAACAATTAGAGCGCGAGTCGCTAATTTACAGGTGTCAGAAAAAATTCTTACAAGCTTGATTCGACTGCAACAGAGGGCAAAGCGGCGGGATTTGTTTCAACGCATCGAGAGGGTGGAAAGTGGAAGAGGGTGGAAACCACTGACGCGAGTCAGGTGCACCAACACGACACCTGTCAAATTTCTATTTACTGACCAACCGAAACGACCAAAACGTTCTTTGCCCGCGATTTCGTCCCTCGGAATATTTTACACCGTTCATAATACACCTATCCCCCGATTTACACGGTACTCGGTTTACACGATTTCACTTTTACACGGTTTTTAAATTTGCTCGAATTAGGGCGACAATTGGGTAATCATTTTCTACAAAATGACCCGAATGTTGAACGAGCTCTCCTATTTCAGCGAGATATTAATAAACGCTTAACTCAATATGAGGAGGCCTATAAAGATTTGATCAAAAACGAAACACAATTGTGCCCATAATTATGAAAGTGGTCTAAGTCAGATATTTCTTGTTTCGAGATATTCAATGAATTGCATTTGCATAAATTGAAAAATATTTTTACATTATGCGACCTTTTTGTTTAGAATTTTACTAGTCTTGATTAATGGAAATTTATTATGAATATGAAATTTTGTATGAATTTTATACGAAAATGTTGTTTTTAAAGTTTGAATTGACTTAGACCATTTTCAAAATTAACTGAATGTCCTATAAATGACTTAAAGCAATAAAGAACTATGAGTTTTATTTGAAACAATGAACTTAATGAAATAATTCATGAACATTTATCAATGGTTCTAAAAAGGTGATGTATTTTTATCATTTCGAGTTTTAAAGATTCTTAAAATGTTCCTGAAAAACTGGAGGAACGTATGGTAGTAAACACATAATATCTTTAAGTTTTTCTTCCGATACTGGTCTAGTGGTGGTGTATAAAGGAAGCAGTTTAATATTTCCGTATATTTTGGGTCTTCCTCTTTTAGGGGAAAGATCCAAAACGTGGAATTCAGGAGCGTCTAAAGTAGTTTTATATAACATTTTATATGCTTCATTTTTCTCATCCATTGTATTTGCAGCCAAGAGACAGATTCGCCCGCGGTATTTTTTCCTCTTCTTGTTATTGACTCTTCTACTGATTTCGTTGAAATAAAACCCGTCTGTGACATTCGTTTTATGGAAAATGTATTTCTTCTTCTACACTTTTCTATCAGTTCATAATAATGCTCAGGGTTGTACAAGTAATTTGCTTTTTTTATTTTCATTTCTATCAACCCAAAATCACGGTCATTTGGTAGAAAGGAATGACCTGATACCAAAAATTTGTGGTCTATTGTTTCAATATTATTATTTGATGACTGAGCAAGTTTCATCCATGTCAATGCTACTTTAATGTTTATATATAAACAATTATATTATTATATAATTTCTTTAAATTTTTGACTTAGACCACTTTCATAATTAACACTGAATGAATTCCATATAATGTTGAAATTACAACCACCATATAATGGTTCATTTTTGACGATATCGTAAAAATTACATTGAATAAATTTAGTTTGAAATAATGTGGTGTAAAATAACTGATAAACTCATTTTTTGAAAATTTTGACTTAGACCACTTTCATAATTATGGGCACAATTGTTAATTACGGATTTCACTACCAAAGTTCGCCCATCTGAAGTTGTTTCTAATTCATCTAACATCGAACTTGCATCGCATCAACCACTATCGAGTGATGAAAGTGATATCATACCAATCAGGAATAAAAGATTAAGAGTCTACGAAAGTGATAACAGTAACCAAATTTCTGGTTAAATTTTTTAATTTATATTTCTCGTTTCTATATGTAAAATGAATTACATACATATACCTTTATATTTTTGTCATTTTATAAATAGACAGTTATTTTTATGTTTTTAACATATATTTAGTTTTATTTTACGTTGAAATAAATGACTGAATTATGCACATTTTAGTTTGTTTTCGATTTACACGGTTTCACGTATAAGAATCTACGATTTCGATTTACACGATTTTCTAAGGAACCTATCTTCAGTGTAAATCGGGGGATAGGTGTACAAGGGTTGAAACTTTCTGCTGCAATTCTACGACAAACTTCAATTGCATCTATCACGAGTTTCATAGAAGAATATACAACATAGTATTAATTTCTTGTAATTTCACTGTTGAAATTTTATTCATCGTTTTATAAGAGAAAATTTTGGTTAATGTAAAAAGAAACCATCGGAATATAATACGAAGCCAACGATTCGATATCGCAGATACGAACAAATCGCGTCGTTAATTAATCTAGCTTACTCAATGGTAAACAAGAACTGTGATAAAAGAATAATTCGTATCACGTCATCGGTTCTCCCGTTCTACAACCGCAGCAAACATAATTTCCTGCCTAAAATTAACATGTTCCTCGATAAAAATCAATCGTCGATCATTCGTTATTATCGTTCACTAATTTATAATACTAATTAACTTCACTGGCTCATTAATATTATGTTATAAATTATAAATGCTCTAATATTGACAATTGACGAGCAAAGCAACCAATGTTTGCAGTGCTGTGTATGTGTGTGCGTGTGTGAGTGGCTATAAGTAGTGAAGAAATATTATAATTAGTGCTAATTTAAGAAATAAAACATATAAAACGTAAAACGTATCTCTGTGTCATCATTTTACAACAAATATTACGTTATAAATTAATTATCGTTCGTAATGCATTAAATATTTATAAGGTACTGTGGGTAAAAATTTATTTAACCTAACATTAATCATTGGATATTCAATATAATTTAATATAACCTATCTATAATGTTTTCCTATTATTATTAAAATTAATAAAACCCTTCATGTACTCTGAAGCTTAACCCTTTTACCGGATATGGGCCCATATATGGTATTGCAATTTCGATTCAATTTTATTTCCAAATTAAGCATTACAAAACAATTCAAACTATTTTAATCCATCAAATATGTATTTAGCAATAATAAAACGCGAAAAAATTGTCTATGATTTTATGACACTTAATTTGGAAATAAAATTGAATCAAAATTGCAATACCATAATATGGGCCCATATGCGTTAAAGGGTTAAGGGAGTATTGCTGTCCAGACCGTCATTTTTTCAGTTCTCTTTCTGATTTTTTTTCTAACGATAAAATTGCTATTTAGTACCAAGATTTGGCAGGTATATTTATCGATCTTTTTAGTATGCACATAATTTTTTTTATCGAGAAATATTAAAAGTTATGGAGATTATAGCACATGTTATATTACATGTTCTACGAACTTAATTACAGTTATACTCAAACTTATGTCCGGTACTGTAAGTCTTTGTAAAATTTTTGTTACGACAAACACACAACTGATTCGTGTAGACCTCACAGCACAGTGGAAGGGTTAACCCATCGAGTATTGTGACTCGCAGAACTACACCGGAGCCATTTTTGACTCCCATAAATGATATTCTACAAGGTATTATAAGAAACTTACCTGTGTCGTCTGTTTCGACACTTCTTATTGTAGATTTATGAAGCGTGTGTATGTGTGGGTGTATGTGTGTACGAAGGCGATCGTCACTTCGCGACTGACACAAATAATTGCACAGTTTTAACCCTTTTTAAGGCAGAGGCGATATATTTACCACCAACAAAAACTTCAGCAAACTCAAATTCAGCTTGCATGTGACTCTGTTGACGGGCAGTGGGAATATTTTTACCACCTATTTTTCCAAAACTTCCGAAATGATTAGTGTTTTTCTTTTAAGTTTATTTTTGTTATATAAATAAAAACATGCCAAAAATATAAGCGCAAGTTATTTTATTACTCCGAATCCTTCTGCCTTATGAAGGGTTAAATATATTCTTATATCTTCGTACACTGTGTTTACTGCTTGACGCCTCTACGAGGACTGTACGATGATACGCAGGAGCCAAAGGACGGGCACAGATAACATTAGTATATACACGTAAACAGAGACGATATTGTACAAGGTGTTATGAGAAACTGACCTGTGACATCTGTTTCGACACTTCTTATTGTTGATTTATGAAGTGTGTGTATGTGTGGGTGTACGTGTATCAAGGCGATCATCAGTTTGCGACCAACACAAATAATGTCATTATTTTTGAGGATGCGCAAAGCGTGGTTTGTGGTAGTTTTAAATATATTTTTATAATTCTAATACACTGTCTTTACTGGTTAACGTTTCTACAAATACTGTACGATGATATGCAGAAAACAAAGGACGAGCACAGATAACATTAATATATACACGTAAACAGAGATCTCGCAATTATTAAGTTGTTCTGTCGATTTTTGATAGATGGCATAAGGACAGGTCTAAATATATTAGAATGATTGAGAACAAACACAATATGTGTACATATCGTAAAAGGAAGTACTTCAGGCATATTTGAAACAAAATTTAGATACGACACGCTAATTTTTAGAAATAAAGAAATATAAACAAAGTATATTTTAGGCATTTAATACTTTCCTTTCCACCAGAAAATTAAAAATGCCTCAAAAGCGGCAAACAAGATATGCTCTGTTCATGGTACCTTTTTTGATCATTACGAAATTCCTTTGATAGAGAAAACTTCAAAAATTCCTTTGACGAGATAAAAAATCACGTGGAAAAGTTTTTTACTGAAAAATCAGAGAAAGTCTGGAAGGATGGAATTTTCAAGTTGTCTGAAAGATGGAGAAAGGTTGTACGAAAGAATGACACCTGCATAATTTAACCAGTTAACTGTGATTGACGAGTATACTCGTCATGGAGAAGTGGCACGATTTTGTGTGTTGACGAGTATACTCGTCATGCGTATAAAGTAGTGACCATTGGCTATTTAAATTGTAATTTTTGAGAAAAACAAAACATATTCTCAAATTTCAAGATGTTTAGAATATTTTGAGGCTAGGCCGGAATAAAACAAACGAATAAAAAATATAAATAATTTGAGATAAACTCATGCGCCCCCGCATGCACCGGCTGAAACAGCTTATTAGTTCACGTAACGAATTTATTATGTGCGATGATAACGTTTTTTAGATGTTAGCGTAGAAAGGACAAACGCAAAAGTGGGGAAGCTAACTTATTATAAGATTCCTTCAGGGATGGTCCGCCACAGGACAACAGGAATTTAAATTCTTATCTTTATATGTATTTAATTTTTCTTGTGTTTTTCGTTTAATATGTATGTAATATATGTTTGTGTTAACCAAATGAGTAGATATTAGTAATGAAATTGTCAATTTTATATAATAAACCCATCTTTTTGATCCAATATTTTTAGAGCGACGCTTACTCTGTGATTGACGAGTATACTCGTCATCGCTCAATTTTCACGACACATATAAGTGCGCGCTTTAAAAAGGGGGCGCCACAGTTAACTGGTTAACAAATCTATGCTAAAATTTAAATCGCTTGCGCTTCGATCTTCCTTCAAAATCGGCACGAATTTTCCCGACCACTCGATAGTAATTACGTTCTCCAAACAATTATTGTATGCGTTATCACCTAAATATTGGTGACTTCGGCACAATATACGAATGGTTAACCCTTTGCGGACGAGTGTCGGATATATCCGCCCAACTCTCGCGCTGCGGCTGGCGTTTGTCTGTCGTAAACGACATGTATAAGATACGCATGGATATACTAGCCTAAGAAGTCAAGTTGGCCTAAATTTGTTAGATTTTATGAAAAATTTATTTAAATACAGCTTTAGTTTTTATAACACAAATGCGCGACGTAACTATTTGGTTGGCAACTAAATCATTGGTTTTAGCACATTCTTTCGTTTTGTCAACGTGTTCAAAGCACCTAAACTATATTGTTTCCTTGTTGTTTGAACTTCCATCATTAATTGGTAAGACAATTTTATCGATTATTTATTTAGTTTCGTTTTTATCCCAATTTAAAGATGGAAGAAGAAAACGCGCAATTTCAGACACATTTTATTGTATTATTTCTGAAAAGGCAGGAACGCATTGCAGGCATACAAGAAGTTGTATGGGAGTGAAGCCTTAAAAAAAAGGTTTTATTTATTTATTTTATTCCATTCAGTACTACTTGAATGATACAATTTTTCAATGATGCTGATAATGTAAAATTTCATTCAATTCAGTATTTAGCTGGTAAAAATTAGAAGTTTTATGAACATGGAATTATGACACTGTCTAAAAGACGGCAAAAAGTCATCGACAAAAATGGACAATACCTAATTTAATAAAGTCATATTTTTAAGTAAAAATTTTGAATTTTCATTCTTATTTAAAATCCGCGATCACTTAGTTGCCAACCCAATATTTCCTTTACTGCTCCCTCCGCAAAGGGTTAAAAGAAACACGATCTTCTGGCAGATAGAGCAGGCGAAAGGCAAGCGGATCGACTGCGCGACAAACGCGTGAACGTCCCGTAAATTTCGCCGGGAGCTTTCGCAATTCGTTTGGCCGGGTCGCTCGTGAAATTAATTGTCCAGGTAAACGGCGTTCCTTAAAGCACGGCAAGAAGCGTCATTACACGAGGCTGCAGGATGGCCGGCTGTCGTCACCGGCCGCTTGGGCAACCGCGCGAAATTCGTTTTACTATGGAAACAATGCGATTCTTTCACCGACAGCGCAGCTGCGCCCGCTAATTGCAAAACGATTATCTCGCAACGCGAGCCGCTAATCCGGGACTGTTTAGCCGGCAACAAGACGAAAAGTATCGCGAGGCGAAGCTGTTGAGGGGGTTATGTGAAAAAGAAATTAAATAACGAAAAATGAACTATATACGAGGGTAAGTCAACTATTATCCGCAATGTGGTTAAAAATTTAATTGTAATACAAATAGGAAACATATATGTACATTATTTTTCAACATAGTCCTCTTGCTTTTCAATGCACTTGGTCCATCGTTGCACAAGCTTCCTAAAACCCTCATAAAAGAAGGTTTTTGGATGAGCTGCGAGCCAAGAATGCACCGCTTCTTTCACTGCTCCTTTGTCATACGTAACACTCGTACGACCGTTTTTAAATTTTTCAATCCATTCGTTGACACTCCGTTGAGGCAATACACTGTTCCCGTACTGTACTGAAAGTCTTCGATGAATTTCGGTGCCTGTTACACCTTCCAACCACAAAAAACGGATAACTGAACGTTGCTCTTCTTTGGTGCAAACAGAGAGCGAAGGAGCCACGGTTAACGGCACGACAACGACAAATTAGCTAACCTAGCAGGATCTAACTTGTGCAGACATAACAACAATTAAACCATGCATGCGTCATTTACGATTCACGACAGTACTGTCAACATAAAGAAAAATATAACCACATTGCGGATAATAATTGACTTACCCTCGTATTTATTAATGAAGTATATCGGTGGTCTATATGACTGGCGCACAATACAAATAGCAATGGACTAACTAAAAGCGGCGACAGCGCAAACACTTTATACCTGCTACCCCCTAAACCATTTCAGTATGGAGAGTTTTCAGGTAGAAATAAGTTTCCTAAGTTTCCTATACCTCAACAGAAACCGAGAAGCTTGCGAGGGGTTTTCTGGCGAACGGAAACGCTGCGAATGGTGGATAACGCAAGCGTTTTAGATGAACGGGGCTGCAAATTTCAAAACATCGCGAATCCACGTTGCTTAAAGTTAAAGTTTGGAGTAGGGAAAGAATGTTTTGATTTTTGAGAGTGAAAAATAGTTTCTTATAGATTTTTTGAGTGCTGCATTCCAAAGACTCCTGCAAGAAAGTAGCAAATACATATACGAAGATGGAATGTTTCAGTAATTAACCCTTTGCACTCGAGAGGTGACTGTTGGTCGTCTAATGATGCTGAACTTCCAAAATTTTCACATTCGAAATATTTATAATACTAAAATTTGAATATATTAAACGCCATTTAGTTCAGTTAAGTGATATATTAAAATTTACATACATGACTATTTGACCTCTGGATCTGACTAATAAACAAACTAACTAAAGTCTGAAAATTTGGGTGACTATCATTTGGTAACTAACAATCACCTCTCGAATGTAAAGGGTTAATAAAAGTTGGCAAAAATTGCTAGAAACAATAATACTTATTCTTGCAAATTTTACTCATGAACTTTGAAACCCGTCAAATTGACCTAGTGTTAATAAGTAAACTAATTAAAGTCTGAAAATTTTCGAAACTATTATTTGGTGACTAACAGTCGCCTCTCAAGCCTAAAGGGTTAATAAAGGTTGACAAAAATTGCTAGAAATAATAGTAATTATTATGCAAATTTTCCTCATGAACTTCGAAACCCAGGAACCTAGTGTTAATAAGCAAATTAACTAAGGTCTGAAAATTTGCGAAACTATTATTTGGTGACTAACAGTCGCCTCTTAAGCCTAAAGGGTTAATAAAGGTTAACAAAAATTGCTAGGAATAATAATTATTATTTCTACAAATTTTCCTCATGGAATTCGAAACCCGTCAAATTAACCTATTATTATTAATTAAACTAATTAAAGCCTGAAAATTTGTAAAACTATCATTTGGTGACTAACAATCACCTCTCGAATGTAAAGGGTAAATAAAAGTTGGCAAAAATTGCTAAGAATAATACTAATTAATTCTGCAAATTTTCCCCAATTTGGAATTCGAAACCCGTCAAATTAACCTATTATTAATAATTAAACTAATTAAAGTCTGAAAATTTGCGAAACTATTATTTGGTGACTAACAGTCGCCTCTTAAGCCTAAAGGGTTAATAAAGGTTAACAAAAATTGCTAGGAATAATAATTATTATTTCTACAAATTTTCCTCATGGAATTCGAAACCCGTCAAATTAACCTATTATTATTAATTAAACTAATTAAAGCCTGAAAATTTGTAAAACTATCATTTGGTGACTAACAATCACCTCTCGAATGTAAAGGGTAAATAAAAGTTGGCAAAAATTGCTAAGAACAATACTACTTAATTCTGCAAATTTTCCCCATGGAATTCGAAACCCGTCAAATTAACCTATTATTAATAATTAAACTAATTAAAGTCTGAAAATTTGTAAAACTATCATTTGGTGACTAACAGTCGCTTCCCAAAGAGTTAAGATTCCAGAGTCGAAGCAAAGGGTTAAATAACGGAACGGCAGTTGAGAAGCTTTCGTCGGCGCCGGGTGAAACGTCATCGCGGAGCGATGATCGAGATCTCGTGCGGCGGCAGGCGATCCGAGAGAAGTTTACGAGAAGAACGTCCGGTAGCAGCTCTCACAGCGGCCCAAAGAGCCGAAACATCTGTTTGACATCCCTGTTTGTCAAGGCGTGACTCGGCACTTGCACGCCGCTTCCATACAAAAGGGATCCGCTCTGGTCTCCACGACGATCGTCCTCGCGATCGATCTATGAACTGCGAACCATTCGCGTCCAATTACGCGTGAAAATCGTAAACAATCGCGAACAGATGGCCCGAGAGGTAACTGTTTCTTCCTTCGTTCGTTTCGAGGCTCGATGGAAAAGCATGGATACTATTCACGTTCTTTGTTTCTTCCCTTTCTTCCTCGAGCACGCCTCGACGACCATCGAATCGCAATAGAATTGCCTCTATGGGGTTGGAATTGGGGATGATACTCGAGTGGTTGTCGAGTAATTTGTAGGCAAATTTTCCGTAATGTAACGCTCGTCTATTTATTTATGTCTATTGTTAATTAACCCTTTCAGTACCGAACGACGATATATCGTTGCGCCTATTTGCATCGCGAAAGAGCTCGATTTCAAAATAAATTTATAAAACGTTATAAATGTTTCAATTTTTCCATTTTATTCCGTAATATGCTTCTTGTTGAATTTTGTAAATATCATTCTTACTTCCGTTTTTTATGAGCTTTTTCCAAAAACCTTAGCAAATTCGTTAAATTTGCTCGGTGCTAAAAGGGTTAACCCTTTGCACTCGAGTGGTGATTCTTAGTGTAGACTCTAACTATACTAACTTTCAAAATTTAATTTTAATTATATTAAACGTCATTTAGTTTAGTTAAGTGATATACTACAATTTACAGGTATCATATCATATTAATTATGAATATTATAATTAATTTAGAAAAATATCGCGCGTCTATTTTTGCATCTTACGGAACTTTTTATTGTCCGCGAACGTGTTAATATTCTCCGGGGTCAGAAGAATGAGAAAATTTATTAGTTAATTATTATTAGAAAAATTCTAACGTTTCCTTTGTACTGCTCTTACTTTTAATTGTAAATGCTAACAATGAACTATGAAATAGAGATTTAGAACTAAATTTTGAAATTTTTGTATTAAATCAAATTAATTACTAGAAATAATTGTAGTAGAACAATTTAATTATGAGAAATAATACTCTTTATTTACAATATTTAGCTTCTAACTATCTAACTAAAAATAATCATTTGAAATAATATTCTTTATTTACAATATTTAACTTCTAACTATCTAACTGAAAATAATCATTTGGAATAATACACTTTATTTAAAATATTTAACTTCTATCTAACTGAAAATAATCATTTAAAATAATATTCTTTATTTACAATATTTAGCTTGTAACTAAAAATTAAATTCTAACTATCTAACTAAAAATAATCATTTGAAATAATATACTTTATTTACAATATTTAACTTCTAACTAAAAATTAACTTAACTCCTAACTATCTAACTGAAAATAATTATTTGAAATAATGTAATGCTGTACGATCTATCGAACTGTCTGGAAATCAGAAAATGTACGGCTCTTTGTCTCGCGAGACGACACGAGGCGCGCAGAAAGCAGTTGAAGAACGCCGCCGCGTCGAAATTGTCGGCTAAACGCTTTGATGCGTCGTTACATTGATTTGCCAGTTCGCTTTCATTTTTGAACACATACTGTGGACTGCAAATGTATTCACTAGATCAGGGACGGCGAATCTTTTTGATACCTGCGTCAAATTTTATTCATATTTTGTTTAATACTAGGCTCTTGGAACACCAATGCCCATTTGCAACAAGAATTAAGTTTAAAAATGTTTAACTGAGTATTTTTAAAACTAAACATCTTTAAAATTCAGTTGGCTTAACGAGTAAAAATTGGCTTAACTATTTAAAAATTTTTAGTGGGCTTAACAATTTTTAAGTTTTTCATGCAAATCGTCATTTGCATAATTTTAGAAGTGTAATGATCAAATTAAAGGTTATAGACAGCATTTAAATTGCTTTTGTGCCGATGTGGTGCTTGAAAAAAATTCAGATAGAATATAAATTATCCACACTAATTAGAAAATCTAAATCAACCCTCGTAAACAAATAAATTGTTGCCTAGCAATTGTGGGTCAGTGTCTGACCCACGGATCATAGGTTTGCCATCACTGCATTAGATAAAAATGTATAATATGTTAGAGAAACTGCAAGCAAATATATTCTGAAGCAAATAAAATTATAATAAATTTGCTAAACAATAAATTTGTTTAAGTATGTTAGATTGCTTTATTATCAGCAATTAATTGTTATTGCAACGATTAAACTAGCATGAATTAACACTGTTGCTACCATAACCGATCAAATGACCGTTTTTAAAATTTCGATTAGAATTTCATAGATTCAATGTAACTGAATCGCCTTTAAACTTTAGACTTTTCCTCAAATATACGTATAATCCATTTTTCAATATTCACTTCTTTTGTCATTGTTTATTTTCTGAGAAAAATTTGTAATCTGTCTTACGTGGGAATGTGGGGTAGGAATAGGTATACCTGAAGTGTCGATAGGAATAGTGTTAAATTCCGAATGAAGAAAAATCTTCTTTTATTATAAATTTCAAGAAAAAGAATTATTTTTGGTGTTTTAGAAAATTTGTCTTGAGAAATCGGAAGTGTAGTTTGATAAGTAAGAGACAGGATCGTAAAAGATTTGTTATTCGTATGTTTAACATGATAAACTACCACGTTACGTATTGCATTGCTTCGACTGATATTACACACCTCATCAACGTTACTGTTTCTTCTGGGCCACAAGTGTGTACACTATCGCGCAAAAGTATTTGCCTGCACGTGTGACATGTTTACTACAGATTGCAGTGCATTCCAATAATTTGTTTAAAAAAATTTTATCTTAAACGTTTCCTAATTCAATCGTTGTGACACAGTTCACTTCCACACTGATGAACATTTTCATTGTGTTCCATTCACGTTCATCACTTGTTGCTTGTTCCTGTGTGTGACAGGATTTGTTATCATCCTCGACGTAGCCTGATAGTAATCACGAGTGTGTGTTGTTGTAGCATCAGTACTATTTCTATTTTTAGTAATTCCTTGATAGGGAACATTTAAATACTATAGTCTATGCTTTGTCTTGTATATGTTTAATTTAATAGGTATAAATATCTCCACCCTAAAGTTAGTATTGGTTCAATTCATTTGATAAATATATACATTTTTTAATATGTACATATAAGGATTTAATAATATAGTAATAATTTATAAATAAATCATAATTTGATAATAGATTATAAGTTATTAATTATATATAAATATATAAATTATTTATATAGATATAGCATTATTTATAAATCTAAATATAAGGATTCAATAATATAGTAATAATTTATAAATCAATCATAATTTGACAATGGATTATAAATTATCAATTATATATAAATATATAAATTATTTGTATATATAGTATTATTTATAAAGAAATCATAATTTGAATAATGGACTATAAATTATTAATTATATATATATAGCAATATTTATAAATCTAAATATAAGGATTTAATAATATAGTAATAATTTATAAAGAAATCATAACTTGACTAATTAGTACATTAATAAACCTTTTCCAGGTAGATATTTCCATCATAGTTATTGGTAAAAAGCTGTTTATAGCGATCGTTTAACATCGTAGGTTCGATTTCTGGTGATGTTCTTTAAGTTTCACATAATTTCCTATAATACCCCGATGGGAACTTTGTTGTCTAAACAATTTATTGTCTTTTATTGACATAAAAACTGTCCGGGATGGCTCGGTATCGCAGCGGGGGCTCCATAAAAATATTTTTAGACGATTCCCAGCCAGGGAGAAAAAAGTTGGGGAACCAGCCCGATCGGAACGAGCAACACGTGCAGTCAATACGTCCACGAAAAGTAGGAGAATCCAATTTTCGGAACTGAAAATTGGAACCATATACACGTATCTTAGTTTATTCTTTCGTTCGTTAGAATGTGTGACGACGTTCATTTCTTTTCAATGTAACTTAATATTCTAGAAACAAGAACTCTTTGTCTTCTTTAGATCTTCTTTTATCTTCTATTCATATCATATCTTCAATTCACTAATAATACAATCTTTCTGTAACTGTAACAGAAATCAGTAATTCTAAAAAGTCTAATCAATGACAATTATTACATTTTTTGGACATATTTTCTACAGTTGCTGTAAAAAAATAATTATTTATTTTATTATTAAAATAATTTATTTAGGAAATGTATTATCAATGGCAAAAACTTTATACTTTGTTAAATGTTATAACAAACAATTATTGTTATATTGAGATCAGCTGGGAATCTATCAAATCTCAAATACCTCAATTCTTTACTAATGTAATTCCTCGTAGTACCTTCATAATCATCATCATCAATCGAATAAAACTACAATTAAATTGTAGCCGGACATAATACATTGTAATTCCAATGAACCCCAAAAATTGTAGTTCACACATTATGCCTATAGAAAAACAAAACCTCATTCCCTATTCCATCTAAAACTACAAATGCGCATCGAATCTGCAGTCGAACAATTATTGTCCACCTCGATATTCACGAATATTCCGTTCGCGAAGCAACTGTTCCCAGTCGGAAGGATCGTTTGCGAGAAAAAGTGGCAGCGCCCCGGGATTCCCTCGAAGTCGGTCCACACAGGATTCCCCCGGCAGCCTCCCGTGACTTTAGACACGTCGAGTCCCCGATACGTGCCCCGCGTGATGCCCCCCACCCGCCGCGGGCGCCCCCCCCCCCACCGCCCCTCCGGCGAGCCACAGGCAGCAGCCGGCTACGAGTTTCCCGCGGTCAATACTTTCACGGCTGGATATAAAACGTTCGCGATAAACGTATCGAGATAAAGCGGCGCGCTATCATTGGCCAGGCCCTTCCGCTCGCGTCCCCCGCCCCTTTCGCCGTTCAAGAATCCCGTATTTGTCCGGCGCGGATCACGAGTTGCGGGAGAAAGAGCTACGTCGGCGAACGGACGTTAGTGGAAGAAAGAAAGAAGCTAAGGTTAGTATGAGTGTGTGTATATGAGCGACAGAGAGAGAGAGAATGAGTGAAGAGGGTGGGAGGGAGAGAAATCCGCGTCTTTCTCACGTTTCCCTCACCTCCCTCGATCGTCTTGGACTCGATCCGAGTTCGATGCCTCAGCGCCGCGACGCGGGAGGGCGGAGGCGGACAACGGCCGGGGGGCGGGGGCGGGGGCGGCGGTGAGAGAGAGAAAATCGAGCGAAAAAGAGCGAGAAAGACGGAGCGAGGATCCGCGGCACCGCCCCCTTTTTTAACCACGCCTACCCTCGATATAATATTATATCCACTGTGACCCCCCTCCCCCCTGACCGCCCCCGCCGCCCAGCCACCCTCCGCAACGCGCCGAGAGACCTGTCCCGCGGGTTTCTCTACGTGCTCACCGGAGAGGGGGGCAGAGAAAAAGATGAGAGAGAGATACGTTTATATAGGACGCACACCGCCGCGCGGAACGATACAATGCCCACGTTTGACGCCGCGCTCTCCTCCTACTCCTCCTGCGGATCCTTCTTCCATCAAGGGATGCTGCTCGGACGACGCTGTTTCACTGGCCATCTTGCTGGCTCCCTCGAATTCGGACACGGGATTCCGGCTACCCTCCCCGGTGTGTTTGATCGTTCGGGAAAGGGGAAACGGGTTCTGTGTGTCACGGATAGCAAATTTGAAGATGTTCTCGAGCTATATGCTAAATCCATTCTAACACTACGTACATATGTTGTGTGGTGATTTTAGAAGATTTTGATAGATTTTGCGGTATTTTTCGTATTAATTTGGAGATTTTCTCTGTTCTTGGACGTTTGTAATTGTACTATGAAATTTTATTTTTGAATATAAGATTAGTGTTTCTTTTGGTTTTAAAGAAGGCCACGGCCAATTAAGTAATGAAGGAACAAAGTATGTATAATATAAATTTAGTTTTATAGTTTTACGCTATATTATGCTTAATTGGATTCCAGCAATTTGGTCCAGAAGATTGTAACCAATATTTCGTTTAAATAGACTATCTTGTATCGATACAACAATGCAGTGATAAAATTTAAGCAGCATAAATAGATAGGTATATATCATATTGCAATTTCTCTGTGTTCTGAAATAGTTTTTTAGAAGCCATACCACAAGCACCTAATCAAATGTAATTTATGGGATTAGTAATAAAGGAAGGTACAATATTTTTGAAACTCTTTAGTAAAATATAGGTTTCGACGTCGATTTTTCCTGTTTTCTCGGATTCCCGTGAAGCAAGGTGTATTTGAGTTCCGCAGGAAACGAGGTCTGAGAAATCCCACTGTAAGTCGAGCTGGTAAGTTTCCCATGTGATGCATTCCGGAAGCACATTTTCCGGGATTCTTAACGACAGGCGAGATTCTGGGGGTGAGAGTTTTCCGTTCGTTTTAGGTTTTGTTATTCTGTTTCGGCTGCTCTTAATGACGTTTTACGCGGGCTCGGGACGATTGTGGTCGTTTGGAGCATGAACGTGACGCGGTTGCATTGTTTCGAGGAGAAAGTGAGAGATCTTCGGGCAGGGATGAGGACTTTACGTGTCTCTGCGAAGAATGGTCGAGGAGAGGTTCCGAAGAAGCTTTAGACGGCCCCCGATCAAGATCGTTTCTCCTCTTCAAACGTTTAAATGCCGATGGTGAATTGTACTCGAGCCACGTTTGATTTATTATATTTATCGACTTGGATGGGGAATCATTAGACAACGAACGCAGTTAAATTGCAATTTACTATGTCAGAAGTTCGATTATGTGGTTAGACGACTGTCATCGGTGAGACAATGAATTGATAGCAATTGAGATTCAATTATTCGATTAGTTACCCCGGGCTGATAAATAATACGACGATAATGCCACTGATTGAATTATTTCATTAATTAACGAGGAACGGGGATAAGTATGCTGACAGGGCTGCGTTCATTTATTTACGTGTATCGGTAAATATCGAAGTCCAACCGGGAACAGCCCGGGATAGATACAAATTGAATTATTCAACGTGTCCATCGGAAATCGTCTGAGGCTCTTTTTGCGCTAATTACTTCGAGATCAATGGAGATCAAGCTCTGCTTATTGATAACATCCGAAAATGTTCTGAATTGTAACATCGCAAAAATTTTGGTACACCAAAATTTATTTTATCTGCCGAATTAACAATGAAGAAAATTATCATTCTAAGTAATTATACTAAAAAGTTGGATGAAACTAAATTTATTATACTATAGGGAAAATCTGTAGTTATATTATAGTTTGTTCGAACAATATTATATCCTACAATTGACTTCTGAAATATTAAACTTAAGCTCATCAATTAAAAATGACGATTTTTATAAGCCAATCAAATCTGTAACCATTGACTATTATTTAATTATTAACATTTACAAGTTACACGAAAAAAATGATTAAAGTTCATCTGACAACATGATCCGTTTATAAAATTGACTCAGAGTTCTGAATGCAAACTGAGCTTAACAAAATTATATTTTCTCAGAAAATAAATAAATGAAGTAATTAATAGTAAATAACAGTATAAATAAAATCTTATGCTAATCAATAAATAGTGTTCTGCCATACTGACAATAAAAATAAATAGGTAAACAATATTTGCGAACTATAGAATTATCTTTTACATTGCCCTGGCATCTTAAACTTTTGTCCACTACTGTATAACATAGTTTTATGATTTACAAATATTATATATACTCATTTTGATTATTATTATGATAGAACACTATTTATTGATTAGCACAAAATACAAACTTTATTTATCGTGCTATTTCTTATAAATTAATTTATTTGTTTTCATTGAATCTTTGATCTTAAACTTCTGTCGGCTACTGTAGTTTTATAGTCTTTAAATATTCAGTTTTATTGTTATTATGGTAGAACATTATTTATTGATTAGTATCGAATACGAATTTTGTTTATCGTGATATTCCTTATTAATTAATTAATTTATTTTCTTTCAATCTTTGGTCTTAAACTTTTGTTTGCTACTGTAGTTTTATGGACTTCAGATATTGTCTGCACATTCATTTTTATTGTTATTATGGTAGAACATTATTTATTGATTAACACAGAACACGAATTTTGTTTATCATGCTATTTCTTATAAATTAATTTATTTATTTTCTTTCAATCTTTGGTCTTAAACTTTTGTTTGCTACTGTAGTTTTATGGACTTCAAATATTGTCTGCACATTCATTTTTATTGTTACTATGGTAGAACATTATTTATTGATTAATACAGAACACGAATTTTGTTTATCGTGATATTCCTTATTAATTAATTAATTTATTTTCTTTCAATCTTTGATCTTAAACTTTTGTTTGCTACTGTATCCCGCTCACAATACCTTAAAAACTTGAAAACGTCGATTCTTACAACAGGATCGAGGTCGTGTCGATCGATACGCGACCCTGGTCGATTCCTCCGCTGTTCGACCGATCGGACACGTATATATTAACGCTAGGAAACACGTAATTTCGCGTTCTTACCGCGGTGTCATCTGGCCGTGGCAGCGGCTTTACGTAACACCGGGATTCTGTCACGGTATCCGTGGCTTGCACTCATACAATAACGCCGTATCGGCGTTCCCTTTTATTGTCCGAACGATAAGAACGGCGGATTTCTGCGTTGTCTATCGGAATTCCGCCTCGTCGGCGATTAATCGATCTCTGGGCCGATTGTCTACCGCACATATTACAACTTGTGAATCACTTGCCCCCCTATTCTCTCGCCCTTCCTGTCATCGCCAATCTCGTGTTCACATTGTTGCGAATTTTTTTTCACGTGCTGACAGCCACCTTCGTGTTACATTTTCATTTCCCTGGAAACGGATCTCAACGTCGAGGAACGTTTACTTAACTATCGTGCACCTGCTTCGACCATGTGTGCATACTTTTTGTTGGAATGCATGTCGTTAACAGACTAATCGCGACATCTGTTAATTTTTATTTATTTTATTCATTTATTTAAACGGGAAAAACAAAAACCACTGAGGTATCATTTTATTGATACCACTCAGATAACTTCTTCACTGTAAAATTTTCTTATCTTTAATCCCATATAAATAAATAAATAAATAATGTTAACTGATGTTTTATGAGGAGCTGATCTAGATACTCTATACACATTTATTTTTTCCAAAATTACTGTGGTATTTTAGATTTTTTGTAATAAAGTGATAGTATTTATTCACCTAATCTCTTCACTCTATAAAACAGCTACTACAACCCTTTTCTCTATTAAATTTTCTAGTCTTTATACACTTCTCTTCCATTTGTATATTTTTAATTTTCACTGTTACCATTACTATATTTCCATACCTCACTATAATAATTTCCCTGTAATTCTCTAATGGGTTAATCCCATATAAATAAATAAATAAATAAATAATATTAACTGATGTTGTATGAGGAATTAATTTCACTACTCTATACATATCTATTTCTTTTCCAAATTTACTATGGTATTTTAAGTTTATTGTAATAAAGTGATAATATCTATTCACCTAATCTCTTCACTCTATAAAACAGCTACTACAACCCTTTTCTCTATAAAATTTTCTAGTCTATATGCACTTCTCTTCCATTTGTATATTTTTAATTTTCACTGTTACCATTACTATATTTTCATACCTCACTGTAATAATTACCCTGTAATTCTCTTAAATAAATAAACAAAAAATACCATAGTGCAATGATAATGAAACAGGATAAAACTTACAATTAACCATCCAACAAGTCGTGTCGCGTTATAGGGGCTGAAAGCGATCGATCAATCGCGACGTCAACAGAAACCGCCGTCAAAGTGTAAACAGCCGAGGGAAATCTAGGAGGAACGAAGAAGAACCGGAAATGGGAATAAAAAAGAGGTGTCCCGGGCGGGGACAGGCAAAAAACCGAGAGGTCGGGATAAGCAGCGAAACCGAGAAACAATCAAACGGCCGATTAAAGGCAGCGAAGTGGTGCAGCCAGCTATCAATAAATCGCGAAGCCGAACGCGCGATAATCGCGTTAATCCGGCGCACATCCGGCTGATGGGATTCCACCCCCACCCCCCTCCGGTTTGCCCCGTGCAAACACACTCCTGCGTGCGAGCGAGCGAGGGAAAGGCAGAGGGGGTGAGTGACGCGTTCGATTCCTCGTTTTTTTCCCCCAGACCGTGGGGTGGCCGAAAGGGGTCAACCACGCCACGTGGTTTCCACGCGTGATGCGAGACACGTTTGCGTACACGGCTATCGTACAGTACGCGACAAAATTGTCTGCACACGTACCATTCTTCGAGATTTAACCCTTTCGCTTCGAAGGCTACTTATAAGTGACATTCAAATATATTTTGTATTTTAATAAATTTGTATTTTAATAATTTTGTACTTTAATAATTTTATATTTTAATAATTTTATACTTTAATAGTTTTGTCTTTTAATAATTTTGTATTTTAATAATTTTATATTTTAATAATTTTGTATTTTAATAATTTTACACTTTAATAGTTTTGTATTTTAATAATTTTACATTTTAATAATTTTATACTTTAATAGTCTTGTATTTTAATAATTTTAAATTTTAATAATTTCACATTTTAATAATTTTATACTTTAATAGTCTTGTATTTTAATAATTTTATATTTTAATAATTTCACATTTTAATAATTTTTTACTTTAATAGTCTTGTATTTTAATAATTTTATATTTTTATAATTTTGTACTTTAATAATTTTGTGAGCCTTTTTATATTAAAACTGTAAATATACTTATTACATAAAGAGCAACGATTGTTTTATTCAGCACAATTGTTACTTAAAACTTAGAAAAACGTATAAGGCAAGGGATTAATGAATAATTAGAAATCACAATTCAGCGCCATTTAGATGACCCCTCCATTTAGGTGTTATGACTTGTTATAGTATAACTGTTGGATCTTTATATATATTATCAGTAATATAGTTTCTGATATGTAAATGTACAATGTTTATTGAACATAACGACACCTAGTGTCTAATTAGGCATCATTTGTAACCATGTATAATAATATTTATGTGAAGAATCCTTACTGCTATTTTTACAAAATTGTTATGATTATTTAAATATACAGCTAGGTGTATAATAAAATCGTGTTATTTTATATTACATAAAAATTTACTTCATTTTATTACAATGAAATCGTAAACTAACATTGTATGTATAATAGTAGCACTTTTATATCATTTAACTTCAATTAACAAGGTGATGAAGTAATAACAAGTAGCATGTATAATACAATCAAGTCAATAAAGTTTTGTTAGCTACTGTACACGTGAACCGCACGTCTAGTAATAGCGTGCGCATTCTACTGCTTGCATGTTGATGGAGGGTAGTGGTTACCCTCTATTGTGCTACGAATCGCTTGACCACTTTGAAATAAACATTAGATACATCCATTTAAGTTTCCCGAAATCGATTATTAATTAATACAGATTGCAATTTCATGAAACACAACCTACTTAAAAGGGTCAAATTATATTTTACATATTTATAAAGTAGCAAAATTAAAATCAACTATAATAAAAGCTACTTTTGCATGATTTTCCAAAGCCACATAAATCCATTCTATTAAATTTCTCTCATAAAATTAAACAACTTTCATGTAAAACGCTTTTTTATATTTTACACTCAATTATTAGGGTATTTCTCTAAAATTGAACGTCTAAATTATTTTCATTACTATGAAAGGTAAGAAAAATTCACAGAGATGTTTAAATGGTTCCAAGACACTCGATAAAGCTAAAGAAAAGTTCTTTTCGGATCAAACATTTCGTGACATTTTTTTCCAGCTTTCTATGATACTTTTATGCTACCTAATGAATATAGCTGTTTGATTTAAGAATACCCTGTACGTTCTTCAAGATTCCACTTCATGTTCACATTAAACAAACTTTAATTCATTCACTGTCAACTACGAGATATCTCATAGTTCGTGCTACAAGTTTAGATCAATTGCAATTGATCACTGAATAAATTTATAGCCTAGAAAGAATGAATTAATATTTTATATAATACTTTTTAAAAAGCAACAAATCTAATGTCACTTTTTATTGTCAAAATAATGAAAACTTAATATTTTGATTAAAATGAAATCTTGGCACCCAGGGGCAAGATATTGTAAGTTTGCCTGGCAGTGAGCGTGTTAAAACACTCGCACACCCATCATTATCCTTTCCAACCGTTAATCCCGACGCTAGATTCGTTAACGCTCTCAATCTAGCAACGACTCTCGAATATCAGCCAGTTCCGGCCGCAACCGCGAGCCTCGCCGACATTTCCCGCGACCATGGCGTCACTCTGTTCCATCGACAAGGAAAAAAGAAGTATATCAACGTGAAACAAAAAGCCAAGCTCAAATTTTCCTCGTTCATCCCGCAAACCGGCGACAATCGTCGCCCAGCAAACGAACCGAAGGCCTTATCGCGAGTCGATCATCGGATCGTTACGTGCTTCCGGCGTCGATTATCGAAGCTTACGCAATAGACTGTGGAGGAAAAATAAAAATGAAAAAACCAGGAAGAAAAAAGAACGATATTCCCACGTTTCCATTCGCGACTCACGAATTTACAGTTCGTGGATAGGATTGATGGGAGGGAGGGGGACAAGCGTCGAGGCAACGTTTTTAGTTTGATGTTAGGGGGGTTGAGGGGAGGGGACAAGCTTTGAGGCAACATCTTCAGTTCTATGATACGGGGGGTTGTGAGGAGAGGGACAAGATTTGAGGCAACGTCTTCAATTTGACGATAGGGGGTTAAGGGGAGGGGCACTAGCGTCAAGGTAACGTTTTCAATTCGACGATAGGGGGCTGAGGAGAGGGGGGCAAGCTTTGAAACAACATCTTCAATTCGATGATAGGGGGCTGAGGAGAGGGGGACAAACTTTGAAATAACGTCTTCAATTCGACGATAGGGGGTTAAGGGGAGGGGGACAAGCTTTGAAACAACGTCTTCAATTCGACGATAGGGGGCTGAGGAGAGGGGGGCAAGCTTTGAAACAATGTCTTCAATTCGACGATAGGGGGTTAAGGGGAGGGGGACAAGCTTTGAAACAACGTCTTCAATTCGACGATAGGGGGCTGAAGAGAGGGGGGCAAGGTTTGAAACAAACGTCTTCAATTCGACGATAGGGGGTTGATGGGAGGGGGACAAGCGTCAAGACAACGTTTTCAATTTTATAATAGGAGGGTTGACAGGAGGGGGATAAGCGTCAAGGCAACATTTTCAGTTTATGGATAGGGGGGCTGAAAGGAGAGAGACAAGCGTCAAGGCAACGTTTTCAGTTTTAAAACAGGGGGTTTCAAGGAAGGGAGACAAGTGACAAGGCAACGTTTCAGTTTTAAGACAGGGGAGCTTAGGGGAGGGAGACAAGCGTCAATGCAACGTCTTCAGTTCTAATATAGGGGGGTTGAGGGGAGGGAGACAAGCGTCAAGGCAAACGTTTTCAGTTTTTAAATAGGGGAGGTGAGAGGGGGGGCAAGCGTCAAGGCAACGTTTTCAGTTTTATGATAGGGGTTTGAGGGGAAAGGGGCAAGCGTCGAGGCAACGTCTTCAAGTTCATGGCTGCGTTTAAAACACCATCTGCGAACGGACGTGGCCTGCGAGCGGCCAGAGGGGGCGGCGGCCTGATGCATTCTGACGCGTGATTATGCCACGGAGGTCAGAGAGGATCTATGCTTGACTGCACCTCCGCCATTGCCAGGGCACCACGATCGCCTATCGTCCACCGCTTCGAAGTACGCGCGCCGTTTCGCCTCCATTTCGGGGATACATGCCTGTCTTCGGGGATTTCCAGGCAATTAGCACCTTCTTCGTCGCGACGGGACTATTGCTTGGCCGCGGCCTTGAGGCGGCTGCGGTTGCCGCCACTGGTGCGGATTAAAATTGCCATCCATTTAACGGAACGCCGCGTAAACGTACTGCAGACTATTTAACCTCCGGGTCTGACTAATAAACAAACTAAGTGAAGTCTGAAAATTTGTGATACTATCGTTGAGAGCAAAGCGTTAACACTGAGATCCAGGGAATTTTTTAATGTATTGTATTCAGAATTCGCTAAGCGACATTACACTCGTATTTATATATTTTATATATTTAAAAAGCTACCAATCTTTTATTATCTTTTATTTATTTATATTATTTTATATATAAACACACATTTAAGCAGAAACTAAAGAAAACTAGATTGAAATACTAATGTAAATATATATAATAATAAAATTATAGCCTGTATGGTGACATACGAGTGAAAAGGTTAATTCCAAAAAAATTGGAAATGAAAAATTTGCATTAGAATTTTAATTAGAACCTTTAGAATCAATGCTATTGTCATTTATTTTAACTACTTAAGGTTCTTTCAGTTTTGTATTCACTCTTCCACAATTTCGTAATCGATTAATTACTTTTGTTAAAACACTGGAATGCACTGTGCATTACCAAACCAGTCAAAATGACCAGTTGGTGATTATTCGTAGCAGCCCTATAAATTCATTGTGGTAAAGCTTCTAAAATTTATTATGATTTTCTACAGAAAGTGTAAATAAAGATTTGTTTCCTATATATTTAATATCTTTTCATATAATTTTCAATTTCATCTCTTCCATGCAAATAAGTACACTATAATTGTCGGTAGTTCTAGTGTTAAGTGTGCATTAACACTAGAATTACCAGACCAGTTTGTGATTACTCATAACAGCCCTATAAATTCAATGTAGTAAAGCTTCTAAAATTTATTATGATTTTCTGCAAAAGGTATAAATAAAGATTTGTTTTTTATGTATTCAGTATTTTTCATATAATTTTCAACTTCATCTCTTCCATGCAAATAAGTACACTATAATTGTCGATAGTTCTAGTGTTAAATGTGCATTAACACTAAAACTAGCAGACCAATTGGTGATTACTCATAACAGCCCTATAAATTCATTGTGGTAAAGCTTCTAAAATTTATTATGATTTTCTACAGAAAGTATAAATAAAGATTTGTTTCCTATGCATTCAATATCTTTTCATATAATTTTCAATTTCATCTCTTCCATGTAAATAAGTACACTATAATTGTCGATAGTTCTAGTGTTAAATGTGCATTAACACTAAAACTAGCAGACCAATTGGTGATTACTCATAACAGCCCTATAAATTCATTGTGGTAAAGCTTCTAAAATTTATTATGATTTTCTACAGAAAGTATAAATAAAGATTTGTTTCCTATGCATTCAATATCTTTTCATATAATTTTCAATTTCATCTCTTCCATGTAAATAAGTACACTATAATTGTCGATAGTTCTAGTGTTAAATATGCATTAACACTAAAACTAGCAGACCAATAGGTGATTACTCATAACAGCCCTATAAATTCATTGTGGTAAAGCTTCCAAAATTTATTATAATTTTCTGCAGAATGTATAAATAAAGATTTGTTTCCTATGTATTCGCTATTTTTTCATGTAATTTTCAATCTGATTTCTTACCGACTTTAATTGTCGGTAGTTCTAGTGTTAAACCCAGAATTGAATCGTATAAGACCGAAAGCGCTTAGGTTAGGTTACCGTTTCAATATTGCGCCGTTAGATGGGCGACAATTTTTATTCGTCACGGATCAACCGAACGCGAATCATGTTTCAGAGGGAGCTGCGAGCGCGCGTCATGCGTCGGTTGCGCGGCAAACGTTGACGGAAAGGCGGTTTACGAGCGCGATGAAAACGCGGGAAATGTACGGTCGCTTCTTGAAAACCTTGGTCGTTTCACTGCGAAACTGTTTTCCGATGCCACGGTTCCCTCCATTGTTCGAACGCGAACGTTACCCCTTTCAACTGTCTTGATTATAGGCGTGCGGTTATTAAAAAGTGATCCACGAATCGGAAACTACCCCGTGTGTGTGTGAAAACTTCATTTAGACTTGTAAAAAATTCGAACAGTCGCTGTTTGTTTCATTAAGTCTTCTTTGTGCACACACTTTAGCTCAAAAGTAAATTTTTAGAGCAATTAGGTAAATTTACTAAACAAGCTTTGGAAGGGTGGGAAAATTCAAAGAATGAGGAAACTATGAAAAATGTTTCACTTCATATTTTGAGATAATGATTGAGAATTTTATCATAGAGCAGATGTAGTTCGAATTTTTTAGATAAATAACTTCTGGAGTCAATATTTTACTGTTTAACCCTTTGCACTCGATAGGCGACTGTCGGTCGCCAAACGATAGTGTCGCAAACTTTCAGACTTTAGTTAGTTTGTTTATTAATCAGACCGAAGGTTAAACAGTTATACATGTAAATTTTAGTATATGACTTAACTAAACTAAATGAAGTTTAATATAAGCGAAACTTAGTAAATATTTTGCACTTAAGAATCTGTAAAGTTAAAATTGCTAGACGACTAACTGTCACCTCTCGAGTGCAAAGGGTTAATATATATTTATAGTTGTTTGAGATCATCAGTGATGTTCTACTGTTATGTATTAACGATGAATTTCAAATTACGTTATTTTTACTGTTCTTCGAAGTATAGGATATATAAAAGTTTACAATACAAGAAACCTACTACTTGGTAGCGAATAAAAAGCAGCTGTCTTCTTGTCCTTTCGATGTTTTATCAGCATCATCGTCTCGCAGAAGCAATAAACTTCTTGATTCACACCGCAATCAATTCACACCACAGGTGTTTGTAATACTATCCAAAACTTTCGCTTTTACACAAGCCACTAACAAATTTGGCCTGTTGTTTCCTTATTCGATGTGTCAACCTTTTTCGAATCCAAATGCGGAAACTTTATATTGTAGTTAAACGTTTGAACCTTAATCTCAAAGTTATTCGGAATGTTCTCTTATTGATACTTCGAAGACTCAAAATTCAGAACTCAGCTAAACCTTCAAGAGCTCTAATTTCGAAGAGCTCTGAATTTTTCACCGAATTTGCATATTTACAACCTCTCAGAGTACCTTACATCAATGCAAAGACTAATCTTCGGTTCAGTTTCTTCGTACTCTGTGGGTCGGTTCAGCCGCGAGATCGGTATGACCCTTTCGAAAATTTCCCATGATTAGGTCGCCAATATATAATATAAATCTAAAGCCTAATTTAGAACGTAACAGGATTTAAATCTACAATTTCTGAATAATCTTCCGAGATTACTTAATTTTTCGTAAGATTCTATTTCCTATATAATCCTCTGAACAACCTCCAATAATTTTTGTCAATATCTTTCTTTACTTAAATCTACAATTTCCAAATAATCTTCCGAGATCGCTTAATTTTTTGTAAAATTTTATTTCCTATATAATTCTTTGAACAAGTTTCAATAATTTTTTTCAATAACTTTCTAGGTTTAATTCTACAATTTCTGAATAATCTTTCGAGATCACTTAATTTTTTGTAAAATTTTATTTCCTATATAATTCTTTGAACAAGTTTCAATAATTTTTTTCAATAACTTTCTAGGTTTAATTCTACAATTTCTGAATAATCTTTCGAGATCACTTAATTTTTTGTAAAATTTTATTTCCTATATAATTCTTTGAACAAGTTTCAATAATTTTTTTCAATAACTTTCTAGGTTTAATTCTACAATTTCTGAATAATCTTTCGAGATCACTTAATTTTTTGTAAAATTTTATTTCCTATATAATTCTTTGAACAAGTTTCAATAATTTTTTTCAATAACTTTCTAGGTTTAATTCTACAATTTCTGAATAATCTTTCGAGATCACTTAATTTTTTGTAAAATTTTATTTCCTATATAATTCTTTGAACAAGTTTCAATAATTTTTTTCAATAACTTACTAGGTTTAATTCTACAATTTCTGAATAATCTTCCGAAATCACTTAATTTTTTGTAAAATTTTATTTCCTACACAATTCCCCGAATAAGTTTCAATAACTTTTTCTTTAATTTTCTAGGTTAAAATCTACAATTTCTGAATAATTTTCCGAGATTACTTAACTTTCCCTAAGATTCTATTTCCTACACAATTCCCTGAACAGTTTTCAATGAGTAATCATTTTCAAAAACTTTCTACGTTTAAATTAAAAATATTCCTTAAAATTCATCCGAATACTTTCGAACAAGATTTGTGATCGCGAGGTATACCAACAAATCGAAACCCTAATTTAGAACGTAACATGCTCCAAGGTCTATCAGTGTCCCGATTCGTCCCCGAAATCGGCCTGTTTCAGTGGATCCCCAGCGCGATTCTTTAATCACCCCCACGGAGACATCGGGCAGAGGGTACACGGTGGCCAAGACGCAGGAAGCCGGCGAGGAGTTGAACCGAGAGGGAAATTATTCAAAGTGAAAAAAGAGGAAATACTTTTACCGAGCCCTTGACACGGAGGAGCTCAAGTGTGGAAAGCCACTTCAAAGCCAACGGGCGCTAATTGGATTTACAACGAGTTAGTCTCTCCGTGGACGAAGTTTCGAGTAGCTGCTGA
>JAOPTO010001600.1:0-12218 GCA_033822845.1 Tetrapedia diversipes | reverse complement strand
AATTTCCATGTCGAAAAATGTCGTCATGTCCATTGAAGAAGTCTTTCGGGTATGACGAAATATTTCGTCATACCCAGTTAACAGGTTAACCGTTTGAGTACGCGGGAGAATTTTCTTATGCATATGCTAAAAGTCAGTATGTTTTTTTTGGGAAACAATGAAAATGGTTATAATTACCACTAATTGTTATGTAACAAGTATTTTTGATAACAAAAAAAAAAAATTTTTATTTTCACTTATAACAAAAATGTTTTGCTGCAAAAAATTCCATGAATTCCTTTTTTGCATATAGCGCAAATTAAATTAGATCGTTTAATTCCATTATCATTATCTCTTGCTCTTATAGATCTGGTGAGGATTTCAAAAAAATTACAGTCAAAACATTATATATCCTTTTACATTGGCCCATCTTTTCTATCGTACCACAATTCACAGGCTTTACTGCATTACTACTGTATATTATTTTAATTCTTATATTGTTAAAAGCCACAACTGAGTTAAATGAATAGAAACTGCTACTGATATTACTACAACTGCTTTTAATAATGGCATAAAGTATACTACCAACAGCAGCGTCTTCGCATTCTCGATACAAAACAAGAGACTCAAACGGTTAAGTAAGTACAAACGCCTACGGTTTGGCTGTTTTCATAGATTGGGTGGCTTTGTTTAACCCTTTAATTGTTGTATCATTCAACCCTTCGACTCTTCCTTAACTCTCGGTTGTCAAATGATACTGGTTTCTTAAATTCTGAGTTTTAGATTTGAGCTCTGTTTAACAAGATTAAATAAATTTTAATGCAGTACTATTTAACTTTAGTATCTGGCAGCTGACAATTTTTTTGAAGTAATACTAATTTGCCTGTTGGGCATTAAAGGGTTAATAATTATTGTGGTTAATGATATGACAGTGGTGTGTTTATCAAGATTTCTAAATATTTGCTTCTAAAACTAGCTTCCACTGCATTGTGATAGTAAAGTTAAGAATTGTCTTAGAGATGAATGATTTATAGATGTTAAGGGTTAACAACCCTCTACTTGGAAGTCGGGCTAACTCCAAACTATCTTCTTTAGAACAAGAACTGCCGCTAATTGAATAGTATCACGAAAGAAGAAGGAAGAATGACTGTTCACACGTTAATGTAAGGTTCGTTTGAAACGATTGGTAAATTATATTGAGATCACATGATCCGTTTCCCAGGTAGTCAAAACGGCTGGATACTTTATGCCTATAATTATCATTTTAGGTATCACATGTATACATCTCAATTTTGAAAATAAATAAATATCGAAATTAATTTTTCTAGGTACATTTCTGGAATTTACATTATGTTTACTTTAAATTTGACAAACTTTAATTCAATTCTCACGTAAACAAAGTACATTCTTTTGTTGATTCAATATCGTAATAATTAAAAATACTTGGCGAGCTTAACATCCCCTATTATCCCACACTGGTGTCATCTCTAAGATCAAAACACACAGTGCCGACAAATTAAATTTCACAGCACCCCTAAACGAAAGAGGCGACGTTAATCTAGAACACAGGGGGAGCGTTTCATAAAGCTCGTCGAATGTACAGGAAAAAGAAGCAAATTCTAGTTATTTTAGTTTAATAAAGTAATATATAATATACATTTCATGTATAATATCATATACACACATATGAAACCAGCACTCACTAAAAAATTAAAGTCTGTCACTTAAAAACTTGCAAGTCAAAATATAACGAGAATAAGTTGGAATTACCAGTCGCATCTTGAGTGAAAAGGGTTAAAAATCCGTGGATTAACCACCATATATGTAAATTTCAGATATTGTTTAACTACACTAAATGAAGTTTAACATAGGCAAATGTTAGTAAACATTCTGAATTTTTTAATTTTTGAAATCAGTATCAGTAGACGACTAACAGTCACCTTTCGAATGTAAAGGGTTAATAAAGGTTGCCAAAAATTGCTAGGAATAATAATAATTGTTCCTGCAAACTTTACTCATAAACTTCGAAACTCGTCGAATTGACCTAGTGTTAATAAGCAAACTAACTAAAGTCTGAAAATTTGCGAAACTATCATTTGGTAACTAACAGTCTCCTTTCGAGTGCAAAGGATTAATAAAAGTTGGCAAAAATTGCTAGGAATAATAATTATTATTTCTGCAAATTTTGCTCCTGCAGTTCGAAACTCGTGAACCTAGTGTTAATAAGCAAACTAACTAAAGTCTGAAAATTTGCGAAACTATCACTTGGTAAATAACAGTCCCCTTTTGAGTGCAAAGGATTAACAAAGGTTGGCAAAAATTGCTAGGAATAGTAATAATTATTTTTGCAAATTTTACTCATGAACTTCAAAACCCATCCAATTGACCTAGTGTTAATAAGCAAACTAACTAAAGTCTGAAAATTTTCAAAACTATCATTTGGTAACTAACAGTCCCCTTTCAAGTGTAAAGGGTTAATAAAGGTTGCCAAAAATTGCTAGGAATAGTAATAATTATTTTTGCAAATTTTGCTCATGAACTTCGAAATCCGTCGAATTGATCTAGTGTTAATAAGCAAACTACCTAAAGTCTGAAAATTTGCGAAACTATTATTACACTACTAACAGTCACCTCTCGAGTGCAAAGGGTTAATAAAGGTTGGCAAAAATTACTAGGAATAGTAATAATTATTTCTGCAAATTTTGCTCTTGCAGTTCGAAACTCGTGAACCTAGTGTTAATAAGCAAACTAACTAAAGTCTGAAAATTTGCGAAACTATCACTTGGTAAATAACAGTCCCCTTTTGAGTGCAAAGGATTAACAAAGGTTGGCAAAAATTGCTAGGAATAGTAATAATTATTTTTGCAAATTTTACTCATGAACTTCAAAACCCATCCAATTGACCTAGTGTTAATAAGCAAACTAACTAAAGTCTGAAAATTTTCAAAACTATCATTTGGTAACTAACAGTCCCCTTTCAAGTGTAAAGGGTTAATAAAGGTTGCCAAAAATTGCTAGGAATAGTAATAATTATTTTTGCAAATTTTGCTCATGAACTTCGAAATCCGTCGAATTGATCTAGTGTTAATAAGCAAACTACCTAAAGTCTGAAAATTTGCGAAACTATTATTACACTACTAACAGTCACCTCTCGAGTGCAAAGGGTTAATAAAGGTTGGCAAAAATTACTAGGAATAGTAATAATTATTTCTGCAAATTTTGCTCTTGCAGTTCGAAACTCGTGAACCTAGTGTTAATAAGCAAACTAACTAAAGTCTGAAAATTTGCGAAACTATCCTTTGGTAACTAACAACCACCTCTCGAGTGCAAAGGGTTAATAAAGGTTGGCAAAAATTGCTAGGAATAATAATAATTATTTCTGCAAACTTTATTCATAAACATCGAAACTCGTCGAATTGACCTAGTGTTAATAAGCAAACTACCTAAAGTCTGAAAATTTGCGATACTATCATTTGGTAACTAACAGTCCCCTTTCGAGTGCAAAGGGTTAACAAGAAGAAGACCCTGAGAAGTTGCACACCGATCGATCGCACAAAAAACGAAAAGGATTCGTCGTCGACCGATAAAAAAGCGCTCCGAACCGGGAATTGATTTGTCGCGCGTGGAATTCCAGCGAGGGTTTCACACGCGTTGTGGTCGTCCGGCATCGGTAGGCATGTGCTCCGCAAAACCGTGCCACAAAGGCCGCACACGGTAAAACACAAAACGTAAAAAGCGAGAGGGCCCGATATATGCATATATTATCGCGCGCGCGCGCGCGCAGGGGCCATTCAGCCGGAACCAGTTTCTGGGCCAATTCTTTTCCCCCTTGCGCGCCCATACTCTTCTCTCAGCGTTGGTTGACGCGCGATTTACATAGATCTCGTCCTGCCGATCTACATATCGGGTGTCGTTCGAATTAGCCCCGGCTCCGAGGGGCCAACCCTCCCTCCCCCCCCCCTTCCACGTCTTCTTTTCTTCGCCAAACGGAGAAAGGGACAACCCCTCGAGGGTGACGCGGTCGCCGTTGCACGCTGCGATTGGATGGATCTCTCGTTCCGGTGCACGCATAAAAATCAGTTAAATCATCACTTTTTTCCTGATCGCCAGGTGGGTAGGCGACGTTGGAGACCGACTTTCGATCCTTCGTAGCGGTCGTAATTCATGTGTCCACGTTATTAACCTCTAATTTGATTATGTGCACTGTGAGAATCATTTAAAATGAAAAAATATATTTTGATATGGAATGTTCACTGTGATGAACATTGATTTCCTGAAAAACTGAAAGGAGCAGATCCCTTTTTTTAATTTTTGTCGAATTCTATATTATCCTAGGATTAAAAATATATAAAAAGAATATTGAATTTAAATATTTGAAATCTCTGCCAAATTAAGGGTTAACCGTTTGCGTACCAAAGGGTTTTCAAAAAACACGATCGAAAAACGCCAAGGAGCGCGATCGCGCTCTTTCGATCATGTGTTGAAAAAAGCCGAAGAGCGCGATGGCGCTCCTTTGATTATGTGCCGAAATATTGTTTGTCCTTTAAATTTTTCATACTTTTAATTTGTAACTTATTATTTTATGAAATACTATTATATAGATATTCTTATACCAGGTGATGGCGATGCGACGTACATGCGTCTAAAAGTTTGAGCGCATTTTTGGCAAATTGTAAGCGCGCTGTCAATTGTCTGTATCGGTCAAATGCACTGGGTTTTCTCGACAGGAAATCGGAAGAGCTCGTGGTACGCAAACGGTTAACCCTTTGCGGACGGAACAGTAAAGAAAATAGTTACGTCGCGCGCATTTGTGTTATAAAAACTAAAGCTGTATTTAAATAAATTTTTCATAAAATCTAACAAAATCATAAACAAACAAATTTAGGCCAACTTGACTTCTTAGGCTAGTATATCCATGCGTATCTTATACGTGTCGTTTACGACAGACAAACGCCAGCCGCAGCGCGAGAGTTGGACGGATATATCGGACACTCGTCCGCAAAGGGTTAACCCCTTGCACTATTTTGACGAGTCTGACTCGTGATGAAAATTTTACGCCAAACATGGATGTGACGAGTCGGACTCGTTGTTCAGTTCCAGATCAAACATTAATATCACGAGCTTGACTCGTACTCGATATTTCAAGCCGAACATGAATATCACGAGTCTGACACTCGTGATCTTAATTTCGGGAAAAATTGATATTTAATTGTTTATTTATATTGTGTCTTTCAGTTTTAGGTTTAACATTAGTGAGATAGTCAGAAAATTTATTTGAGTTCAAATACTACTACCGCGGATTTGCTTTTACATACTTTTATTTCGTTATTAATTAATTATATTCATGTAGTCACTTCACGTATACTTATTCCTACCGCGACATTCCCACGTAAGACAGACTACAAATTTTTTTCAAAAAATAAACAATGACGAAAGAAGTGAATATTGAATAATGAAAAATTATACGTATATCTGAGGAAAAGTCTAAAGTTTAAAGGCGATTCAATTACGTTGTATCTATGAAATTGTAATCGAAAAAGGGTCCAGATTTTCCGTTGTTAATAGGATTTCATTATACTTATTAGCATACCTGTTACCACCTGTTACTAATAACTTTTGTTGGTATGCAGATTTAACGAAGTGCACAGCAACAAAACAGCAATTAAGGTAAGGTGTCCTAAAAGGTTAGGTAGAGGTATTGACTACTCAGGAAGTGTCGAGCAAATTCCATTCTCACCAGAAAATTAGAATGATTCCACAGATATTCATTATGAACATTAAAGTTTAAAGACATTATGGACAGTTAAAATTTTTTTGCATACATCAAATATTATAATTGTATCACATGTATTTGACAATTAAGCTTCATTGCATATCCGCAATTTCTATTTAACCCTTTAATAATACAAATTTCAAAGATTTTCAAGCGTTAAATATTTAATAAGATTCACTCATATTAAATTTCATTTCATTTAGTTTAGCAGTTTACTAAAATTTGCTTACACGACTATTTAACTCTTTGAGTTTGAAAATTTACAAAATTACCACTTGGTGACTGACATGGTCACCTTTAGAGTGTAAAGGGTTAATATTCCTTAGTTATCTGTAATTTAAAAAGCTTCAAATTCTATAAACATTTTAAGGTTTCTAACTAGTTTTACTTAATATTTTTGGACGTTCGATGACTTATGATTGTAATTATCACTTGGTGGCATTTAGAGTGCGAAGGGTTAAATTTAACAGGGCTGATCGACAAACGATTCTGAAGCGCCATCGAAGAGGCGCCTCAGCGTTTCAAGTCGGACCGATTAGCGGTGAAAAGAGTGAACAAGGCTAACCGAAATCAATTTGAGCTCGAATGTAGGTTCGACTGTAGGCTCGGATTCGCAACGGTAACGGCAACAATAAGTCCAGGTGATAGGTAATTAGAGCGAGCGTTCGCAACGCATCCAAGGTGAGTCTACTTAATCCTCCCCAGCCGGTCGTTTACAACCGGAAGCAAGCGGTCTGATTCACATTGGCCGAGTAATATCCATCGCTACGACCGGCTACGACGGCGGCGACGGCGACGACGACGACATTGTGTCCGTATTCAAAATATACGGGCACACGTGTTACTTCGGCCGCGTTATTTCGAGCGTCCCGTTTCCTCGGGGACCTCGACGCGCGTCACTGGCCCTTTTTTTTTCCCTCGCGGCACTTGTATCCCCCTCGGATCGGAGCCACTTTGTCCGTTTTATGCGTTTCGGAAACTGAAAAAACCAACGTCGAACCGGCGAGGATCGACGCTGCCTCCCGGAAGCAGACGCCGCCGCTGAAAAGTGGTTTGGGTTCGGGCCCAATATCGGGCCCATTCTTTTTACTTTGAGATTGAAATATTTTGAGGATGATCTGTTAATATTACTGTTACATAAATATTGTATTATGGTAACATTTTCTGCAATTCTCATATTATATTTAGATATATTAGATAAAGTTGAATTCGGACCCAATATCGGGCCCATTCTTTTACTTTGAGATTGAAATATTTTGAGGATGGCCTGTTAATATTACTGTTACATAAATATTGTATTATGGTAACATTTTCTGCAATTATCATATTATATTTAGATATATTAGATAAAGTTGAATTCGGACCCAATATCGGGCCCATTCTTTACTTCGAGAATGAAATATTTTGGGAATGATCTTTTAATATTACTGTTACATAAATATTGTATTATGATAACATTTTCTGCAATTATCATATTATATTTAGATATATTAGATAAAGTCGAATTCGGACCCAATATCGGGCCCATTTTTTTTACTTTTCGAGAATGAAATATTTTGGGAATGATCTGTTAATATTACTGTTACATAAATATTGTATTATGGTAATATTTTCTGCAATTCTCATATTATATTTAGATATATTAGATAAAATCGCTTTTGGGCCCTATATCGGGCCCATTTTTCTACTTCTAGATTGAAATGTCTTAGGAATGGTCTGTTAATGTTATATAAATACTGTATTATGGTAATATATTTCTGCAATTCTCATATTATATTTAGATGCATTAGATAAAGTCGCGTTTGGGCCTGATATCAGGCCCATTCTTTTACTTCGAGATTGAAATGTTTTGGGGATGGTCTGTTAATATTACTGTTACATAAATATTGTAATTATTATTTCCTTCCTCCCCTTTTTTGTTTTATAGTTACTTACAACTTCCGTATAATCTAGTTATTAAATATAATAAAATGAAGCGATATTTCTATAATGAAAAGGAGAACATCTTGAATCAATAATAAGATTAGCAATTAAGAACTCTAACAAAGTATGCATCGATGCTGTTTAAGCATTCATTTAAGTAGCCATTGTTAAAGAAATAAAACGCATAAGTTATAGATTAGTTCAATTATATTCACCATGGATCCAACGATTAATTGATTTAATAACCAAACAATACTCAATAAATATCAATTACTGTCAACCATGTATTTTAATTTAATATGGGCGATTTCATTCTCAAGTAGTATAAGTTCACTTCATTGATTCTTCAAAGTATGTAATAGCTGGTGCTATAAATTTATCCACCAATTAAATTCATTATGAAAATTAGTATGCATTATTAACATACATCCTAAAACAGTAAAGGTTCGTATAATTTCATATTCACACCATAAGTATTCACCCTTCTCTTTTCATTCAAAAATGTGAAAAATTAGAAACCTGTTTTATATTAACACTTTACTATTACTGTGAGAAGCGTATCTTTAAAAGGTGAATAAATATTTATGAGTAAGACGTGTGTACATTTTAAAAATAAAATTTCAGTATGAAGCTCAGCTTGTTATCACATTCATTCGCATAAAATTCACAGTTTAGTTATAGCTTATTTATACGTTGCGCTCCTTACGTATACCATCCCAAATGAGGTCACTCATAATTAGATCATACCCGACCCATATAAGCAGCTCAAAAGCCTCTTAATTCAACGTTACTTCTCACAAATCTTTCATTGTCTAAATTATAAATACAGCAATTGGTATGATTTAGTAAATTCTACTTTTGAGCGTCCCACACGCTTACCCATCCATCTTAAGTCCAAATGGAACAGCTCATAATTAAATCATTCAAAACTCACACGATCCATATAAGGATCTCAGATTAATACCATTTCTCACAAATTTTGAATTATTCCTATCACTGAATCAGTATGATTCCATCAATTCTACTTTTGAGCGTCCCACACGATTCCCCATCGATTGAAAGTCTACTATTCCAAATAGAATAGCTCATAATTAGATCATTCAAAACTCACACGACCTATATAAGCATCTTAGATTAACGCCACTTCTCACAAATTCTGAATTATACCTATCATTGAATCAGTATGATCCCATCAATTCTACTTTTGAGCGTCCCACACGATTCCCAACCATCTTAAGTCTACTATTCCAAATGGAAGAGCTCATAATTAGATCATTCTAAATCATGTGATCTATATAACCCTTTCAAAAGCCTCTAAAATCAACGTCACTTCTCACAAATTCTGAATTATACCCGTCATTGAATCAGTATGATTCCATCAATTCTACTTTTGAGCGTCCCACACGGTTCCCCATCCACCTTAAGTCCACTATTCCAAACAGAATAGCTCATAATTAGATCATTCAAAAATCCCGTGACCCATATAAGTTTCTAGAAATCTTCTCAAATCAATGTCACTTCTCACAAATCTTTCATTATCTAAATTATAGATACAGTAATTGGTATGATTCCATCAATTCTACTTTTGAGTGTCCCACACAATTCTCCATCGATCTTAAGTCCACCATTCCAAATAGAATAGCTCATAACTAGATCATTCGAAATCATGCGACCCATATAAGTTTCTAAAAATCTTCTCAAATCAATGTCACTTCTCACAAATCTTTTATTATCTAAACTTATAAATACAGTAATTGGTATGATTCCATCAATTCTACTTTTGAGTATTCCACACGGTTCCCCATCCATTTTAAGTCCGCTATTCCAAATAGAATAGCTCATAATTAGATCATTCAAAACTCACACGACCCATATAAGCCTTTCAGATTAACGCCACTTCTCACAAATCCTGAATTATACCTATCATTGAATCGGTATGATTCCATCAATTCTACTTTTGAGCGTCCCACACGATTCACCGTCGAACGAAAGTACCATCGCTTGCCGGCGAGAAAAAAGAAAGAGGAGCAGCAGCAGCAGCAGCAGCAGCAGAGGCAGCAGCAGAACAGTTTCAGCGAACAAAAGCAGGCAGTTGCTTTCCTCGCGGCGGGGTACCGTTAAGACAGCCGGATGCGGCTTGTTTTCGCGACGTTTTCGCGGCGCCGCTGGCCGCGCCGAAAGTGCAGAAAACCGTGGCCGCGCGAAAATAGCGGTAACTCGGTATAATGCGATGCAGTAGCGGATACGTTGTTACAGTAATGCGTTCGTATAGCGCGCAACCACGCACATGCGTGTCACGCGCGTCTGTCTCCTCTCTCTCTCTCTCTTAGAACAATGGAGGTGCTCGCGACCAAGGAACGGGCCCCCGTGCCGCGTCCATGGTTCCCTCCATGGTGCTCTGTGGGTTACAAGTGTAATTAAATTTCACATGCCTCTGCCGATGGAACTCGCTCATTAAGGACCGACGTTGCGTTAATTATTCTTTATTCTGCGATTGCTGGATCTCGTTCTTTAATGCGCCGCGATTATGAAAGGGTGTCGGCATGAATTTACGCGGGAAGATAAGATTCGGTAAGAGGTAATTGAAAATTGAAACTGGAAGAAGGTAAAATGATTTCTATAGTTATCGACGTTACCTGGTATCAATGAAATTCGATAATGTTAATTTTTGAACTTAGGAAGCTTTATATTGGGAAACTAGGCAGTGTTTTAAAGAAAAATGCAGCTTTATCGGTGGATTAAAAAGAAATACAGGTGTTAATGATACCATGGGATCGCTATTAGTATGATGACATAAGTGACGTCACAAATGGTCACATAACCTAGTGTTATTCCATTTTCCATATATTACAAAGATCAATAATTCGGTAATTACTTATACTACTAGATAAACGTTCAAGACCAAAGGGTTAAAAAAAATAAATAACAGTACAAATAAAATTTGTATCCTATGCTAATCGATGAATAGTGTTCTACCATAATGACAATAAAAATGAATAGATAAACAATAATTGCCAACTGTAAATCCACCTTAACCAAAGCGAACCTAATCTTACCTAACCAAAATCTTGATGATTTGTATTTCAGCCAATGAGTATAGTGTATACTTAAATTTCTTTGGTAGTACTCTTAACTCTTTCAGAGCTGCTTGCGTTTCTGCTCTTAAATCACTTTTTATTTATATCATTGTAAATACTTTCGAACCTTCTCAATAATTCTCAACTAATGTAAAAAGGCTACTAGCTCATCAAATAAAATTATTATTAAAACCTTGGTGATTTCTAATTCCAGTATGCATTGTATTTCAGCCAATGTCTATAGTGTACACTTAAATTTCTTTGGTGGTACTCTTAACTCTTTCAGAGCTTCTTGCGTTTCTGCTCTTAAATCACTTTTTATTTATATTACTGTAAGCACTCATAAACCTTTTGTATAATTCTCAACTGATGTAAAAGGACTACTAGCCTCTAAAATAAAATTATTATTATTGTTATTATTATTATTGTTGTTGTTATTATTATTATTATTATTGTTGTTGTTGTTATTATTATTGTTATTATTATTGTTATTATTATTATTGTTGTTGTTATTATTATTATTATTATTGTTGTTGTTGTTATTATTATTGTTATTATTATTATTATTATTATTATTGTTGTTGTTATTATTATTGTTATTGTTATTATTATTATTATTAAAACATGGGTGATTTGTAATTCCAGTGTGTATTGTATTTCAGCTAATGACTATAGCGTACACTTAAATTTCTTTGGTGGTACTCTAAACTCTTTCAGAGTTGCTTGCGTTTCTGCTCTAAAAATCTCGTAATGTCTGATTACACCAACTTTTCATTCGTGTCATTGTAAGTACTCTCGAATCTTTTGTATAATTCTCAACTGCTATAAAAGGGGTATTAGCCCGTCAAATAACATTGTTATTGTTATTATTTTCCCTTTAACAAAGTAAAATGCGCGAGAGAAAAGGGGGGCAGGCGTAAAGAAAACACTTTTTCAGCCGGCCGCAAATTAGTAGCGGGACGGCGGCCATGTGGAGAGCAACAAAGTTCGCAGCTCGCAACCGGAAGCACGGTTCAGGTGTTACTTATATCCCTTATCAGGAGGCGGCGGTCGTTGCGACCCCATGAGACGGTTTGTGGCTCATTGTCCACGTCCGAAACGGACGGCGCAAGGCCGTATAAATATCGGGGCGGCGTATCGCGCATGCATATCGCCGGTTTCCCCGCGGCTACTCTCTCTTTCTCCATCCTCGTTTCCTTGGAGCAAACGTTAGCCCAGGTTACAGCCAAGCCGAGAGCAAGCCGCCGCCACCACCACCAGACTGCTACCCACCTCGCGTGGAGTAATTGGTACAACTGTGCCGGACCTAGGCATGGACAAAGTGGGAAAAAAAGTACCGCTATCGATGAGAGAAGTAAAGCACATTGAACGTTAATTCGAAACTGTTACCAACTGATTTCACAGAACTGTAACCTCCGAATGGGAGAAGGGAACGCGGCAGATACGTGTTTGGCGAACGTTTCGCG
>JAOPTO010001599.1:58230-107354 GCA_033822845.1 Tetrapedia diversipes | reverse complement strand
TAAGATTCACTTATATTAAACTTCATTTTTAGTTTAGTTAAGTCGTATACTGAAATTACATATACGATTATTTAACCTCCGGGTCAGACTAATAAACAAATTGACTAAAGTCTGAAAATTTGCGACACTATCATATAAATTTTTAAATTCAAAATATTTACTAAGATTCGCCTATATTATATGTCATTTAGTTTAGTTAAGTGATATACTAAAATTTGCATATAGGACTAGTTAACCTCTGACTTTGACTAATAAACAAGCTAATTAAAGTCTGTAAATTTACGAAACTATCATTTGGTGACTACACTTCTCGAGTTAATGATGCACCAATGGTTTGTGTTTTACATCGAATTTTATTATCTCAAACTTTACAGTTGTTCACTTTGAAGCAGGATCTATAATAAAAGTGTGGCCTGCGGACAATCACTCTTAACCCTTTGCACTCGAAAGGTGACTGTCAGTCACCAAATAATTTTGCAAATTTTCAAACTCAAAGGATTAAATAGGCATATAAGTAAATTTTAGTATATTGCTTAACTAAGGTAAATGAAATTCAATATGTGTGAATCTTATTAAGTATTTTACACTTGAAAATTTTTTAGGTTAGTATTACTGCACGTCTACTTTTATAGAAAAGTTTATTTTCGAAATTTCGAACGACTATGTGGGACGAGATTTTCCAAGATGGCGGCGACCTCGCGATCTAAATTTAAAGCCGCTCCCCTAGCTGGCCCGTTGCAGAACCGCTTCCGGTTGCTCGGATTTGGCGGAGGAGTGGCCGTGTTCCGGTCGAGCGGAATAAAATGACGAAAGAAGAAGGTAGTACGATTATTTAACATCATTATTCTTTTCTTCTTGAATGATGTCTCGAATAATTCAAGTTTATTTTCGGTACAACCTAAGATCGACGTTTTGATTTTTTAAGAAGTGATTTTGTATTTGTTGAGAAATTTCCTAGCGGGTACTAATTCACAAAAATAAAAACATACTAATAGCCCTAAAAATCAGAATGAAAAAAGGAATTACAAAATAAAAATATTTCCTTTTTTCTGAAGTTGTAGCAGTACTACAATTGAATTTTAAAGAAGCTAATTACACTGAATTTTTATTCCTAAAACAATCATAGTAGTACGTTAAAACTTGTAAAAGCCCCCACTCTAAAATATTTCACAATGTCAACGACCTCCAATGGCCATCAACCAAGATTTCTAAACTCCACTATATTATCCGATTACAAAACGATGAACAAAAAAAAACGAGAGAAAATATAGTGACGCCTCTTTTTTCACGAAACAACCCGGAAAACGGTGAAAAAAAAAACAGAGAAAAAAAACAAAAAAGCGACGTCCCTTTTTTGACGAGTAAAACCGAAGAATTATGACGCGAATATTTACAAATTAGCTGCTAATGTAAAATGACCAACAAAAGAGAAAATGTAGTGACGTCCCAATTTTCAGAAAAAATAGAAAAATGATGATGCTAGTACATAAAAAAATATAAATGATCCTAGTATTTGAGCTACTATGTAGTCATAAAGTGACCAACCAAAGAAAAGAAAGAAAAAGGAAAAAAGGTAACAGAAAATGTAGCATCGTCCCTCTTTTTACAAAACAAGATCACAGAACGATGATGCGAACATTTCCAAACCCTACTATATAAGCTACTATGTAGCATAAAGTGACTAAACAAAGAAAAAAAGGAAAAATGGTAACAGGAAATGCAACAACGTCCCTCTTTTTACGAGCCAGACCGTAGAACAATGACACGAACATTTCCAAACCCTAGTCTTTGAGCTACTATGTAGTATGAAATGACCAATCAAAGAAAAAACGGAAAAAAGGTAACAGAAAATGTAGCATCGTCCCTCTTTTTACAAAACAAGATCACAGAACGATGATGCGAACATTTCCAAACCCTACTATATAAGCTACTATGTAGCATAAAGTGACTAAACAAAGAAAAAAAGGAAAAATGGTAACAGGAAATGCAACAACGTCCCTCTTTTTACGAGCCAGACCGTAGAACGATTACGCGGGACACACGATTGCAAAACGTGGTTCAAAGGAACGTGCAGGCCTGGATGCGCGTGTTTCAGGCAATCTGACGCCCTTTGGCTATTGATCGTCGTCTGAAACTCGCCCCGCGGGTTTCACTCTCTCTCTCTTTCTCCACTATCCATGGTGCGCGCACCAAAATTGGTTAATTCGCCCGTTCCCGTCATAACGAGAGAGAGTGTGTGCCGGTTTTTGCCTCGTCGAACGGAAAAACGTAACGGGGTTACAGGCTCGTTTTTCGGCACCCGCTCGCGAACAATCGGATCGCGTTTCGATCGAATAGGATCGACTAACTCGTTCCTATCAGCGACTGCGAAAATTATTTGCGCACGATGTTGCAACCGCCTTGGCATTCACGTTTCGATCGATTAAATTTGAATGTAGCGTTCGATTGTTCGGGAGAATTCGTCATTTCATGAACACGATTGAAGAAGTGGGGCTTAAAGGAAGAAATGTACGAGTTTTGCTTATGTAAAGATCAATAAAGAAAAAGTATACGCATCTATGTTAACTTGCTGTCTTTATTAGACAGTGACATATTTTGTTGACAAGCAAAGGAGGAGAGGTTATATCCTGAAGGAAATAGTAATGATAATAATATTAATGTAATAATTAATATATATTATTTAATAATAATATTAATATAATAATATTAATTGATAAAGATTATTGTTATTATGTATAATATTATAACAACAATAATAATAATATAGTAAATATGTAGGTAACCGTAAAGAAAAAATAATGGAAGTATAAATAATTATACAACAACAACAACAACAATAATAATAACGATGATATAGTAAACGAGTAACTGTAAAGAAAAAAATAATGGAAGAATAAATAATAATATAACAACAACAATAATATAGTAAATAGGTAATTGTAAAGAGAAAATAATGGAAGCACAAATAATTATATTTCATAACGGAATAGACACTTAGTTATTCCCAACTAAATAGTCCAATGTGTACTTTTAACTTCAATTTGCATACATTGCGTTAAAATTTCCCATCCGCGCCTATTATGATTCAACATTTTATTTCCATAAAACCAGATGAAAAGGAGCCCATGAAAATATATGAGCGCATATGCAAATACTTTTCGTAATCCTGGTAGTATGCTGGTCTAGTTTTCTGATTATATGTACACTTGCATGGAAAATAATTAGTTTAGAAATGTTTGGAAATGGAAGAATTAGTATCAGCTTCTCTTCACCGTTTTCAAGAAACCATATTTTCGCTACGGATATTCGACACGGAAAATTCGACGAGTAGAAAGTAAACGAGACCAAGCAAGCTGCTGGTCTCAAGGGGATCCGAATGAATGATTTCATCCAGAAAACAGTCTTCGAGATGACGAAGCCGTGTTTACCCAACTTTCTATTTATTCCTGACCGTGCGCCGCTTTTAAATCGGTCGGATGAGATTTTCGGGAAACGTAGGACGCGCCTCCGTTGTTACTCACCGACGACCGGATCGTAAAAATACGGCTTATTTACGTGGACAGACTGTTTCACGAATTTACTGGCTACATTCTACGGCTGATAAAATTTAATTATCTCCGCTGGAGCGAAGTAATGGCGAACGGCTAAAGCAATAAATGTTTGTAACGTCTTTCCTATCAACGCTGAAAATTAATCGCTTCGGCTGTGTAGCTGACACTTCGAAATTTACGATCTACTAATTCTCATAATTAATTAATTAATAGCTCTTCAACTTGACGTTCACTTTTAATTTGTTTCACAGATTTGTAGTTCGGTATTTCGTAATTGTGGTGGTTAAATTTGGCTAAAAGAACGGTTAAAAACGAATTCTACTAAATAATGTTCGGCACTTCAAAGATTCAGGATGTGCCAGTGTGCTCAAAATTAAGTTTCCTCGATCCAAATCCGTTTTATGACGGTTTCCTACCACTTTATTACAAAATTACTTAACCTGATTGGTTTACTGTTACTGATCAAAGATTTAGTACGTTCAAGTAAAAAATCTGTCAACATTAATAAGAAGTAAAGCAAATTTGCTAACTAAGAATTTATTACTCCGAAGCTTAAGATCTATCACCATTGATAAAAGAAATAAATCCACCAATCTGTAATTTAATATTTCCACGTTCAGAAATTTAAAATTAATTAATAATAATTATTATTTAACTAATATTAATTAATAATAATAAATATTATTATTTAATTACATAAATATAATATAAATAAATTATAATATTATATTAATATTATTATTTAGTTATATAAATAGTATATAAATAAATTATATTATTATTATATTAATAAGTTATATTAATATTATTATTTAATTGTATAAATATTATACAATAATATATATAATAATATTATATTATATTAATAATTAATTAATTAACACTAAAAAAGGATACTGAACCGTGCACCAAAATAAATCTACCAATCAAATCTTAACCCCGATCATAAAGGAAAACTGATCTTGTCCTCCCCTTGATCACGAGCAACTTCCTCGTCTCAATCCGTTCGATCTCTCCCCATGGAACGAGCGATAGGCGCCACGTAGACGATGGAAAATCGACGAATGACCGGAGATCGGTGCAATTAAACGGGCTCCGGTTTATCGACTCGCGATAAGCGTTCTAATATTAGTACGGTATCGGGTCATGGAGTCTTGTTTCGCCTTCGATTCAGTGATCCAACCGATGCACACTGGAACACGAACAAGGGACACGAAAAAACGAGGAAAACCACTGCATTCGATGCACTAAGAAAGGGAAACGCCATTGCTTTCGCTGAATACATTCATGATTTCCTATCGAAGTTATATTCAGTTGAAAACTTCGCGTTTGGCATCCCACCGTATAAGCCACCCCATATCAGTTCACGACCATAGTTATGCTCTAGAATTACGGCGTTTAACCTTTTTAGTGCCGAACAACGATATATCGTTGGGTATACCATGACGCCTAACTATTTGCATCGAGACAGAGCTCTATTTCAAAATAAATTTATAAAACGTTATAAATGTTTCAATTTTTTCTTTTATTCCGTAATATGCTTGTTGTTGAATTTTGTAAATATCATTCTTACTTCTGTTTTTACGAGCTTTTTCCCAAACCTTAGCAAATTAGTTAAATTTGCTCGGCACTAAAAGGGTTAAAACTATTGTCCCTCGAATACAAGCGTCTAATGATCGACATTCTAATTGTACACAAAATATTAAATGGATATGTCGCGTGTTCAAACATACTTAAGCACTTTAAACTAAAATGTTCTATCACATCTGTTAGGATGCACATATTTTTGGGTCGGAATTTCACCGAACTTTATACGATCAACATAATTGTATTAACCCTTTGCACTCGAGAGGTGAGTGTTAGTTATCAAATTATGATTTCACAAATTTCCATACTTTAGTTAGTTTGTTTATTAGTCAGACTCGGAGGTTAAATAATTGTATATGTAAATTTTAGTATATCGTACGTTTGAATATAGGCGAATTCTGGTAAATATTTCGAATTTGAAAATTTTTGAAATTAGTATCATTAGACGACTAACGGTCACCTCTTGAGTGCAAAGGGTTAACCGCATTATAAGAACAGCGAACAAGATCGGCAAGTTTGTCGATTTTTTCGGATCTATTCATTCTTTTAAACGCCATTTCTACGCTAACTTACTTACCTACTAATCTTCCTGTTTTGTAATAAACAAATAAATAAGTAAATAAATTTTGCCTGTTTGTAGAATTCTCGAAATCTTCCCGTTTCTAACACTTAGTTAACCGAACGGGGAGATCTTCTATTTTTTCCTCAACAAAGCGCTGCCATTAATTCTATTTTCTTTTTGTTATTAGTTAGTCTTGAACTAGCGTTGAATTGATTAAAAATTGTACTTTGACGTGACACGAATGGAGAAGAAAATAAAATTCGTTCGCCCCCGTGCGCGTAAATTTTCTCACCGAGAAGCACGCGAGTGACCTGTCGCCTGGAATCGTGAAAAGGACGGCAAAGATCGACACATCGAATTTTTCTCATTTTTTCTCTTTTTCCTGGTGCAAGCTAGAGCTACTGTGCGACAAGAACCGATGGGATCGGGAATATTTCATCGGTTAGCGTATCGACGGTGAATTTTTCATCGACCCCGAGGAGGCCAGAGGCTTTCACATTTTCAGGAGAACGCCGTAACGCGGCCGAACACGTGAGCGCCGTTGCATCCATAATCCAAAACCAGCTCCACGCTATATGTGCAGAGTATTTCGGAAAAATAGCGGAACTTTTGAATTAAAAAAAAAAAACTACTAACACCATCTTTTGAGACGGTATACATTCTGACAGCTGCATTTGTTATCTACAAAACGTGACTAACCTCATTGCAATCGAGCAACGAATTGTCAAGTTATAGCGCTTAAAGTGATGTAAGGGAACGGAACTCTCCTGTAATCCCATAATTTCATTTAATTCTTCGGTCTTAAATTTTTTGCCGTTACTGTACCTGGGGCAGTCGATAGTTTACTCAGCTTTTATTCCTCCAGTGATAGTGATGTAAAGGAACGGAACTTTCTTGTAATCTCATAATTTCATTTGACTCTTTGGTCTTAAACTTTTTGCCGTTACTGTACCCTGGACAGTCGACGGTTTACTCAGCTTTTATTTCTCCAGTGATAGTCATGAAAAGGAACGGAACATTCTTGTAATCCCATAATTTCATTTGGCTGTTTAGTCTTAAACTTTTTGCCGTTACTGTACCCTGGACAGTCGACGGTTTACTCAGCTTTTATTTCTCCAGTGATAGTCATGAAAAGGAACGGAACATTCTTGTAATCCCATAATTTCATTTGGCTGTTTGGTCTTAAACTTTTTGACCGTTACTGTACCCTGGACAGTCGACGGTTTACTCAGCTTTTATTTCTCCATTGATATTGATGTAAAGAAATGGAACTTTCTTGTAATCCCATAATTTCAATTGACTCTTTAGTCTTAAACTTTTTGACCGTTACTGTACACGGGATAGGCGATGGTTTACTCAGCTTTTATTCCTCCAGATGCTGCTTGGAAAACAGAGCCGGGTCTTTTTTCAGCCGACCCTACCAAAACGAGCCCCCCCTTCTCTCTCTCTTTGTGCTCTTTCGAACGCCAGTATCGTAATTGCATTCCAACCGATGCGATGAACGCGTAAAATTTTGTGAGCGCACGTGTGTTTTCCTAACTCGGCCATTTTGTTCTTGGATGTTTGGACGCGCGTCGAGGGAGCGACGGTTGAACCCTTTGAGCTCTAAACGTTAACCGATTCGTGAGTGACTATAGAAGTTAGAAGATTTAGATGGAAAAAGGTACGGAATGCAAGATGATACGAGATGCTGAGGGTGGTAAGTGCAGATTCAAGAAGTACAGTAGCGGACAAAAGTTTAAAACCAAAGAGTGAACGAAATTAAATTAATTAATTTATAAGAAATAGCGCGATAAACAAAATTTGTATTCTATGCTAATCAAGAAATAATGTTTTACCATACTAACAATAAAAATGATTACACATACAATATTTGCAAACCATAATACTATGCTCTAGATTGTCCTCACGTGTTTAACTTTTGTCAGCTACTGTACTTACGTGGTTTTAGGAAAAGCTACTTTTTGCTTACATTTTATAAAAATGAACTCCAAAAGAATACAGCACCAAGTGATTAACACGTTAGAAATTTTATTAAACAGAATGCACGTAAAAATAAAAATATACAATTGGTAGAATGAAAAGTATTTTAGACAACGTTGAGTTCCCTCTTTGCTACCCCCGGTGCTTTGCACGTGAAAATGGAGAATCGGTATTGACCGAGTTCGAAAACAGGGCAAACCAGTCAAATTTATGTCTTTCTGGTGTCTGTTTATTTTTCGTCCCCAGATGTATAACCGATTTTTCTTTATCCTTCATATCCTGATATCTTGGTCAATTTGCTATCTAGATCGGTTCGATCGTAACTGAAAACGCGACGACTCGAAGATGGATAAAAGAAAGCGCAAGAATTAAAATCGATACCGGTACGGGAGCAATAAAAATCGAAAAGATGGAAAGAGCCCGCGTTCGAGACCGGTCTCGATCGTTTTCAGGTTTCATTTTTCAATCTTATCAAGTCGAACGCCACTCGGACTTTCCAACTGCAAAATTACCGAGCACCGCAAAAACCATGTTTTCCCGTTACGCAAACCTCGAAGTAACCAGCTTAATTGAAGACTAGGTTAAAAAAGAAAGCAGATGGCGCCAATTAAAAATTAATCGCCGACCGTGAAAGTTAATTAACGTGCACTTACGACTGAAGCGGTTAGCTCGATATTCAGGATCCCGTCTTAATTAAAATAAAGTAATTAAAGTAAAATCTCGATCAGGACACACCGATGCCTTAATGGCACTAATGCGTTTCGAATAGCGTAAAAAATAAAAAAATAGAAAACAAGTAGAAGTAAATAAATCGTAAGTATTTAATTCATTAACTGCTAAATTTTTTCTTTTTGAATTTTTGACGGGAAAAGTTATGCATATCCACAAAAATTTGTGTAACAATATAATTATATTCAAATTATGTTTCGTTGTTAAAATTTTTTATATTTTTGTTAAAAGTCCCAAATGAGAATTGTGGTAGGTTGCATGAATAAAAATTAATGAAAAAAAATTTTTTTTATATAGCTGTTATTTATGCCATTTTTCCATACAGTCCATATGTAACTCGATGTTACGTTAAAATTCCCAAATGAGGATCGTTGCAGTTAATGGAAATGAATGAGCATAGTCGAGATACTCGGTGAACGGAAAGAAAAATTCGCCAGTCCAGCATTGATAAACTCTAGTTCGCGTTACGTCCGTCACACGAGTCCGCCATGCTGTTTTCAGCACAAAAGAAAACGCTGCCACGGCTAGAACGCTTTACAACTGTGAACGAACAGTGCAAGACGTGTTTGGAAATTTGTGAAATTGATCGCGAAAGTTTTGTCAATGTCTACGTTACACATAAACGTAGCTTCCTAGTTGAAAATTAATTGCGATGGCCAAGCGTTAAGATGAAAACGTTACGAAACAATCGTGTATAATGACAAGTAAACGAACAACACGTAAGATATAAAATAATAGTAGATAAAATAAAAATAATAATAATAGATAAAAATGCTGAAAATAACTGCACTGTTTTTGTTGCTTAAAACTGACAACATTTTCTCGCTCGCATAACAGCACGTTAATGATAAAGAAATGGACGATATGCAAGAAATAGATAAAAATACTGAAAATAGCTGCACTGTTTTTGTTACTCGAAACTGACAACATTTTCTTGCTTGTATAACAGCACGTTGATGATAAATAAACGGACGATACGTAAGAAATAGATAAAATTACTGAAAATAGCTGCAAAGTTGCTTAGTAAGGCCAATACTGGAATACGATGGTATAATCTGGGTGACTTATTTTAAATTGCACACTAACTCTTTGGAAAAAGTACAGCATCAATTTATCTTACGTTTAACTTCACGACATATTGAACAGCCTATGTCAATTTCTTTGTTATTCTCTAATCAGGTAGTTAATCCCGTATTAATAAATAAATAAATGTTCCTGTTACTTAACCAGTTAACTGTGTCGATCATTTTCCAAAGTGCGCCCCAGTGTGTGTCGCGATAATCAAGCGATGACGGATATAGTCGTCAAACACAGAGTAAGTGGCGCTGTTGAAGTATTGGGTCTAAAAGACGACTTTATTTTAGAAAACGAATGAATTTATTAGTAATATTTACACAATGGATCAACGTAAAGCTATATTTACACATAATTAACGAGAAACTTAAAAAAAATCAAATATTTGTAGAAATTAAAAATTTATAATGTTGCTTTCGTGTGATATGTTCTGAAACAGGGAACGATGCACAGTAGCACTTTGCATATCGGACACCAATACCGAGAGTCTTTTCTAATTTTGTTTTTATAACAAATAGAACATCATCGCAGATGGAGAATCTAATATACTTTGTTTTTTTTGGTTATGACACGTCAAGATGAAAATCGGGATAATCAAAGATCCAGTGTTACTGCAGTGCTTACGAGTTAGCTCTCAGGAAGTTAGAAATCCAACTCAAATTATCTATAATTTTCATTTGTTTATTTCATTTCGTCCTGACCCCTAAACATTCTAAACATATTAAAATTTACGAATATAATTTAGTTTTCGCCAGAATTACAATTTAAATATCAAATTGTAACAAAATTTTACGCATGACGGATATAGCCGTCATAACACAAAATTCTGCCATTCTTCCATGACGGATATAGTCGTCAAACACACTTAACTGGTTAAAACTGACATTTTTTTCGATCGCGCGATACGTACTTTGTTTTATTACATCTCCTAGTTAGTTCGAAATACAGTAGCTAACTAACGATCGATAAGCATATTCAGAGGTTGTTGAATAAAAATAATTGAACGAGTTCACGGCGATTTAATCGTTCGACCAATTTCGTGATTCGCCGTATACTGTAATGCGTCATGATTGCCGGCTGATTAATCGCGCTCTTTCTTTTCCTAGACAAAAAAGAAGGAGGAGCCTGTAGAAGTAATCGTTCCAGCAGAGAAGAGTCTGACATCGCTTCGAGACTGTGATAAATGCCCTGTGCGCCGAGCGGAACAAATTTGTCCATTTATAATAAATCATAGGGATAATTTAGGACTTTCCCCTAGTTACGGGGATAAATGGACAAATGGCTTCTTCCTCGGGAGAGGAAAAAAGTCGGAGGACCGTCGAGTGGAACGAATTTTATCAGATCTTGCTGCTCTAGACCAGTTCTTAAATTTTTAAGTAACCTTTTTAAGCATTGCGTTAACATTACGATATATTAAAATATATTCTCAAGACATTGTGGTATATTGTAACATGTATACTCTTGAAACTGTGCTCTAAAATGAAGATGAAGCGAGAATTATTTTTCTAGTTAGAAATGATTGAGTCAGAGACAACGACAAGCTGAGTGACACACTTTCATTTATGATAATACTTATTTAACATTGATAATAAAACTATAAATAAAACTAAACTCTTTCTCACATGTTTTTCTTTTTACAATCATTGAACACACACCTCTACCTGTCTAAACCTACCCTGCTTACGCATGCGGGCCCAGTCCCAAAAACACGCACCCATAGATGACCTTCCATTTGCACCTCTCTCACTCTCTCTCTCTCTCTCTCTCTCTCTCTCTCTTTCATACCTTAGGATCTATTCTCAATAATAACAATCACTCTCACAAAAAATTGTTCCATGCGTTCAATAAGTATTAATAAGAATCCCCTCATCCCTTAAAGCAACCCAAATCACACAATTCATGAAGAAACGATGAAGTAACGACGAAGAAACGATGAAGGAACGATGAAGAAACGATGAAGAAACGACGAAGAAACGACGAAGAAACGACGAAGGAACGATGAAGAAAGTGGCGGTTAAGGTCCCGAAGGAGCGACGAACTTAAGCTAAACGAAATATCCCCGGGGGCCCTTGACAGAAGGGAAACAGCATCGGCAGAAGTTCGAAGTGTCGTGGAGATCGTCTCTTTTCACCTTAAAGGAAACGCTATCAGGGGCGAAAGGCAGCTTCCCCAGAGATGGCTGAAGAAAACTCGCGGATAAAAGCGGCTAACAGAGAAGTCGGTCGAAGGTTTCGAACGGTTTTCACCGGTGAAAATGTTCAACGTTGCCACGCTGTTCGACTTTCTTGCGAGGTCGAGAGGGGTGGGCGACCAGGGTGGCTAGAACGAACGAGGAACGAGAACCAGGTTTCAGGCGGTTGGTTTCTTGAATTACTACGGGTGGAACTGGGTTGGACTTGGGAAATATTTTGCTGCATCTCTTAGTCGGTCAAACTTATCCGAATTCGCGATGGAATGATGTGGAAGGTTTAGTTTTGGAGACAGCATCGTTAGAAGACATTGGTGAAACGTTAAATTTATTATAAATGTAATCTCGTAGTTTTAAGGACCAAAAATATGAAAGTGTGAGTTGGCTAGACTTTAGGGCTAGCGACAGACAATAATTCACCGATGGGTTGGCAATGTTTATCGATCGCGGGGTGGGAAGAGGAAAAAAGATCTATAAGGGTTTTTTCGAAAGAGAAAAGGGATTAGTGTTGAATAGAAAACTGAATTGTAAAATCGTAAAAGGAGCTGAGAATTAAACCTAGAGCCGCGTGGTAGAGTTGAATTATAATTTACTATATACTATATATTTTTGCCATTAATCATATCAATAATGATAAATAATCTTAAAGACCTATAAGGGTTTCCTTAAAAGAGAAAAGAGACCAATGTTAAGCAGAAAACTGAGTTGTAGAGTCTTAAAAAGAGCTAAGATTTAAACATAGAATCGCGTGGCAGAGTTGAATTATAATTTAATGTATACTATATATATTTTTGCCATTATTCATATTAATGATAATAAATAATATTAAGAACCTTATATACGTACATTTCATACGTACAATTGAACCTTCGAAAAATTTATGCGAAATTGCTTTTAACATTCGATCCCTGAAATTGTCTCAAAAATGTTAATCTTGAATTTTTATGTTAAACTTGACTTTGCAACTTTGTGTCTAGGTCAACCTAATTTCCATGAAACCAGAAGTTCAGAGAGACCACCTCCTACTCCCGACTGCACACTTTTCAGGCACCCTGTGCAACTTGCTTCCCCGTTGCACGTGAGAAACTCATTTACTTCAGCGGGAAGCTTTTTCAGCGACACGTTCAACGCTCCTTTCAACCGTCATCGGCCACCGGAAGTGCAGCGCGGTCGCTTAAGCGTTCCTCTGTCGGCCTAACAGCAATTAGGCGGCCCTTAAAAGCTTCTGATCGAATAATCGCCCGCGCGAACTCGTGTTATCCACGGTATAAAGTCGGGCGAAAGGGAAAAGGCGGGAAAGGAGGTAGGGCGAGGAGAAAAAAAGAATCGCCATGGTGGTTTTCATTAGGTTCCCCTTCTGTGGCTGTTTTACAGGAGGCAGGTCGGCGAGGAAATTGAATCAGAACTGGATTTAATAAAGCTCTGACCATGTTCAGCTCGCCGAGTTCTCGTTCATAAATTATCGATGTGCTCGAAACGAAAGAAGAATTTATGCTGCGTTCGAGAAGGGAGCGTAACGTGAATATTCCTCTGCGACGTGAATAATTAGCGAATGGTGGTTTCATACACAGTTTAACTCAATATTCTATGCGACGTAAGTAATTGGCCAATGATTTAGCTTTTTTGAAGATCTTAAAAACGTAGAATCCAATAGAATTTAAAGAGGGGTGCAACAAGGGTAGAATAAAAGGAGGAAAATTTATAGAGATGCAATAGAAAGCTAAGTTTAGTTAACACTAGAACTACCGAGAGAGTCAAAATGATTCAATTTGTAATTTTTCGTAGAAACGTGGTAAATTTACTGTGGTACCTACACATTTGAAAATTTACTATGATTTTTACTATGATTGCAGAAATTCGTTTCCCTTGATTTCTTTGTCTCTAATAAGTACACCCTTAACAATCGATAGTTCTAGTGTTAAACGAAGTCAAGTGAACTTATGATAAGTTAAGTAAGTTGCAACAGCTCAGGCAAACAATATTAAAGTATCAATTAGAATATTAAATATTAAAATATTAAAATATTTATATTAATTATATGATATTAAATTAGAATATTAAAAATTAGAATATCAAGTACATTAGTTATTTTTAAAAGTGTAAAATGTAAGGAATGTAATAGGCAACCGGAAATCTTCCAAAACAGGAAGCTGCAAGATAAATACATATCTATCAGTCTGTAATTCAACATTCATTGTAACATAAATAATTAGCCAGGTATATATCTTTATTTTTGAAGATCTTATCGAGAGCTTGGCACGATAAGAGGTTTCCTCAAAATTCACGAGCACCTCGATAATTTATGAACAGGAGCGTACTCTTACACAGAGGAGTCAGTGTGTCGTCCGCTCGGGGAGTTAGAGCCCCTAGTCGACTCGATTAGCATAAAGCTTCGACTATGCAGAGTTATCGGACGATGAGACGCTGTGGAAAAAGAAAAAAGAGAAACATGGCTGACAAGACCACCAAACGTAATCTAATTCCTTTTTTCCTCATTTTAACCGCAGTTTCCCTCCTCTTTCCTGTGTTTTCAGCGTTTGACGGCGGCAAAGTCCGATTTGTTCCGTGGAAAACTCGTTTTTACTCTCGTTTTCTCGGTTGGAAAGGGGCGAGGGTTTGAAAGATATGGGGACGCGGAGCTTGTTGCGCGATATTAAAAGCTGCAATTAAGGGGATCGAGAAGTTTTCTCGTTAAACACCGTTTCTCGATCGCGTTGATGGAACTTTTCATTAACCCGTTCTTTCGATCCTTTTTTCATGTTAACCCTTTGACATTGGGTCTCGAGCGAACAGAAACACGACAGGACGGGGCTATACGCATTTCGTTAATTACAAATTGTGGTCGTGTACAGGAGGAAAAGCTTAAAAATTATTTTCATCCATACTTTTTTTAATATCGCAATATTCTAACGACTGGAAGTTCAAACGAATGAGAAGGATTCGAGTATCTGGAATATTGAAGATGCTCTCAGCGATAGCGATGGTTGCCATTAATGAAATTCGCAGTCGATGCTTTCTAATTCAAATTAAAGTAAAAAAAAAAAAAAAAAAATGTAGTTTCATATATTTTCGTTACTTATCTTCATAATTCTATACTTTTTATTCTGTTATGTACACACTAGTGGGTTTATATCCGTGAAATTAAAAATAAAATTAAATTAAAATTAAATTAATTCCTATTCTGAATATTACTATACTTCCTAATTCAAATTCAAATTATAATTAAAATGAACGTCGCCATCTATATTCAAGTATCCGTTTGTTATTTGCTTTCACAATTCCTATTCCCATCATTACCACACTTTCTAATATAAAAAAATTCGAATAAACCCGAAAATTAAAAATTCGAAAATTAAAATTCGAATAAACACAAAGAACTACCTATTTCTTCCTTCCTATCGGTTATTTATCCCTTTGTCCCGAACCATTTCTACCCTTATCATCGTTCACCATCCACTTAAAACTAAATTTCAATATTCAACCAACAAATAATGCCCGCGTGTCAGAAGTACTAACCGAACGCGACTCGTTTCGGTATCGCTAGAAGACATGCAACGTCTTTATTGCCAAATCGAACGACAAAGCCCGTTACCATTCCCCTGTTCCTCGTAACTCGCTGTGGCGATAATCTCGCGAGAGATCTGACCCGGAGGAACGTGACGACGCGTCGATAAGGATCTTCGAGTGCCGCGTTAGGTGTTTCAGCGAGTTTCACGAGATCGTTTAAAGTCGAGAAATTTCGGGGAAATCGAGGTTCCGGAAGTTCTCGAGCGCGATGGAAGCTGATAGAGAGGAGTCTCGGGTAATCCTGGGATCTCGTAATCGATTGTTACGAACAGTGGCGAATGTTTTCGTTGATCTTATGGGCGAACAAGGGCAGATCGTGTAATATCGATCGCTCTAAATTTTATCATTATATGTTGCGTTAGAACGAACAAAATTAAAATTTTTAAGAAGTGATTTGGAGTGTAAATAGTAATAGTTAATGAAAGGAGGGAAAATATTTCTGTGAAATTTAACAATAATAAAAATTGAAATTCGACAAAAATGGAAAAATTATAATCTGTACGAAGGAAAAATTTGTCGTTTAATACCCAACCAGATTATATTTTTAAGTTTAACTGATTGAGGTATTAATAAAAAGATGTTAATAATAAGATCTTAAAAAGAAATATTAAATCAGCAGTTGATCTTCTAACTGATAAAGATGGAAGATTTAATTTATTAATATATTTGTATATTTATGTTTATAAATAATAATATATTTTCATCGTGTCGGAGTGTCAGATTCAAAGGTTAGATTAAATCAGCAGTTGATTTTCTAACTGATAAAGATGGAAGATTTACTTTATTAATATATTTGTATATTTATATTTATAAATAATAATATATTTTTATTGCGCCGGAGTGTCAGATTAAATCAGCAGTTGATCTTCTAGCTGTTAAAAATGGAAGATTTAATCTATTAATATATTTGTATATTTATATTTATAAATAATAATATATCTTCATTGCGTTGAAGTGCCAGATATAGATGTCACAAATCTTAAGAATCTGTGCTGGACTTTCTCATACGCGAACGACGAGGCTTCCAGACGAATAAACTCGCGACACTCGCGTCGAATCGTGCGACAAATCACAAGTTTGCCCTTAAGTTTGCCGCAATCAACAGTGGCTGCTGCGCGACCCGCTTTTCCTCTCCCGTGTGTATCAACGCGACAACGACACCGTGAAAATCGCCTAACCAGCCTTCGAGTCTCGGTCCCCGTTGATAAAGTCCTTCGTTGCGTATGCGCAGCGCGCGATAAACCGAGCAAACTGGAACGATTAGTCGTCTTATCGCGTTTATCTCGCGGTTACGACCGCAACACGCGAAACGTTAAGTAACTAACGTCTGAGAAAAAGGCAACGGGTAATTATTAGCTAGGCTGTTACCGTTCGCCTCCTCGCCAGACGGATGAAACGATACACGGCTGTTCTCCTCGATTAACGAAACTGTTAGCGAGACGGTCGCTAAATTGATGTATCCAATGCAACAAAAAAAAAAAAATAAAATAATCGAAAGCAACGTGTATTTTTGCATTCCTCCAACATTACTCAACGTTTCTAACATCTAAACGTCGCCGCTTCAAACTTTCAAAGCGAATTTTCGATTATCATCTCGATTATTTCCATTTTATGAATCAACGGAATATATATTAACCCTTTCGCTACTACGGGCCACTATAGTGGCCTTCCATAAGATGCCACCGAGGTACTACGGGCCACTATAGTGGCCCTCCATAAAATGCCACCGAGGTACTATGGGCCACTGTAGTAATTGTGTGTTTATACTATTAAACTATTTTTATAATTGTAGGATTTTTCCACGGAGTAACCGTTGGAAAGACATAGTATTTTTCCGTAAAACAACCGTTATAAAGATGACACGGCTCGTCGCCGTGTCGATAGTCGATTGTTTTAGATAAACTTGTTGCGACCTGCAAATTTGGCGGCAGTCGTTTTTTGCGCTCCTGAGAACAATCGCGAAAAGCAGTGCCGCTCAGATTCTTGTTCTTTTTCTTGTGTGTTTTTGAATAAATTAACTTTCTTGTGTGTTTTTTGAATAAACTGTTAACTTTCTTTGTTTATAAGATTCGTGTTATTTCCCCTTCACCCTCATATCCTACATAATTATAGATCCTCATAGTCCTCACTGATCCATAGTCCTCACGGATCAACTCTGATCCGGTTTACCGTTTTTGTTCCAACCAGTAAAATTCATTTTGTACTACGCTAAATTTCTTTGCGAACAGCAGTAATTCGTTTAGAAATTCTGTATTTAAATTTATAAAAATGTTTATAAAAATAAACATGCGTCTCACCGATTATCGTGAAGAAAATCTATTTTTGTGAATCGTGCAAGGTGAAACGATACGACACCGTGATCCGTTGGGCTCGTTTTGCGAAACACGCTTTTCAAATTTATGGAGATACGCGTCCAATCAACAAGTTTCTGGCACTCGAGGCGAGGGCAGTCATCTTGGCGCATGCTTTTCTGTCTCGTAGATCTTTTGCACGCTGTTGCTAATTTTGCGAGTCGAATAAATTTAAGCGCGAACGAGCGTGTTTACCGTTTATTTCTACTTGAAATATAAAAACAGATAAGAAGCACACGATAAGTCCCAATTAGCGTGTTTCTACATTTTCGATGCTACTGACGCATTTCTTTTTTAGCGATGGTTGCGTTTTTATTTTTGATACTATAAGTATATTTTTTTATCCGATTTTTACGGTCGAAAAACGAATATTGTGCATCAGCAATTATATTATTATACTATAACTAGCTGATGCCCGCGTTTTTTTTTTTATAGTGCTTGCTTTAAAATCAGCGGATTTTCAAACAACCTTTCATCCCTTATTTTACCCCCTTGGGGGTTGATTTTCAAAAAACATATTGAAATATGTATTTTTTTATTTCTAACCAAAAAGCTAATATACCAGTTTTTATAGTGCTTGTTTCAAAATCATGGGATTTTCAAACAACCTTTCAATCCCTATTTAACCCCCTTAGAAGGAATCCATTGTCCAAATTTCATGTTTCTAGCTTCAGTAGTCTAGTCTCTGCGATTTTATTACTATAATTATATTACTAATACTTACATGTATAGTATTATTTAACGTCCAAATTAATTCAATGAATTTGGAAATAAAATTCTATTTCAATTATTGTTTCGTTCTTTTACATTATTTGCTACCTCATATTTCTTTTAAGATAGACAAATCGTTACGCTTATTGTTATATTAAACTCGATTATCAAAATAGTCGGATTATTTTCGGTAACTTTAATTCTCTCTTCGATCAACCTCCATAAAAAAGGTACCTTATATATTATCTGACATTTGACCAAGCGTCGTCTTCGAGCGCAAAGGGTTAACAACGAATGCTACCATCGATTAACACGACGACGCCTCGCATCCGCGAAATTTTCACAGATTGCTCGCAGAAGGCCTCGTCGTCGCGAGCCAACAATACATCGAGCTATAAATAACCGAGGAATTCGGCGTTTTAGAGGCTGTGCAGTCGTCGATGAGTCACGAGCCTCAGGGGGTGCACTCCCCAGCTCGTTTCCCTTTCATCCGTGGGCCGAAACAATGCTCTTTGAGACCGTGACTCGTCAAAGGATTCTGCACACGCGGCCCTAACGCGACGCTTCGTTATTTCTATAACACCGTGCTAATTGACTTCTGAGCGGCTCCCACTAACTAAAACGGTTCTCGATGCAGACGAAGGATATTTTGCTGCACGATCGTACAGCGCAGAGCTGGAAAGATTGTAACTGGAAAAATAAGGGTTTAGGTTCGTGAGTGAGGATAGGCCCTAGTGATCTCACGCGTATTTTCAGCAGTAGCATAACATTGACCAAAGCCATCACAACTACTAATAGATTGCAAAACAAGGAGAGTGAATGAGACAGACGAGAAAAAGAGAGAGAGAGAGTGAGTAGGGAGGATATAGGGAGAGGGAGGAGAGAAAGAGAGCGAGAAAGAGATAAACTGCTATGTATAGTGCAAAACTGGAAAAATTGCAACTGGAACAATTAGGGATCTAGGTTCGTCATTGGGGATAGGCCAACCTGATCCCACGCATTTTCAACAGTAGCATACTATTGACTAAAGCCATTACAACTAGAAGAATGAATTTACTCATAAATAAAAGGCGCGTCGAAGCAGAGACAGAGAGATAGTGTGATGAACTGCTGTAAGGACCTGGTGAAATGTCCCTTGAAAAGAATTCGAATATGATTGATTAGAGTCATGGGGGATCGCCTTATTCCACATGCATTGGTCGAGGGGGTCCTACTACTATCTGAACGTGTGACATTACACGTACAGTGTAAGCGTGACCATAGGGTAATGTAGAAGTGTGTAACAACCCCCTTTGTACGGATACGGGGAAAGGTATGGTTGGGCAGAGATCCTTGGGCCTCCGACATTGGTTACATACACGATTCGAAGCGATTTCAACTTGTTCCAATCCACGATCTGCCTTCTTCTCAAAATACTTTAGCTCGTCAATTCTTATGCAACTCCAAAACAAAAAGACCATGAATCCAAGCAGAAGTACACGCGAAAGGATAATTCACCTTCCAAGTATCACTTACCTATAACACGTCAGCTTAACAAACTTCAGGTGCCTACATAAAATTCGAAAATCCCTTCACAAGGCACTCCTATCCAACAGGATTTGCCAGAAAACACCCGAATTTCTGAGACCCAGCGAAATGCGCCTCGGCTCGTTAATATTCCCCGATTTCCCGGGTGTTAGGCGAGCTAATCCCCGTATTCCCCGACCCAACCTCTGAACTCGAGCCGGCTCCTCGCAACTTCGGGAATCCGTCGAATTACGAACAACCGCGTAATTTCGCTCGCCATCGTTCAATAAGAGCGACTTCTACGCGGGTCGAATAATAATCAGCTTGACCCTCGGGTCTCGAATCGCTGCGACTACCATGGTGTTCCATGGGACCTCTATGGTGATCCATGGACACGGTCGAGTTAGAAGGGGCCGTGATTAGCGTGCGGTGGCTGGTGAAACTGGTCGACCAGGGCTCATTATGCAACGCGACCGGAGGTCACCGACACTCGGCTGCCATTGGACGGACGCTATCGAAGACGAACGCCACTTCCGGCCTGTGTCTAACGTTTGAGCACACACACAGGCCAGTCGAGGGTCCCTGGTTTCAAGTACGAGAGTTACTGTAGGAGAATATTGGGAATGGGGTTTTATATTGTTAAATGAAATAAACTCTTATTTGTGAAATAATACTGTGATAGTTTATTGATACTTTTATATAGCACGAGGAAGGGCAATTTTGACCGCACCTAGCGAGTTTTGTCACAAGACTAGCAGAACGCAGTGGTCGAAATTCTTACAACCCCGTCCGGGTCCTTCAGCCCCTGCAGTTCTGTTTCTCGATGTTTTCGAACTTTCTAAAATGCCAGATGTGGCTTAGCTTCTTGGAAGAAACCCTTGAGAAAGTACGTTAAGAGAAAGCTGGTTTATGGTTAATTTTTGCTTCGTAGTATTTCTGTATTCAATTTCCAACAGAGAACGTGTTAATTCTTAACACTATTCCTACCACGACCGGTCAAATGACCGTTTTTAAAATTTCGATTAAAATTTCATAGATGCAACGTAATTGAATCGCCTTTAAACTTTAGACTTTTTCTCAAATATACGTGTAATACATTTTTCAATATTCACTTCTCTTTTCATTGTTTATTTTTTGAGAAAAATTTGTAGTCTCTTTTACTTGGGAATCTCGCGGTAGGAATAGGTATACGTGAAGTGTCGGTAGGACTAGTGTTAAATGCGTATCGTTGTAATACTACAACGGTGTTTTATTTTCTGTGTTATTTTCTAGTAATTGCATATTTTACTAGAAATTAATTATTTACTAATATTTTACTGCTACTTGTTGGAGATATTATAGGAAATTCTAGTTTACCTAATGTAATAGTGAAATGATAGGGCTCAGGTGTTGAATAAAATAAAAGTGAAGTGCTTAGAATATTAATAAATGTATATATTTAAAATAGTTCGATGATGAGAACTTCATACCAGAACTACCGACAATTAAAGTGTACTTATTTGCATGGAAAGGGGATCAAATTGAAAATTAGGTGAAAAAATATCAAACAGATAGAAAACAAATCTTTATTCATACCTTTTGCAGACAATCATAGTAAATTTGGGAAGCTTTACCTCAGTGAATTTATGAGGTTGTTATGAATAATCGATTAGTCATTTTGACCGCTCTGGTAGTTCTAGTGTTAAACGATTTTACAACTTAGCAACTGCTACGTTCAGCATCACACTCTTTCTGATTTCACAATCAAAATCTTTCTCCCACGCGCTCGCATTTTCCCCGTCATATACTCATCCAAACAGTCATTTCTTTTTTTCTAATTGTCAATCTTTCTCACTCGATGCATTCGGTCATGTTCACCCAAAATTCCTCAGTTCTAAAGTGCTCATATCATAATTAAAATTAATATTTAAGTATTACTACTTTTAATTCTTCAAACGTTGTATTTTCGAAATTAAGTTTTCAGGGTTTTTTTTGCACATTTCGAACGGAAGTAATCCTGTTTAAAAATCATTACTATTTTTTTAAATGTTTTTATATTATGTGATTCCTTTCACAATAAAAATATACCAATTTTGTTGAATTAAAAACGCAACAAAATTTCTGTGCAACGTGGGTCTGTTTATTCTCTGAAATCCTGTGCCTCACAAACTTAATTAATATTCAATGGGTTAAACCCTTTTTTGATCGGCACGCCGCGTCACCTTGAATCCAGGATTAAGTTCAGCGATCCTTCAAAGGGCTCGCTGGCAGATCCGATCGATCCACGGTTTTATCTTCGATCCCGTGGAATTCCGTTTCGTGAATTAATCCTCGTGGTTCGCGTCAATCTGTGAATCAACGAGGCGCGGCTCTTTGGAAAAGTGTCACGTTCGATCGAGACGCGATCGTGATTCACGAGCCATTGTCGAATCACCGTGAACCTCAAGTCTGACACACACGTGCCGCTTTTCTGATTCTGCTGTCATCCAAGAATATTTTTAACCGACACTGGGGTGAAAAAGAAAATTAACCCTTATCGAACAAATTCCGCCATATTCACGACCTTATAAATATTCGAAATATTCACTTCAATATCCTTTTGATTGGACATATATCTGTTCATATACATACTATTACTGAAAATTTCCATAAAATCCAATAATGTGATATTAATTATGCACTTTTTCTCGCTTTGGAAATAAAGCAATTAATTTCTCAAAAATCCGTCGATCTACTGGTCATTGTTCTGAAAAAATGCGCTAGTTCGTTAAGGATTAAAAAGCTCGATTAATATGCAAATTTTATCGTTCTCATATTTTTCACGTTAAATGCTTTCACTTAACACTATTCCTACCGACAATTCACGTATACCTATTCCTACTGTGACATTCCCACGTAAGACAGACTACAAATTTTTCTCAGAAAGTAAACAATGAAAAAAGAAGTGAATATTGAAAAATATATTATACGTATATTTGAGGAAAAGTCTAAAATTTAAAGGCGACTCAATTATGTTGTATATATGAAATTCTAATCACAATTTTAAAAACGGTCATTTGACCGGTCGTGGTAGGATTAGTGTTAATTTTGTAATTCGGATCGAACACTTATCGAATATCTTAACCATTCAAATAGGTTAACTTTATTCATTCTTCTGTCCCTCCTTTTTTTTAAATTTATAACAAAATTAAATTTCCTATATACATACAGGGTGTTCGGACAGCCCTGGGCTTAAATTGAAAGAGTAACTCCCTGAGACATTCTAAGACGAAAATCAAGAGTAACAATTTTGCGTTTGAGGCTTTGTTTACGAGTTATAACTAGTTAAAGATATCGTTTAATCCGGACCGTTCGACGCTTGAGCATCACTGTGGACACAGCGACGTTACCGACCGAGTTGCCTCGGTTACCCGCTTTCAAGCGTCGAACGGTCCGGATTAAACGATATCTTTAACTAGTTATAACTCGTAAACAAAGCCTCAAACGCAAAATCGTTACTCTTGATTTTCGTCTTAGAATGTCTCAGGGAGTTAATCTTTCAATTTAAGCTCAGGGCTGTCCAAACACCCTGTATACATTAATTGAACGAAGTAAATCTCAAAAATCAAATGTCTACTTAAAAAATTTATGCTCTAAAATAGTTAGTCGATGGGATCGCCTAAGAATTTCAAATCATGGAAATAAAATTTTATTCCAGCCAGCTTCGAGTACAGGTTGAACCTAATAATAACGAATAGCAACCGTTCACTCGATGGCCTCCGAACTTTTACCGTGGAGGTACTCGAAACTCGCGAACCAGTATCCCCGAGAAATAACCGACAAAAATACGAGCGTTGACGGTAACGAAAATTCGCCTATTTCGAACGATCGAACGCAGAGAACGGAGAGAAGCGTTTTGTGCTCGAAGTATCGGAACTTCCGGTGGCAAAACTCGCGCCTGTTACGAGACGATTTCGTGCAGCTGCGACCGGTCGCCGCCTCGAAATGAAAATTCGATTCGCATGGCCGTTTCCCGTTCCTCCTCGCTGCGAACTGGCTGACGAACGCTAATTAACTCGCAACGCCATGCGGCCCGTCGACTAATTGGGCTTGTTCTATAATTAACCAACTTTAATCGGGTTCTCGCCACGCGAGAACGAGCCCCTCCTTGCGCGTCTTCGAGATCCACGCGAATTTTCGAGCGATTTACCACTCGATGGAAACATTCGCTATCTTGGAACTGCTGCAACTGTGGATAGAAGAATTCTTCGTGTATCAGAAGAATGGAGGAAAATATTTAACAAAGAAAATTGGCGAATTATATGGCGAACGTTATAAAGTTTCTTGCGGAACACTTTTTAAAAATTTGTTTTGTAACTGAAACAACCATGAATCTGAAGATTTAAGCCTCCTCTTTTCTACGATTCTCTAAAATTTGATACAAAATTTTTTCGCCCTTTTATTGTAGGTAGAATGGGATGAATAACGTCTCTTGTTAATTTTGCAGTTTAACACAGAACAACATATATTTAATCTGAAGATATGTTTGATTTTTAAAATCAGTTTCTCATACTCGCTTTCTCTCTTATCTTACTTACTCTCTTCTCTTATTCTCTATAACTCTCTCTCTTTCTGATGTACTCTTTTTAACTCACTCTTCTGATTCTCTCATTTCAACTGACTGATTCCTTTTTTTTTCTTTTTGTTTTTCTTTTTTTTTGATTTTGATAAATTGATTTCAGTGTCGTTTCTATTCGTGGGCCAAACTTATCGTCGAAAAGAAATAGTTGGTGTTACATAAAAAGGTGGTAATTAATAATAATTATTTTACATTAAAAGAGGGAGGAAAATTTGGAACATATACACCATAAATCCTATACCCCATAAAAGGAATTGAGTACATCAAATTCATTCTTCCTCTGATACACATAAAACCAACTCACACAGTTATTCCACTCTTTCGCGAAGTTTTGCAGCAGTTAAAAAGTTCTCCAGTATTTCGATCAACTGTCCACGTACTTATGAACGGCAGTATACCTGATCGTAAACTCTGCCACGAGAAAACGGCCACGTTTCCTGCATCGAACCAGTCGGACCGCTTTGTACCTCGGCGATGTTTCCGGTTCCTAATGAACGTCTATATCGGACGCGGAATCTGTGTTAATTAACCGTGTCCTGCGTGCTCGGGGCATCAATGCTATCGCTTTCGGGGAGATCGATGCTTCTTCGAAAACAAGAAAGAGGAAACGTGATTTATACTAACCGGGACTGTTAATTAACACTAGATTTATGGACGTTTCTTGTATATCTATTTGTAATACACATATATTAACACGTTCGTGGACAGTAAAAAGCTCGGTGAGGTGCAAAAATATTTAAATTATCGAACTACACGATTATTCGCAAAAAAAAACTTGCTTCTTTGAATTAATCCTTTGCGCTCGAGAGGTGAGTGTTAGTCATCAAATGATAGTTTCGTAAATTTTCAGATTTTTTAGTTAGTTTGTTTATAAGTCAGGCTCAGAAGTTAAATAGACGACTCTTAGTAAATATTTCGAATTTGAAAATCTTTGAAGTTAGTATCATTAGACTAGTAAATATTTTGAATTTAAGAATTTGTCAAGGTAGTGTTATTAGATGACTAACAGTCACCTCTCGAGTACAAAGGGTTAATATAGGTAAATCTTAGTAAATATTTCGAATTTGAAAATCTTTGAAGTTAGTATCATTATACGACTAACAGTCACCTCTTGACTGCAAAGGGTTAATATAGGCGAATCTTAGTAAACATTTTGAATTTAAGAATTTGTCAAGGTAGCGTTATTAGATAACTAACAGTCACCTCTCGAGTACAAAGGGTTAATAAAGGTAAATCTTAGTAAATATTTTTGAATTTAAGAATTTGTCAAGGTAGTGTTATTAGATGACTAACAGTCACCTCTCGAGTACAAAGGGTTAATATAGGTAAATCTTAGTAAATATTTCGAATTTGAAAATCTTTGAAGTTAGTATCATTATACGACTAACAGTCACCTCTTGACTGCAAAGGGTTAATATAGGCGAATCTTAGTAAATATTTTGAATTTAAGAAATTGTCAAGGTAGTGTTATTAGATGACTAACAGTCACCTCTCGAGTACAAAGGGTTAATATAGGTAAATCTTAGTAAATATTTCGAATTTGAAAATCTTTGAAGTTAGTATCATCAGACGAATAACAGTCACCTCTCAAGTGCAAAGGGTTAATTGTTGTTAGAAATTCGTGCCCTAACGAATAAACAAAAATCAATCTCCTTGAAGAAATATCGTTCGGTGACTAACAGTCGCCTTTCGAACGCAAAAAGTTAAAAGTGCGTCAGAGTGAGTTTATCAGGAACCATTCAACGGCTCCGACTGTTCGAAATTCGAGCAACCATCACCCACGAACAACGGTTCTATTTACGGTAATTGCTTGCAAAGTTGGCCGGTAAACTGCATCCAGAGACGATCATCCAAAAACAATAGAAAGACAAAACAAAGAAAAAAGGAAGAAAAATGAAGAACGGTAAACAGCGCGGATAAGGGTGGGCAATAAGTATCGAACGGAAGCCGATGAAGAGGAGCGTGAAGCTGATGGGCGGGGAAATAAAAGCAAGGGGGGAGAACAAGGGACCGGAAGTGCTAAACACAGACGGTGGTTACAGGCTACCAGACGGCGTTCCCATAAACATAACCCGTGCAGCCGACGTAAAACATAAAACTGTTGAAAGAATGATGGTCGGAGTAAAGGCCGACACAATGGCCGCCATTCAACCAAGTTCACGCGGCATCGATCTAAACGTCGTTATCGCAACCACCGGGAACCTTCTCCCTTGTGTTTTTAAAAAATGTAGGAGGATCGAGAAGTGGGTAAGAAACGAGCCTGCATTCGATGTAAATAAATATGAACCTGTTGGAATTTATATATAATTATATACAGGCGGCCCCCGACTTTTGCATATTCTACTTTTGCAAAATTCGCTATTTCGCACATTTTTAAAAATTTAACTTTTTAACACTAGAGCTACCAGAGCAGCCAAAATGACCAATTGGTGATTATTCATAGCGATCTTATAAATTCACTGTGATAAAGCTTCCAAAATTTACTATGATTTTCTGTACAAGTATAAATAGTTTTTTCACCTAATTTTCAATTTGATCTCTTCTATGCAAATAAGTACACTATAATTGTTAATAGTTCGAGTGTTAAGCCCCTATGGTCAGATGTCCCCTCTAAAGGGACATCAGACTTTAGCCATCAGATTAAAATATTGTTCCGATCAATACTTTAACCCTTTGCACTCGGCGTCATCTCGAACGTATTGGATGGACGTATTCTCGGTTCCTCAAAATCACTATTTTTTTTATATATCTTGGTAACTGTACCATATTTTGATTTGATATCTTGTGTCATTTTAGTGGAAAACTTCACAGAAACATGAATTTCTGAAAAGGTTGCGTTGGGATAAGTTGATTCCCCGGAATCACTAATAAATTCTAATGTCCTCAGAGAGGGGACAACGGAGTGCAAAGGGTTAAAGCACAGTTTTTGTTGCACATTTTTTTAGATCCCTCCACTTTCGAACATTCAACATTCGCAAACACTTTCAAGAACCAATTGTATGCGAAAGTCAAGGGGCGCCTGCATATCGTTGTCCTTCGGCATATTACAATTGAAGAATTACAATTAAGAACAGTCAACGTTGTCCCTGAACCCGAGTTCGTATATAAATGTAAGCGGACCACGTATCTATCTATAGCCTCGCATTCAGTGTGTTTACATTACCGAGGCCCACAATTTATCGCGGCCACTCGATAATACGACGACCTTCCACCAGCCCTATCGGTACACGGCTCTCATAATTAGCCGGCGATGATCGAGTTTCGTGAATCTAACCTAACGTCGACATTCCACGGCTCGACCGCCCACAACGCCGAGGTATTATTTAGTAACGATCACGATCACCTTGCTTGTACACCGGCACGATACACCGTGATTAGCGATGGGATCGAGTATACAGCGAGTAGTATCGAGTGTGACAATAAATTGTTGAGCACCTCTTAACCCTTTGAGCGTTATGAACGCGTGTATAGGTTCACGCACAACCGTTCAATCTGGGTTATAAACGCAAATATGGGTTCTCACACAACCGTTCGATCTGGGCTATGAACGCTGTATAGTTTTCTATAATAGTGTGCTTTGTCGTAAAAAGTGGACGATCCACAACGGACACTTAACGTTGCACAACTTAGCGCTCAAAGCAAAACTTTCAAGTATAAGCGAATCCTGACCAAATACATGGAATTCGAAAATTTTGATTTTATCGAACATCGAAGCACTTACATTGTCTACTTCTAAAAGTACTCATAATACAATTCCAGTTTAACCTCCATAATCCAAATACTTCGCAAGTACACAGAATAGTGTAACACTCTCACACTCAATATCAGCTCTCACGAAATATATAAAACAAAAAATAGTATTTGTATAGTAATAAAAATAGTATTTGAATAGTAACATAAATAGTATTTGTATAATAATATAAATAGTATTTGTATAGTAATAAAAATAGTATTTGCATAGTAACATAAATAGTATTTGTATAGTATTTATATAGCATTTAACACGTTGAATGCCATGGGGGGTCACCGGTGACCGGCACTCAACTTGGCAGTGGCGCCACGGGGGTCACCGGTGACCGGCGCGCTCAGATTGATAGAAATACATAATTTGAACAAATGTCAATACTTATCAATTTTTTATTGTTACCATCACTAACGTAATGGTGTGAAGAAATTAATGAAGTATAAAACATCGAAAAATAGTTATACACTATAACATATTTATTGTAGGTAATATTCCGATAGTATATGTATCGCATAATAGAGAATTCATCGTGGCGCCACGGGCAAACCCTGTAAAACTGGCGTGGCATTCAACGTGTAAATAGATTTGTACACTAAATAAACTGAGACAGTTCGTTCAAGCCTCGAAATCCTACATTACTGATAAGACACTCAAGAAATACTATCGACGATTATTATTCCGCTGCTGGTGATAATCGACGATCGTCGTACCTGGATTACTCCGCTTACAGATATGCAAATTGGTTGAATACTAAATTCAACACTTCCGTATCCAAACTTGCTTCGACCAGTCGGCCGAACTTGATCCCATCGCTAGCTACGACACAGCCCGTTCACCAGATATGCACAATAACTTCTAATTAAGCTACCGTAATCCGGTTCACAGTCGCCAGCGAAACAAACCGCGAAACAAATTGCGATAGTTTCGCCGATTCAACGATGAGATCACATGATCGCGACCGCCGGCAGCCCGGTGGTTTCCGTTACGGCGTTCGTGCTCGTAACGCCTGGTGATTGCACAGTCGGCGGCCGATTGAATCCTATTAATTTCGCTCATCGTCGACGCTCCCCTGCAGCCATCATTACCAACGCCACGTCGTGCGACCATCTGAACGTTGGCGCGAAATCCGCGCGAGGCGCCAGGCAATTAGGTGGGCCTAATTAACCCTTTGCGCTCTAGAGGCGACTGTCAGTCGCCAAATGATAGTTTCGCAAATTTTCAGCCTTTAGTTAGGTTGTTTATCAGTCAGACTCAGAGGTTAAACATATATAAATTTTAGTATATCATTTAACTAAATTAAATGACGTTTAATATAGGCGAATCTTAATAAATATTTCGAATTTGAAAATTTATATGATAGTTTCGCAAATCTTCCGACTTCAGTTCGTTTATTAGTCAGACTCAGGAGGTAAATAGTTATATATGTAAATTTAAGTATATCACTTAACTAAACTAAATAACGTTTAATATAGGTGAATTTTAGTAAATATTTCGAATCTGAAAATTTATGATAGTTTCGCAGATTTTCCGACTTTAGTTTATTTATTAGTCAGACTCAGAAATTAAATAGTCATATATGTAAATTTTAATATATCACTTAACTAAATTAAATGACGTTTAATATAGGCAAATCTTAGTAAATGTTTCGAATCTGAAAATTTATATGATAGTTTCGCAAGTTTTCCGACTTTAGTTTATTTATTAGTCAGACTCAGAGATTAAATAGCTTTATATGTAAATTTTAATATATCACCTAACTAAATTAAGTGACGATTAATATAGGCAAATCTTAGTAAATGTTTCGAATTTGAAACTTTATATGATAGTTTCGCAAATTTTCCGACTTTAGTTAGTCTGTTTATTAAATAATGGTATATGTAATTTTAGTATACTACTTAACTAAACTAAATGTAGTTTAATATAAATAAATCTTAGTAAATATTTTGACGTCAAACATTGTTTCCGTCGTCAAGTCGACCTTTGAGAGGACTTCGTCAAATCCATTAGGATTGGTTTTGTAAATGGGGAATAATACCTCACCACCTCTTGAAATGTGACGATCTTTTTATGTAGCGTGATATAACAAACGACATTTAGTCAATTCCCGTCCGAAAAAATAAATCAATAAAGATTGATTTACAATACAAAACACAGTCTCACAGTTACACCCAAAACTCATCCCAGTAACAAACGTTCTCATCGAGGACTAGCGGGAAAGCCTTTCTAATTTTGAGCATGATCTGTTTAGCACATGACACCTCTTTCCATACCAACCATAACCTCGCATTCACTCCATTCAAAAAACAGTCTCATAGTTACACCCAAAACTCATCCCAGTAACAAACGTTCGGATCGAGGACTCGCGGAAAAGCCTTCCTAATTTTTAGCACGATCTGTTTAGCACATGACACCTCTTTCCATACCAACCATAACCTCGCATTCATTCCATACAGAAAACAGTCTCACAGTTACACCCAAAACTCATCCCAGTAACAAACGTTCTAATCGAGAACTCGCGGAAAAGCCTTCCTAATTTTCAGCACGATCTGTTTAGCACATGACACCTCTTTCCATACCAACCATAATCTCGCATTCATTCCATACAGAAAGCAGTCTCACAGTTACACCCAAAACTCATCCCAGTAACAAACGTTCGGATCGAGGACTCGCGGAAAAGCTTTTCCGGCTTTCAGCACGATCTATTTGGCGTAGGAAGATCGCCGCGGTTGCAAAAACGAATAAAACCGGCCACAAGTCGAGTGTCCAGGCCAGCGAGGCATGTATGCAACGTGTTAACTCGCGTGCAGCTTTCTCGGCGACCAGTTGCATCAGAGCCCGTGGAAACGACGAGATTGCCAGCCTCTCCGGCTTTGCTTGCACTGTCAATTAACACTCGCCGTCCTTCTTCCTCCTTTTTTCCAGCGCGTTTCTTTTTTACTCTTTCTCTCCTCCTCGACTCGTTTTTTTCCTTCCTACGACGAAGTGGGTATAGTATGCGTTAGATTGCACCGAGAAGTGTAATCTTCAGCGCGCTGAAGTACCGAAGGATATTAACCTACTTGGCTGTTCAGGAGTCAAAGAAGCAAGTTTTTTTACGGATAATCATATAGTTCGATAACCGTTCGCGTATCAGAGAATTTTCAAAAAACACAGTCGAAGAACACTATGGAGCGCGACAGCGCTCCTTCAATTATGTGTTGGAATACTATTTGTTCTTCAAATTTTGCATATTTTTAATTTTTTAACTTATTATTTTATGTAATGCTATATATTATTATTGTTATTATTATTTATTATTATTGTTATTCTTATTATTGTTATTATTGTTATTATTATTATTATTATTATATATTGCATATATTATTATTATTATTATTATTATATATTACTATTATTGTTGTTGTTGTTATATATTATTGATATTATTATTATTACTGGTATATATTATTATTATTATTATTGTTATTATTATATTATATATATATATATTATTATATATTATGTGAACGCCATCAGTTGTCTAGATCGGTCAAATGCGCTAGGTTTTTGGACAGGAACTCGGAAGAGCGCGAAATCGACTCCGTAATACGCAAACGTTTAAATAAATTAGATAAATTTCGATCGTTGTGTATACTGAAGCACGCCGTGTAATTTTCGTGGTCAAGGTATATTTGTGAATTGACGGTATTAACCCTTTCACGATGGGTGGCCGTATATAAACGACAGTCACTAAGTGCAACACAGCGGCTGACACCGTTTATATACGGCAGTCATCTATTGGTTCGTAGAGGCTGATGCCAACTATACACGGCAAAGATTTTATTGTTAGAGGAATAAAGCATTTTTCTTAGAGTGATCCGCTGAAAACTCGCGATCCCGTGACTCACGGACGGCTTCATTACCGGTTATTTCCTCCGATCTCTCGATCAGCGACGTATTTCAGCGTTATCGAGCGCCGTAATCGTGTCCGTTTAATTCATACGGGCGATACAAGACAAACGCGCTACCAATGCGATGAAATATCGGAACCGGCGGATTTTATCTCGGCCCCCGTTTCAACGGCTCAATGAAACTGGCAGGGCGTCGACAAATCTGGCTTTTACAGTCCACCGGAAGGCGAGGTAACGTTCAGTTGTTCATCATTCGAAGTAACGTTTAATCCTCACTGAAGCGAAAGGGGTGGATTCTTTATGACAACCATGTGTCCATTAAAGTAATTGCCAATGGGATATTTCAAGAAAAGAATAAAACAATATCTGCAATATTTGATTCTTTACATTTAGATTTATCAATATTCCTACATACATACAATAATTAAAAATTTATAATCCAATATTAAATTATGATTTATTTATAGGAAATTCTATATTTATAAATCCTTATATGTACATATTAATAAATATACGTTAATACGCGTTAATAAATGTATATTATTGAAAAGGAAATATTTATATATAAATTTAAAATTTAAATATTTATTAACAATTAATAATTTATAATATTCACTTAAGATTTATAGATAATTAAATATTAATAAATTAAATGATTAATTTATAGTATATTAATAAACCTTTTATAGGTTTATTAAAATTATTAAAATTATGATTTATTTATAAATTATTATTAGTGCAAAGGGTTAATATAAAATAAAGTTCCGAACGAACTTTCTTTTTTAACACTAGAACTACCAGAACAGTCAAAGTAACCAATTGGTGATTATTCATAGCAATCTTATAAATTCACTATGGTAAAGCTTCTAAAATTTACTATGATTTTCTGCAGAAGGTATAAATAAAAATTTGTTTTCTATGAATTCGAAATTTTTTCATGTAATTTCCAATTTCATCTCTTCCATGCAAATAAGTGTACCTTAATTGTCGATAGTTCTAGTGTTAACAAAACATCAAAGCGTTTCATTAGAAGTATCCCATGCAATGAAAAAAGAACTTGACGTTGCTGGGGGTCAAATTGTTTTTCACCTCTTTTATCCTCCAGAAAGAAAAAGAAGAGTATCGTGGATTGAACGTGGAAAATGCATTCGGAACGGCCGTTCATTCAGAACACGCACGGGGTGCGAATTAGTAGCGTCGACGAACAGTCATTAGCGTGAACTTTTAACAAGCGTTCGGGCAGATGCGAGCATTCGCCGGCAAACTCGCAACAAAGAGCGGGCTGAACCGCTCTCTGCACGCCTCGACATCTGCGAGGCCAACTTTTTCCCGCTGAAGAACGCTCGTAACCAAAACTGGATTTAATTGTTTCGCGGAACCTTTTTGCCGTGCGTTTCTGATGAATTTTCATTTGGTAAATTTTTGGGCCATTTTAAACTTTCAGACGATTTCAGATCGAAGTTATATTCGAAAGTTTGTTAAAAAAATTGTCTATCATACAGTAGCGGACAAAAGTTTATGATGACAATGTAACAAGTAATTTTATGGTTCGCAAATATTGTTTATTTATTGATTAGCATAGAATACAAGTTTTTGTTATTTTTTATTAATTAACTAGTATATTTTCTTTGATCTTTTGGTCTTAAACCTTTGTCCGCTACTGTAATTAATGTGTTCGAGCTAGTTTCAGTTTCAAACGATTAAGATGAAAGTTGGTTTTAAAAGTTTTCTAAAATTTTCTATTATAGATCTAAATTTCGTACAGAATTTCTGATTACAAATTCTAGAAAATTTTCATTTCTTGCAATCATTATTTTTGAGTGAATTTCGAATTAGACTAAATTTTCTGTTATCGACTTGAATTTTGTACAGAATTTCTGTTTATAAATTATAAAGAATTTTTACTTTCTTACAATCAGTATTTTCGGGCAAATTTCGATTTAGAATAAATTTTTTGTTATAGATCTAAATTTTGTACAAAATTTCTGATTATAAATTGTAGAAAATTTTCAATTTATTGCAATCAGTATTTTCGGGTGAATTTCGATTTAGACTAAATTTTCTGTTATCGACTTGAATTTTGTACAGAATTTCTGTTTATAAATTATAAAGAATTTTTACTTTCTTACAATCAGTATTTTCGGGCAAATTTCGATTTAGAATAAATTTTTTGTTATAGATCTAAATTTTGTACAAAATTTCTGATTATAAATTGTAGAAAATTTTCAATTTATTGCAATCAGTATTTTCGGGTGAATTTCGATTTAGACTAGAATAAAAGATCAAAGAGGTTATAAAACAGAGGTGAAATCGGGTTTGCAAATGCGAAGACTGGTCAAGCATCGAAGCATAAAGAATAGGTTTGTTTAAAAGCATTCTGTTCTAAAGATAGATCTCCCCTTTTCCAGCGAATAAGCTTCAGAGAGGATCATGAGCAAACAGAGAGTAAATGCCGCGCGTTACAAAAGAATCGGTTACCTCATCTCCAAATCTTCCTCGTATCCTCCATTAACTTTCGCGTTACAACATTCCACCAATATCACGCTTAATATTACTGTGAACTCATCCGCTGTAAGACACGATTTTAATTACCAAGCGAGTCTAAAACTGTTCCAAATAAAGTATCGAATAAATAAACGAATTTTGTATTCTTTGTTAATCAATAAATAATACTCTACCTTAGTAACGATAAAAATGTACGTATAAACAATATTTACGAGCCACAGTACTATGTTGTACAGTAGCGAACAAATGTTTAAGACCAAAGTGTCGAAGAAAATAAATAAATTAATTAGTAAGAAATAACAGTGTAAATAAAATTTGTATTCTATGCTGTTTAATAAATAGATAAAAATTGTTGAGGACAATTAATGTGAATGGTTGGTATGAATGTGGTGTATGAAAGTATGTTGGTAAGAATGAGTGTGTTCTAAATGATTGCTGTATGGTATGATCGTCGAATTCGTTATTGAGATCTGAGAGAGAAAGCAAGAAAGAAAAAAAACGAAGGTAAAATTAAAATTGCATAAAATCAAGATAAAAGATAAGAACGAAACGTTATTGTAATTATTAATTATATCCATGTTATTATTATTATTAAATATTAAAATTTAAAAGGCTTTCATTTTTCCATTAAAACTAAAAATATTGTATCCCTGACCACGTCAAAAACCAACAAAAATGAATAGATAAACGATATTTATGAATCATAAACTTATCTTTTACGTCGTCCTGTCGTCTTAAATTTTTGCCCGCTACTGTACATGCACGTACATGCTCGCAGTGCCGAAAGAGTTGAGAAACAAATTGGCGTGACTCGTCGTTGCAGGAAAAAACGAAAAAAAAAAAAATAACCTTTGAAATTCCAGGCCCTGGAACTCGAACTTAGCGAAGCTGCACTTACAGCGAGGCGGGAGTTCTGGTTATTCATGCACGCTCGCTCGCAGTTACCCATAGTTATCTATAGTCCAAGTTACACGCATTTAGGAGTCCATAGTTCACGCTGATTAATAGCTCTGGTACACGGTGCTCTAACAGCTATAATATATAGACGCCTATAGCGAGCGATACACCGAACGAAAGCCCCGATATCTAGGCGATCACCAGAGTTCCAATAAACTGGAATTTCTGAAGGAGGCGCTGCTACAGTATACGTACAGTAGTGGACACGAGTTTAAGACGAGAGAGCGTTATACAGTGGCGGACAAAAGTTGAAGACGACAGGACAATGTAAAACGTAATTTTATGATTCGCGAATATTGTTAACCCGGTAAACTTGATCAACTTGATAATGTCAGAGAGGTGTTTCGCCGCGTTCAAAGAATCTTCTTTTTGTACCATCGAGCAAAAATTCCATTTGTCCACCGCAACACGAATTCCTCGGTCACATCCTTGACCGCTCCGCATCTTCATCGTTCCTGGCAGCAGTGTCAGCTTCCAGGAAACGTTGGGGATGTGGAGCATTAAAATTCAACGAGGAATGTAAAGTGTAAGCGACCTTTCCAGCTGGCTTGGCCCAATAGATGCCTTCTTTCCTCTTTTCCTCTCATCTCCTTTCGTCACTCCTCTTCCCTCCTCACCTCTCCTCTTCTATCCTTTCCTCTTTTCCTCTAATCTCCTCTCTCCTCTCCTCTCCTCTCCTTTCGTCTCCTCTCCTCTTCTCTCCTTTCCTTTCCTTTCCTCTCCTCTCATCTCCTCTTCTCTCCACTCCTCTCCACTCCTCTTCAATCCTTTTCTCTTTTCCTCTCATATCCTCTCTTCACTTCACTTCACTTCTCTTCTCTCCTCTCCTCTCCTCTCCTCTCTTTTATTCTCCTCTCCTTTCCTTTCCTCTTCTCTCCCCTTCTCTCCTCTTCTCTCCTCTTTTCTCCTCTCCTCTCTTCTCCTCTCTTCTCCTCTCCATTCCTTTCCTTTCTATTTCTCTCCTGTCCTGTCCTCTCCTCTCCTCTCTCTCGCTCGTTTTACACCAGTGTTAAAGGTCTGCTAGGGACAGCAGACCCTTGTCCAATCGGCGAGCAGCACACACGCGTGCTCTCCACTCCCATCCCCGAGGATTATCCTGGACTACCGACCGATGTCCCTCCTCATTTGTCGTCCCTTTATGGCTCGTCAGTGATTCCCCGTCCATCCCTCCGTCCCTCTCGCGTAGGTTCCACGATTTACGCGGTTGGGACACATAGGCGGACAAGCAGGGCTTACGCGAGATTGCCGTGGCGATTTTTCAGGATTCGTTCTGGTTAGGTGACCGAGGCGACATGAAAGGAACCGACCTATCCCTTCTTCGGATGGAAACCGTTCGACAAGGGACTCGCGATCGTGTCAGCTATTGTTGACCGTAGCTACTGCCATGATTCGATGCTCCATTGCATCGTGTTTGAATGTAGGTCAGTGTTTCTCAACGTGGACAATTTTTATTTCGGAAGACGATCAGAAAATTTCATTCGTTGATTTTCGCCAACGATATACGAAGTAAAAGGTACTACCATGATTTGATGCACCATTACATCGTGTTTGAATGTAGGTCAGTGTTTCTCAACGTGGACAATTTTTATTTCGGAAGACGATCAGAAAATTTCATTCGTTGACTTCACCAATGTAACGTACAAAAATAAGATAAAATTTATATTTAAATTGAAAACGATTTTATTCAGATTTCTTTGCTTTATTTGGAATTCTTATTTATATTTTATGTTTTTAGAACTTAGTCGCCTATCGTACTCGAGTACGATATCTAAATCTTTGAGGTGTCTAGATGAGGCATGATCCAAGGAAAGTTGAGAAACACTGGTTCGGGTGAATCAAATTATTGTTCGCAGATTTATGTGATTCTGTTGGGTTAATCTCTCTTGGAATTGAATTTCTCGATCTTGGTTACGACTGTGTAAATCTGGAAACTTAGAGAGCTAGAATAACTCTTTACCATAATTGCTGTTTATGAATCAAGGAACATTCCCTTGATAACATCTCTGTATAATTGTTAAGTTCATTATTTTAACTATAACGTGAACAAGTAACAGTAAAGCAATAAGTGTAAAGATAAAATAAAATACATGAAACTTCATGGCTCAATCGTACTTTGTAACAGAAATATACCGATGGTCAACTCTGTCACTGCCCGAAAAAGTTAACACAGCAGTTTGCAATTGAATTTATCCAAGCATAGCGTATAACTTCGTAGAACGTCGCGAGTATAATGAACTGGATAAACGCTGAGCTTGCACGAATCTAAAATCAGGTCTTTTGGCTTCGATTGACGGTTCATTGTGCTTGCAGGTACCCAGGACACGGGCGTGAGTGAAATTTTTACATGATAAGACGATCGAAGAAGGAAGGCAGCTCGTGATCACGATGGAAGCTCATGCAAGGTAGTCACGCGAATCAATAATGAACCGCGGTACCAATGGAAGCCATTGATTCGAGAAAAATATAACGAATAGCTGAACTCAACCCGAACAGATAAGATATTCAATACATTCGGTATATCACAATTATCGTGGTCCACGTGAATAAATCTTTATTAACGTTAAACTATCGTACAACTGAAAAGTCGGTGCATTTTGATGGCAGACATGTTTCACTGTACCTCAATAACGGTTTGATAAATTCTGTTTACACATTACTGATAATCGGAAAAGAGAGAAAAACGGCCTCTTTTTCGAAGAGATATCTTCAGCTATATGGTACTGTCAAAAATTTCACGGGTACCCAATTAATTTTTGTCTACCTAAGTATGTTACAAATACCTAAGTACTATGTGAGTACTAAAGTACCTCTTGGGTATCCGAGTACCCATAACCATCAAACTACCAAGTATTGCAAGTACCCGAATATCTTGCGGTTGCCAAAGTACTTGACGAGTAACTTAGTGCCTCAGGAATCCTATACTACATTGTGAATATATTGTGATCACCAAAGCATATTATGAGTACTCAAATTCACGAGTACCAAGTATACTGCGAGTATTTTGTGACTACCAAAGCAGTACATGAGCACTCCAAATCACGAGTATCAAAATATACTATGAGTACTTTGTGCCCATCAAAGTACCACATGAGTATTCAAAATCACGAATACCAAAGTAGACGGCGAGTACCTTGTGGCCGTCAAAGTACCCGATGAGTACCTTAATACCGCAGTAGCCCCAAAATAGATTTTGAGCATCTTGTGATTGCCAAAGCACGAGTATTAAAATGCAGTGTGAGTATCTTGTGATCGCCAAAGCAATGTATCCTTGTGAGTACCAAAGTACCTTACGAATACCCGGTTTAAACCAACAGCTGTAACGCTAAAGGTGCAAGAAATTTTCGGGAACCGGTCGCACAGATGGAGAAAGTGTCAAAGTACAGTGTTGCGTGGGCAACGTGTAGCGTGTCGCTGGGTGGATTCATGGAAACCGGTCACGCTGGACCGTAAAGTGCAACGCGCCTCAATTACAAAATTTACAGGCGCAACAATAAAAGCGTGCGTGCGCCGGCGATTGCGTGGAGTGCGTTATCGCGCGATGCCGTTGGCCTGGTAATAGACTTAATCAAGAGTAATAGACCACGCTTGTCCACCTATTAATAGAGTAAGCGTTATGGCGTGTGCTGCGATCCACGATAATCCGATGATACGAATTCCATCCTATTTCTCCAATTCTCTACCACTTTTCCCCTTTTGACTTTTATCAAATTTAGCTTTTCGTTTCTTTCTCGTTCCCCTTAAATTTGTAACATTGCAATCGACCTATGAATTTCGTTGAAATTAGAAATGTCGGTGGTATTGCAATTCGATGAGAAATTTAGGTTTGTTGTCGCTTTTTACGTATTAACCCTTTACACTCAAGAGGTGATTGTTGGTCGTCTAATGATGTTAACTTCAAAAATTTTCAAATTTTAAATGTTTATTAAGATTTGTCTATATTAAACGTCATTTAATTTTGTGAAGTGATATACTAAAATTTGCATGTATGACTATTTAACCTCTGAGATTGACTAACAAAGAGATTAACTAAATTATGAAAGTTTGCGAAACTACCATTTGGTGACCAATAGTCACTTCTCGAGCGCAAAGGGTTAACGTTTAGCTAACCACATTGTGTTACCACCTAACCGAACACTATCCACCGTGTATTAAGAATTTATTAGAAATTGTACTTTGGAAAAGTAGAAAATGCATTTGATGAACTCTGAACAACACTCGTTTAAGACTAATTAATAACAAAAGTAAATAGAATCAATCAACAGAAAAATTGTTGTGGAAAAAATGAGAAATCTCCCCATTCGGTTGGCTAAGTGTTAAGTTTTACAAAAATTTTCCGGATTATTACATAATCAAAACATAAATTTTGGTAGTATTGTAAATTTCAGAATTATAATTCGTACACACGAACTGTAATTGTTTCTTCAATTTTTACCAATCTGTGGCTCCTTCTTTCATGCTTTGTGAATTCACAGGCCGAAAAAAAGGGACTAGTCACGATCGATCGAAGGAGAAGACCAAAAATGGCTCGTATACTTGTGCCTCTCTGTTATCGATTCAACTGGCTGGCTGGAATGCAACGTTGCGTCACGGAGGCAAACGAGGCACGTTTATCGAGTCGCAACGTTACCGCTCGAATGTTCTGCGCGTAAAGTGCTCGGAGGACCTGTGCCGCGGGACCTATAGTCAATTTAGATAATTCCAGAGACACGTTCGGAGTTTACGACTTCCTAAGAAGATCAGGCATTCATGACAAACATTTTCTCTTCTTCGACAATGTTGGTCTGGGTAAATACTCGGGTTCACGTAATGCGGGCATTAATGTGGCTGATTGTGGTAATATCAGTTTCTTCGAAATACTTACGAAACACGGAAGATAACGTTAGATTATACGCTTAATTAAATGCTTTATGCATATTTGGGTTTCGATCAGTATGAACCAAATTTAGGTACTAAAAATCTAAAAGTGAATTTAGTACTTATAACAATTTGATCAAGAATTCTGACATCTGATGTTAGAAAAATTCGACCGAAATTCTGGTACTTAACACAAACAACATAGGACAAACTAAGGTACCTCAAAAACAAAATTCAAGCTTTATAGTACCCGAAAACGGTAAAAATTTAGACATTCAATTTCGAAAGATACAATTTGGGTACTTGATACCCGAAAGTGACGGTAATTCAGGTACATCGTACCAAAAACGACGAGACACAAGTACCTGGTGCTTCAAATATGATAAGAATTCAGGTACTCGATATCTTGAAACCGATAAAACTTCAGGTACCGAGTACCCGAAAACGAGAAAAATATTCAGGTACTCGAAACTCCAAAAATATTAAATTTCAGTTAGCTGCTAATTATAAGCAACACCTGTCAAGAGTTCAAGTACCTGATGCCAAAAGACATATCAAGAACTCAGGCACCTGGTACCCAAAAACTATCCACAAACTCAAACGCTTTTAAGCCGATGAACGGTCGATTAAATACCCAATCTTTTTTTATTACAGCGCAAATTTAATCTCTATTGAGATTATTTCGCGTAGCTACATAATATGACACGCTTTCAGGAACCAATTATGTGCGAAAGTCGAGGGGCGCCTGTACATTTTACAAAAACGAGCACTTTGCGTTCTCCTGGCGTTCGTCGAGATACATTTCAGGTATCTGCTTCCACAGCGCCCCTCGACGCGTCTAATCTACGACGAAAAGGAAGAGCGCATCAGCCACTAAGTACATAGTATCTAAAGCAAACTTCTTACGGGCGCAGGCGTTCCGTAGAAAAACAGGCTCCCTAAAAAAGCTTCCCTTCGCCGATCGCTGTCGCCCGTGAGTCATCGTGTATCTTCATGCGAACCGCATTACAGTCATCGTGTCTACCTTAACCAAACATCCGCTTCTCTCCATCTGCGTACAGACGATGACCTCACTGCCGTTACCTCTGTGTCAGTGTGCTGCTGCTGTTGGTTGCTTGTGTGCGCCGTCGTCGCGGTTTGCAGAAAAACCGATGCCATCATCGGCCGCGCAGCCGGTTTGCATCAACCCCCGAAAATAACACTCGTTAACCCTTTGAGTGCTGTGAGCACTGTGATACAGTTATACTCGTACTCGTACAGTTGGTCGCAACGTTGTCAGCGTTTGAATTATTGCAATTTAGTGAAACGAAGTCACACGGTAATTGTTTTGAGCTCGTTTTAACCCTTTCGCTACGGGCGAGTTCTCCATCGCGGTACTTCCACTGAACGGAGCGCCGCGACATCACTGCACGCTACGTGACCCCAAACCGCTTGAATGTTTTCGGACGAACAAATTTTTCTCCAAAGGATATTTATAAATAAAGGGTATTCCAGGGTATTTATAACGTCTTAGCATGCGCTCTTTAACACGTTGAGTGCCACGCGATTTTATAAGGAAATCCCCACCAGGCCACAACATTATCGTGGTACAACAGCAATGCGAAGCGCACTACTAGCAAATTAGAATTTATTCGATACAAGTGTTTAAACATATTAGGGCCATTGTTTCTTATCGTAATTGAAGATATTTACGTTTGGGAGGAAATACTTATATGGATATTCATCCAACATGTTTAGTTTTATATCATATTTTACACTGACCGATGACTGACGTGGCCTGAATGGAAAGTTCAGAGTCAGTCACCGATGACTGACGTGGCACTCGACGTGTTAATTTACAGTATGAGAGGAAATAATATTATGCAATATAATATAATATAGTGGCATCTTATGGAGGACCATTATAGTGGCCCTTAGTACCTCAGTGGGATCTTATGGAAAGCCACTATAGTGGCCCGTAGTAGCGAAAGGGTTAAAGGTTTCGAATTTAACACGTTTTTACACAAATCAGACGAAATACTCCTGATTCAAAGTATTATAAAACAGTAACGAAAAATCGTATGTCAATGTTTAGACCGGTGTTACACAACGTGGGGCCCACGCCTCAGAGGGGGGCAATTCGAAAATGGACTCTATATATGTTTTGAAATTTTACTTGCTGTGTTTAGTTAACAATTTCATAGTGATTTCTTCTTAGAACCTATCATTTATGTTTCCTAAGTGAACAAATCAATTTTTTAATGTTAAAAATTATGTATGTTACATAGGGGGGGCATAAAAACTTTAGAAAGCTTAAGGTAGGGCATGGCACAAAAAAGGTTGGGAAACTGATTTAGACAGTTTATTGCAAAGAGAAAACTTTAATCTTCATTATAATTGTGTTATTCCTTATAGTACATAAATTACTTTATTTTTGCAGTCCCTTCAGTCTTAAACTTTTGTCTGGTATTATACTAACGAAAAATTGACGAAAAATTGAAGTCGTTTCAAATCAGATCCGAACTTCAGAAGGTTTTGAAAGTCTTGACTCGTTTAGAGGTCGTAAAACTCTTGACTCGCTTTCGACGCTGAAATAGTTAAATGTCTGCAGAACGGAGGTGCACGGCCGAACGCCGTTGCTGTTGATCGCAGGCTCGACCGAAATGGAATTACAGCCTGAAAGCGGCCCACCGTGGCACACATCCGCGCCATAATGGCGTGTGCTCCGTCGGTGGCAATCAAAGGGGGAGCAGAAACACACGGTTGTACGGTGTGTACGCGACGCTGGTACACGGAAGCGTTCCCTTGCGTGCCGACGGAAGAGGGTCGAATTTTCGAAGCGTAACGTAAGTCTCTTCGGCATCTTGCAAGCTTTGAATATTTATTCCTCGAGATAGTTAAGTTCGAACTTTTGGATTTTATGCGTACGAACTATATTTTGTTTCCGTAGTTTAATTAGACTATCTTTGATATTTTTGTAATTCTTGTATCTTTATATTTAAATGTAAACTTAATAATAGTTTACACTTACGTTTACTATATATTTTAGCTTATGATAGTGATAAATATGTTAATTCCATTTTTACTGTGTATTATAACTTATAATAACGATAAACAGGTTAATTCAATTTTTTCGAAATATTTTAACTTGTAATGATAAATATGTTAATTTCACTTTTACTACATATCTTGATTCATAATAATAATAAATAGGTTAACTCCCTGTTTACTATATATTTTCACTTGTAATAATAATAAATAGGTTAATTCCAAGTTTACTATATATTTCAACTCATAATAATAATAAATAGGTTAATTCCCTGTTTACTATGTATTTTAACTTATAATAATAATAAATAGGTTAATTCCCTGTTTACTATGTATTTTAACTTATAATAATAATAAATAGGTTAATTCCAAGTTTACTATATATTCTGACTTATAATAATAATAATAATAATAATAATATATAATAACAGTAACAATATTTATTATTATTATTAATAACAATATTAATAACAATATTAATACATATATAATAACAGTAATAACGTTACTTTAATTTCTTCTGTACTATACTATACTTCGAGCAACAGTTTTCTAATCAACGCCAAAGGACAAAAGCTTAACTGTGTACAGGGTTTAGCTAACAAACACCCAAGCGTTAACGAAACCCGTGGACAAACGGAGGACGCGAGTCGACCGCGTAAGGGCTCCTCTCCCGTTCAAGAATTTCCAAGCGTACAAAACGGGGTGGGGCGGGCGAGTAAGAGAAAGCTACGCGGAGAATTCGGCAACAAAGGGTCGAAGGAACTGGCGGAAGGAAGGGTAGAAGGGAATGCACTTGTGTGACGAGTGCATTCACGCGGCTAGACACCGGTTCGAGAGACAAAAGCTTTCTTCTCGAGCCAGTGATTACGGTCGAAGCGCAGCGCACCGGCAAAACACTTCAGATGTTTCGATTGCCAGTGAAACGAGCAACGAAAGAACGGCTTAATTCGCGGCACACGTTCATAAGTGTGCGGAACACGAATGGATAATTGAATTATCCCTAACGCCATTACTGTGTCGTCCGTGGCGTACAGTAGCGGACAAAAGCTTAAGACGAGAGGACAATGTAAACATTGTTTTATGGTTTGCAAATATCATCTGTGTAATCATTTTTATTGTTATTATGGTAGAACACTATTTATTGGTTAGCACAGAATACCAATTTTATTTATCATGGTGTTCCTTATAAATTAGTTACAGTAGCGGACAAAAGTTTAAGACGAGAGGACAATGTAGAACATTGTTTTATAGTTTGCAAATATTGCCTGTACATTAATTTTTATTGTTATTATTGTAGAACACTATTTATTGATTAGCATAGAATACGAATTTTGTTTATCGCTCTATTTCTTATAAATTAATTAATTTAATTTCGTTAACTCTTTGGTCCTAAACTTTTATCTGCTACTGTACGTATTCCATGTTTTGAACGGTAAAATGATCACAGGACCATTTTCGGCTGTGTAACCTGAGCACGATCAGCCCTGGGACTAGCAAAATGGTCGAAACGAGCAATTCATAATTTTTGTTGGAAACTCTAAATTTGTTAGAGTGCACTTTTAAAAATTCACTACCGAACCTAACCTAGAAATCAATGAACGAAGATGTGCTTGCCTCGCATTACGTATTCCTTCGTATAGTTTCTAATTCGATTTTTTTGTTTTGAAAATTTATTGGACTGCGCTTTTAAAAACTTACTATTCAACATACCCCAGAAATCTGAACAAAGAATTTGCTTGCCTCGTGTTACGTATTTTTTTCGTGTAATTTCTAATTCGATTTGTTTTGCAAATTTATTAGGGTGCACTTTTGAAAACTTACTACCGAGCCTAACTGAACCGAATCTAATTCGATTTGTTTTGTAAATTTATTAGGGGGCGTATTGAATTGTTACACGTATATTTAATTAAAAATTAAAACACACTGATATTTTCTCCACAATATAAGTTACCCCGAACCCAAAAGATCCGTATATGTCTATAAATGCAAAATGAAATTGGAGCGCGTACAAATCAGGGGAGGGGAGGAGGATGAAAGCAGATAGGTCAGAGGACACCTACTTCGATGGGATCCAAAATCACTCGAACCCTATGCCTGAACCTGTAACCTCCTTTTAATAACCAGGAAACAGAATACGTTCTCCTTCTTTCTTCCTCGAATATCCCCCTACGAACGCAACAGTCATCGAGCCGTGATACACACGCTGCTTACCAGATTCACTCTAAATCCCAGCGTGTAACACGATGTACCTCCAACGAAGGGAGGGCTGACCGTGTAACGAGCCCCCGGTGTTGGATTACACCCGAGTCCAGTGATTGCCAAACCGGAGGGTAGTTTTACCGACAGGAACACTGTCTAGTCCTCGGGTTGCGGTAACAATGGAAACGTTTCTGGATTTTGGCAACGGTGAAGCTCCGTTTATAGGAACTTTGTTTACATCGAGAAAATTTTAGCAAAATTTTGCTTGATGAACTGAATTCTTTTTAACGCCATTCAACACTTTTTAACGTTCTTTTCAAACGAATAAAAAAATGTAACATTTTATGCCTTCTATATTGTCTTATTTATAATTTAACCCTTTGCACTCGAGAAATAACTATTAGTCGTCTAACGATACTAACTTCAAAAATTTTTTAATTCAGAATATTTATTAAGATCCACCTATATTAACTCTTAGCACTCGAGAGGTAATTGTTAGTTGTCTAATGATACTAACTTCAAAAATTTTCAAATTCTAAATATTTACTAAGATTCGCCTATATTAAACGTCATTTAGTTTAGTGAAGAGATATACTAAAATTTACATATATGACTATTCAACCTCTGAGTCTGTCTAATAAACAAATTAAAGTCTGAAAATTTGCGAAACTATCATTTAGTGACCAACAGTCACCTATCGAGCACAAAGGGTTAAAGATTTCAATATTATTCATCTAAATTAAATAAATTTTAATTCAAGCAGATTGTAGCATCATAAAAATTAGGTACTTTGCATATAGAAATTTTTGAACACGGTTTTATTTGTGAACCGAGAGTCACCTATCGAGAGCAAAGAGTTAAAGATTTCAATATTATTCTTATAAATTAAATAAATTTTAATTCAAGCAGATTGTAGCATCATAAAAATTAGGTATTTTGCATATAGAAATTTTCGAACACGGTTTTATTTGTGAACCGAGAGTCACCTATCGAGAGCAAAGGGTTAAAGATTTCAATATTATTCTTATAAATTAAATAAATTTTAATTCAAGCAGATTGTAGCATCATAAAAATTAGGTATTTTGCATATAGAAATTTTCGAACACGGTTTTATTTGTGAACCGAGAGTCACCTATCGAGAGCAAAGGGTTAACAATATTAGAAATCGACATAAGGCAACGAAAAAAATAATATTGATCGCATAGCCTTTCAAATCTTCAAAATATCCACTACTAGGTGCTCCCATCCGATGTTCAATAATCTTCACCCGAATAAATTGCTAAGTACTCTCGATTATTCGAATTTTTCTCCCAAAAAGAATCTAAGATATTCGAGATCCCTGTCACGAACACTTCGCGACCTTATTGTTCGCACAATCTCGGTGCTGCTCGGGAATCGGTATGCAGGAACGATCTTCGAGCGATTACGCGAGCCTTCGCGTATCTCTGCATTTGTCCCGGGCGCTCTTTTTTTTCTCGCTGCCAGCGCAATAAGCGCATTCTTTCCCGCGAGGGTGCTCGCGTGCACCGCTACGCGTAAGACAAATAAACTCGAGATGAAAATACCCGCGTGGAAATTGCGCGGCTCCCTAGCGCGATTCGATCGCGATCACAAGACCGCTGACTCTCTGGGGCGTGACTGAAAATCGAGAAACGTTACCTTCGCGTAACGTTGTTGGACTCTTGTCCGGCTGGATCGTGGAAAAGAGGTTGGATTTGAATGGACAAGTTTCGAGGAATACGTGGATTGAAATTTTTACGACGGTCGTTTCGCGTGTTTGCTTGTGAAAGATTATTGTTGTTGTTGTTATTATTATTATTATTATTATTGTTGTTGTTGTTGTTGTTGTTGTTGTTGTTGTTGTTGTTGAACCAATAAAAATGAACAACGTAATTTCGCTTGGGTTTTCGAAAATTCTTTCATTCGAACACTTTTGTGTATTCATTTCTTCATAATTTATTCATAATTTTTTATAAGTTATATATTCTAATGTAAAGTAATGTGTTATTGACATATGAATAAATAAATAATATCAATAATAATAAGGACCGCGCGTTATATATTCTAATGTAAAGTAATGTGTTATTGACAGATGAATAAATAAATAATATCAATAATAATTAATAGTATAATAATAATAATCCTATATATATAGGAGGGTCTATTGGTGTTAATTTAATGAGACTTCTATTGATTAATAATTTGAATATTGAGGCTCCTATTGATATTAATTTAAATATTCTAGAAACTCCTGAGTAATTGTATCTCATCGTTCTGTAATATTTTGAGACTGATTAAAGGTGAATCAGGTACACAGAACGCTTTTATCGATGTTACAAGTAGAATTGTTCTTCCAAGATAAACCGTGTGTACGATACCGAGAAACTTTATTATACGCTGTATTATCTCGTGTACACACGAGCAGATCCAAAATAGAGGTCAACGATTTTGAAACGGACGGTAGAACACGCAAGAAAAATCGAATTGTTGTACACCCGATACCTGGCTACTTTTATTTTTACCGGAAACAACATCGTAATTCATCGTCTTCCGTGTACTTCTACTTCCACCCCCTTATTTATCCCGCGTCACCCTAGATCTCATTTCACTCTAATCAACCGTAGTCCGCGTGTCACGCGAAAACACCAAGCGATACTAGCTGTGTATCACTCAACGTTGTTCCATTTCGTTCGCGACACGAGGCCAGGTCAATTTCATTAACGACACGTGATTACTACCGCTACAGTTACTGACAATTAAAGTGTACTTATTCGCATGAAGGGGATGAAATTGAAAATTGCACGAAAAAATGCCGAATACATAGACAACAAATCTTTATTGATCGTAGAAAAAAAAAATTGTGGCAAATTTTAGAAGCATTACCACACTGAATTTATAAGGTTGCTACGAATAATTACCAATTGGTCATTTTGACTGTTCCGGTTAGGTTCAGCGTTAATGTAGATATCTTATGCATGGTTGTCGCTGAGCTTGTATCGTTAACAATAGAACTATCGGCAATTAAAGTGTACTTATTTGCATGCAGAAGATTCAATTGAAAATTGCATGAAAAAATAACAATTACTATTATTCCCAGTAATTTTTAACGACTTTTATTGATGAAGTGATACTAATACTTCATAATCTTTTAATTCTGCAATTCCAAATTTTTTATGACTTATTTCTTTATTTTGTATAATATCTATTTTGAATAACAATTATTTTATATAATATTTCTTAATGTATTAAAAATACTTATACAAAAAGTGTTACAAATAATACATAAAAATGTAACTTACTGATTCGACATCACCTAAAATGTTATCATTTTACCCCAAACATGTTACAATTACACATAAAAATATAACATACCGATTGTACATAAGAGGTGTCCGTAAATCTAGCGTTAATCAAAACTCGAGGAGAAAGAACGCGCGAGAGCGAAGGGAAACCGGCAGGTCGAGGCGCGTGCACGGTTGCAGAGCGCTGTAAAAGTGGGACGACGATCGCTCGCGTTTCAAGAGCAGAGCCATATATG
>JAOPTO010001599.1:42279-53248 GCA_033822845.1 Tetrapedia diversipes | reverse complement strand
GTATAAAAGAGAGTGAGTGAGTAAGAGATAGGTGGAAAAGAGATAGATAGAAAAAAGAGTGTGTGAAAATGAGAGAGAGAGAGAAGAATATAGAAGTGAGTGAGTAAGAGATAGATGGAAAAGAGATAGATAGAAAAAAGAGTGTGTGAAAATGAGAGAGAAAGAGAGAAGTATATAGAAGTGAGTGAGTGAGTAAGAGATAGATGGAAAAGAGATAGAAAAAAGAGTGAGGAAGAATGAGAGAGAGAGAAAAATATAAAAAAGGGTGAGTAAGAGAAAGATAGATCGAAAGAAGGAGTGAGAAAGCATGAGATAGAGAGAGAGAAGAATATAAAAGAGAGTGTGTGAGTAAGAGATAGATATATAGATAGAAAGAACGAGTGAGACTGGAAAAGAGAGGGTGTGTGAGAGAGAATCAGAGAGTGAGAGAGGGACAGAATGCTTGAGATTATATTGGTGGCAGTAACTGCTCGACTATCGAGATTTCGCGAGACATTAACAGCACAGCCTTTCTAATGTACATTTGATGTCGCCTTAATGATCGGCGTTGCTGTTACTTCGTTCCGATTGCGTTTTGTTCGCTTGATAACGTTTTATTCGCTCGAATTCGCGATTCAAGAAGGAACGTGAAATTTACATACTGCAAAATTCCACACGAATTTATACACTTTTATTATTCGCAACTAAAACAAGTCGTTTTATCTGGAGAGAAGGAAAACAATTACAATCAATGTTATCGCGTACATTTGTTTATATTACGCCATTTACGTGAGATAAAAGCACAAATTTACGTTTTCAACATCTAAGTACGTGAATTCTTCAACACTTGGTTTTTCGGACATTTCTTGTATATCTATTTCCAATATGCATACACTAAGGAATAAAGTATACCTCGAACAGAACTTTAAATTGCAAAACTGAGAGGGAAACAGATTTGGGTGTATTTGTATTGCTCCATTAGTATAATAAAAGTTACCAAAAATTACTAGGAATAAATAATTTGGAATTGCAAGAATTAAAAGATTCGGAAGTATTTGTATCACTTCATCCTAGATAAAAATTGCTAGGAATAATAATAATTGTTTTTGCAAATTTTGCTCATGAAGTTCGAAACCCGTCAAATTGACGAAACTTAGTGTTAAACTTTGAAATACTTGTCGCCTTTCAACGATATCGAATGTCTTTCATAGTTCTTTGCTATGCATTTTTCAAAGCGACGTTTCTAGGCAACTTTTAAGGTCAATTTATCGGAGGAGCCGACAAGAATATACAGCGGCATAGAAAGGTGACAGATTTGTAAACCAATGAAAAGTGCTACGCGAGCCGTTCGGGAGCGACCGGGCTCATAAATCTCATTGCTCTTGGATTTCGTAACCGGTGAAATATGGGCTGCAAGAGAAGGGCGTAACATCTGTCGAACCCAGATGCGCCTCGAGAAATATTTCTTCGTTCGGGAAACATTTTGACCCGGGGATAGAAATGAAATTTTACACGAAACAAGGCGCAAACAGAAGTTGAGGGGGTCAGAGGTAACGACAAGCTAAACGACGCACTTTCATCTATGATAATATTTATATAGGAAATGTTCTATAAAGTGTAGAACGGAAGATGGAATTCAGGTGTGAAAAATAAAAGTGAAGCGATTAAAAATATTAACACGTTGAGCCCGGCGCCGACTTTGCTGTCCTTTCCGTTCAGCCGGCAGCCGGCGAGCGATACAAAGTTGTAGGGCATCGCTGAGAGATAAGGAATTATTCTTTGTTGCGCTAATTTCGACGCCTTTTAGGTGTACGTGTGATTCTGTTCACTATATTTTCGTATGATGTATAAAAAAGTCACGTACGTACCTTCGAGAGGCGATCAATTGGAAAAGATCTATGGAAGTGTACAGATTGTTCGTAAAAAGAAAGTTGAGTTTAGTTTTGAAAATAGTTATTGCCCATAACATTGAATATGTTGGAAAGAGAAGAAGATAGTGACACGTCAAGTGAAATATTTTTATCTTCCAAACGTCGCAGAGTAGTACGGTTGTCATCGTCAGAAGATGATAATTCATTAGACGGACCGACGTCAGCCAAACGAAAAGTCTAGTGCCGGGCTCAACGTGTTAAACAATATTTTCTTCGTGTAATCAATAGTTTAATATTTCTTTACAAGTATGCATATGATATCACTCAAAACGTGTTACGTTTGCATAAAGGAACGTTAGAAAATTTACAGACGAAGCATAATAGGCTTCCGGTCGGTAAAGTGTTAAAATCGAAATGGTTTGAAATCATCACTCAAAGGTTTAGCTAATTCTACTAGTTGCCGACACAACTATAGGAAATGTTCTATAAAATGTAGAACAGAAGATGGAATTCAGGTGTGAAAAATAAAAGTGAAGTGATTAAAATATTAATAACAGTATATTTAAAACAATTTAACAAAACAACTTAAACGACTTTACAACTTAGCAACTTTAACACTCTTTCTACGTTCACAATCAAAACCTTTCTTTACGTTAGTCAAAAGCTTTCTGCCTCGCGCTCGCATTTTCCCCGTCATATATTCTTCCAAACACTCGTTTCCTTTCATTCTAATTGTTAACCTTTCTCACTCTATGCATTCGATCACGACCACCCAGAATTCCTCAGTAGCACTGTTTTCTCAAGTTTTCATCTTTCAAGCCTTAGAAACATTCGAGCCCAAACATTCTGCGTTCGCACGACAATCGCCCAACTCAAGTACTCTTCAGATTTTCCCAAACTCGTATCCGCTCGATCGCATTCCTACATTTATTTAACGGAAACGGAAAATACGACAGAACTTTCCCTCCAACCCAATATTTAACCCTTTCGCTACCAGGGCCTCAGGAGACAAATCGCCACCACAGCCTAGACGTTTTATTATTTAAATATCATATCAATTGTCATTAATTTTTGTGGGATGTATTTATAACGTTCTAACTAAGTGAAATTAATCGCTTAATGAACGTTACATAAGCTGTGTATTATGTCGATATACCTCAAGTACACTAATGGGACTTGATCCTGTTTATAACAATAAATTAAATTAAATTATTTATTAACCCTTTGCGGACGAGTGTCGGATATATCCGTCCAACTCTCGCGCTGCGGCTGGCGTTTGTCTGTCGTAAACGACACGTATAAGATACGCATGGGTATACTAGCCTAAGAAGTCAAGTTGGCCTAAGTTTGTTTGTTTATGATTTTGTTAGATTTTATGAAAAACTTATTTAAATACAGCTTAGTTTTTATAACACAAATGCGCGTCGTAACTATTTTCTTTAGTGCTCCGTCCGCAAAGGGTTAAGAGTATATTATTTGTTAACCCTAAGAAGTCAAGTTGCCCTAAATTTGTTTGTTTATGATTTTGTTAGATTTTATGAAAAACTTATTTAAATACCGCTTAGTTTTTATAACACAAATGCGCGACGTAACTATTTTCTTTACTGCTCCGTCCGCAAAGGGTTAAGAGTATATTATTCGTTAACCTTAAGAAGTCAAATTGGCCTAAATTTGTTTGTTTATGATTTTGTTAGATTTTATGGAAAACTTATTTAAATACAGCTTTAGTTTTTATAACACAAATGCGCGTCGTAACTATTTTCTTTACTGCTCCGTCCGCAAAGGGTTAAGAGTATATTATTCGTTAACCTTAAGAAGTCAAATTGGCCTAAATTTGTTTGTTTATGATTTTGTTAGATTTTATGGAAAACTTATTTAAATACAGCTTTAGTTTTTATAACACAAATGCGCGTCGTAACTATTTTCTTTACTGCTCCGTCCGCAAAGGGTTAAAAGAAACCAATAGTTGAAAAAGTGAAAAAAGTATAACTTATATATAGACAGGGAAAACAAAAGTCAAGGAAAGCACCTGGGTTAAAGTGATGCTCGACAAGTGAAAGATTCCGAATTCAACTCTCTAATTAGGGCGATCGTAGGCTAGATTCATTTTTCTGTTACATCTTTAAAAGTAGGGGGGATATACCATTCCTGTGATATATCCTCTTCGCGTGTGTCTCGCCTTTGGATGGTTTAACAACACGCGTGTATTTTTAGATGTTCTTGCAATTTTGAAACTGCGTGACCAAAGAATCAAAGGTGGGGGGGGGAGTACACTGTCAGAACGGCCAAACGCAAATTGCAAGAGGAAAAGGAATCCAATCTAACGACCCTCCTAAAGTAGGAATTGAACACGAACTCCTTCATTCACCAGGCAACACCTTTAACCGCTGAGCTAACCAAGACCTGATTGACATCTCACATCCTTGCCCATATAACGTAAACCAAAACAATGCCGATTTCTTAAGGTGTGTCCCCGCCGTAAGTCAACATTTGCCGATCGGCAATGAAGGTCGATTTATACTAGCGACGAACCGAGTACGAACCGAGCAAACATCAAAAACACGATTACACCGTCGAAACACGTATCGATAAGGTTTCGTCATTATCTTTATATTTCCGGAATTACGTCGTTTAACCCTTTCGCTACTACGATTGGCTATAGTCATCCGTTATCTATTACAAAAATGGAGTAAAAAGCCAAATTTAAAATTTAAAATTTTAATTTGTTTTGAGAAATTACATACACAATCTAATTATTTTGTTTAGTAGTCAGATCTGGAGGTTAAGTAGTCATGTATATATAAATTTCAGTAGACGACTTAACTAAATAAATGAAGTTTAATATAAACGAATTTTAGTAAATACTTTGCACTTGAAAATCTTTGAAGTTAATATTATTATAAGATTAACAGTCACCTCTAAAATGCAAAGGATTAAGCCTCACTCAAATATTTAATTTATTTTATTTATTATGCATTGGAATTTACTTATCGTAACACTCGTTTAATTCAGATAGAGGCTACTGGAATTTTTAAACACGATTATTTGCATTCAGAAACTTACAAAACTGCTATCAGCAGTCACATTTTGAGTGCAAAGTGTTAACACTAGGTTTACGGGTCCTGCCAATTTCACAGGTTCAGGACTTCATGAACAAACTTTGCAAAAACTATAAATTACCATCATTTCTAGTGGTTTTTGTTGACTTTTATTGATAGACTGACACAAGTATACCCAAATCTATTTCCCTCTTAACTCTACGATTTCAAATTCTGTAAAATGTATACCTATTTCTTAGTACAGTAGCGGACAAAAGTTTAAGACCAAAGGATCAAAGAAAAGAAATTAATTGATTAAAAATAAATAGTAAGATAAACAAAATTCCTATTCTATGCTAATCAATAAATCATGTTTTACCATAATGACGATAAAAATGAATGGATAAACAATATTTGCATACCATGAAACTATGTTTTGCATTGCCCTGTCGTCTTAAACTTTTGTCCACTACTGTATGTGTATATTACAAATAGCTCTACAGGAAATGATTATAAATCTAGTGTTAAACGGGCCATTAAGTTGGCGTTGATGAAGTGTACATTATTCTCGAGTGAATCGGTGGACGCAAATGTTTATCGTAAATTCTACGCCACTTTGTTTGCTATCGCCATTGAACTCAACGCTGTTACATTAACCCACTCTGCAATGGAGAAATTTAATATCGGGGTTCAATATTTCCTGCCATCGATTGTGATCATTTGAAAAGTACAATTTTGACGAGGAGATTACTTTTTGATGGTTGGTAACCATGTGACAGTTGTTAGTTCGTATCACCTCGTGATAATAACGAGTAACGTGCAGAAATTTAGTTGCGAATTAGTAATTTAACAATCAATAAGCACTTTATATATTATATTAACCTTAAATTTATAAACGTTCGTCTCACAGACCGTCCAAAATTCATAAACACTTATAACTTTTAAAATGAAAGAGATAAAAAGATGAACTTCGATCGCTCAGAATAAACTACTGTATTCATTTTCATTTCAATAAACAATTTTTCAAATTTAAAGTGTGTTTTATTGCTCCTTGTATTCCATAAAAAAAAAATCATCGATATAACGAATATTTATGAATAGTGTATTTTCCATGCATGTTTATGAATCTAAGGTTAATACTCGAATATATTATTATTGTAAGCACAAATGCACAAATCCTGAACCTTCTTTTGATAGTTTTCAATAATTATAAAATAGAAAATTTATAGATCAACGAATCTATGTATAAGTAATCGCTGACGTTATATTTTGCTGGTTCATAAATTTCATACAGTGTGGTCTTTTAAAATTAACTAAAAAGAGGTATCTTCTTGACGATTCTTTTTTAATGAACAATTTAGAATTGCTCTCATGTTTATGATGGTCAAAAAAAGTTTCACGGTTTTATGTCAATTTATTAACTTACAAATTTTATAACTTCTTAAATTTACTTGGAGAAACTTAATTTCCTATATATTAATTTGTATTCCAGCAGCTTCCCTACAATTTTTATTCCAACTCAATATCGCCCCATCAATTACATCGAGGATCGGCTACTAAACCCGGGCAACGAACCAATCAACCTTATTTCTGAAAACCAATTGACCATAGGTAATCCGCAACACGTCCAGTCCATAAACTATCAAAAGTACCTGCTTCTGCTTCTGCAGCGGTAGCAGTTCTCCGGGATTTATATCTACCTTGAATATAGATAGCAATGTCGCGAAACCTTATTGATCCCCTCCTTCCCCGAAGAATTATCGTCAAAGCGAGTTCGGCGTTTCTAGAAAAATGGATCTTCGGGAGCGGCTAATATTCCGGAGCTAACATTCGTTTCTAAATTCAATTGGATCTCGTTAATATTCGGGGAATTTGTGTTCGAGCTCAAATTTAACTCAATCTCGCTAATATTTAGGAGCTAACATTCGTATCTCAATTCAAGCAAACGTTAAAATTATTTAAATCCAATTGTATCTCTTTAATATTCGGGGAACTCATGTTCGTGCTCAAATTTAACTCAATCTCGCTAATAATTAGGAGCTAACATTCGTATCTCAATTCAAACAAACGTTAAAATTATTTAAATTCAATTGGATCTCTTTGATATTCAGGGAATTCGTGTTCGAGCTCAAATTTAATTCAATCTCGCTAATAATTAGGAGCTAACATTCGTATCTCAATTCAAACAAACGTTAAAATTATTTAAATTCAATTGGATCTCTTTGATATTCAGGGAATTCGTGTTCGAGCTCAAATTTAATTCAATCTCGCTAATAATTAGGAGCTAACATTCGTATCTCAATTCAAACAAACGTTAAAATTATTTAAATTCAATTGGATCTCTTTGATATTCAGGGAATTCGTGTTCGAGCTCAAATTTAATTCAATCTCGCTAATAATTAGGAGCTAACATTCGTATCTCAATTCAAACAAACGTTAAAATTATTTAAATTCAATTGGATCTCTTTAATATTCAGGGAATTCGTGTTTGTGATCAAATTTAATTCAATCTCGCTAATATTTAGAAGGTAACAATTCGTATCTCAATTCAAGCAAACGTTAAAATTATTTAAATTCAATCGGATCTCTTTGATATTCAGGGAATTCGTGTTCGTGATCAAATTTAACTCAATCTCACTAATATTTAGCAGTTCACATTCGTATGTAAATTCAAGCGAACGTTAAAATTATTTAAATCCAATTGTATCTCTTTAATATTCAGGGAACTCAAGTTCGTGATCAAATTTAACTCAATCTCACTAATATTTAGGAGTTTACATTCGTATCTGAATTTAAGCGAATGCTGAAAGTAATTAAATTCAATTAGATCTCTTTAATATTCAGAGAATTCGTGTTCGAGTTCAAATTTAACTCAATCTGGCTAATAATTAGGAGCAAACATTCGTATCTGAATTCAAACGAGCATTAAAAGTATGTAAATTCAATTGGATCTCGTTAATATTCGTAGAAGTTTTCTTCGACACATTTATGACACGAGCGTGCCGGTATTTTTGAAGATTAAGAAATTTTTATCTCTTTTTGTCCTTTTTGTATTTGTATTTATATAATTTTGTTGTCCAACAATCCATTCCTTCTAATTTAACGCGACGCATATATGTGATACATGGGTTACAAACGTTTACTTTTTATCTGTATACACATACGCAAAATCTATTCCAATTGATGTCATATAATTACGAACAAAATCTTAAACTGTGGTGGATGTTTTCCCTAGGAAACCCTGGCACTGAAAGGGTTAATTTCACGGCCATTTTGACTTTTCCACGTGTACATAAAATACACCCCACGTTTCTTTTCCCGCTGTCAAAACCAGCAGAAGGCTATAAAAACTTGGTGCTTCCTGTTTCGATCAACTGTGACAAACCAACTGGGAGAAACGAAGGGAAGAAACTGCAATTTCCGGTCCACGAGCAGTAAACCCGTTCGAAATAAAACGGTATCGAAGGTTTCACGAGGATTCGAGCCGACAAATCATTACGTTCCAGCAAGGATTCGAGTGTGCTTCGCCTGGAAATCGTGATCGTGATTATTTTTTCATTCGCCATCCACGCGATTTTACGACGTCCAGCCTGCAACGCGCACCATCGTAAACAAACGTCACCATCGATCAAATTTTCGAAAGCTAAAACGGAAACCAGGACGGTGGGCATATTTCGTGGATACTTGTTGATCCGACAGTTGGAAAATTCATCGGATTCCAAAAATACAACAACGCTTTACACGTTCGTTTGACACTGGTGAACCAGAATCGATTGAAATTCAAATTTGAAATCAATTTAAATGAGATTATAGAATAACGAAATCAACCTACGCGGTTGTCGTACGTATTCATTTATTTATTCATTTATTTATTTAAATAATTTACAGGTAAAACTCATTAGTGTACATGTGTAGAGTATACTGGTTTAAAACAGAGGACATTACACATAAAACAAGAACGAAGAATTACAGTATTTACACCATAAAATTAAATAAAATAAAACAGAATAAAAAATAAACTGTATAATACAATAATGTAGTAAATTAGACATATTAGGTATATTGCACTAAATTTGTTATCGTAACTGTTAAGATTATTACAGGTGCCCCTCGATTTTCGCACACAATTGGTTCCTGAAAGTGTGTGCGAATGTAGAATGTTCGAAAGTAAAGGGGTGTAAAAGAATATACACCAAAAACTGTTTTAAAGTAAAAAGTGGAATTTTTAGAATTGTGCGAAAGTAGAATATGCGAGAGTAGAGGGGCGCCTGTACTTTCAGAAATTTTGCCGATTTCGATACATGCAACTAACTTGACCAGTGCATGTAACTGTACTAAAATCTGTTAACACTTAACGAAACGCATACGCTGCCACGAATGCGTAATATATACGCACAGTTCATTATAGTAGTAGTAATATGGTAGCAATATGATATCAGTGGTTAGCTATATAGGAAAATTTGTTCAAAATTTTCATCCTGATAACATATACAAATTTTATTAAAATCATGGACGTGTACCCTCTTATACACAAATACCTCCGTTCAATTTTATCCAACAAACCGATCGACGTTCGTGAAATCTCTGAAATCCTTTCCTTTGAAAGCTGACAGCTGTATGGAGACTTCTGTAACCGACTGCAGGTACGTTTTCAAGGGAAACTCGCGCCATAACGCTCGCTCGTCCGATTTGTCAGCTGATGGAAAATACGGGACAGGGTAACGTTCGACGTGACTGACTTTCGAAACGAACGCCGGAAAGGAAACACGAGCGAAAAGGAACACAGCCGTGTTTTATCTTCGAAGCAAGATGTACAGGGCGTCCTGTCCACCTTTTCCTCGTTAATATTGATGATTCTCCACGTCGAGCATATAGCGGCAGTCCTCTTGGTGTTCCTCTGCTTGGAATTCCGTTTGCGAATTACGCACGATTGTTTCCTCGTTTTCTTCGAAACCCAGATGGTGTTCGGGGAATTAGAATTTGAATTCGAAAGGAAGCTCTTCAGTCATGACTTTTAACGTTCGACTAACGACGAGTTTAAAATTGTTTCTACGTACGCGTGATAGTTTAAAGGAAATATGCAAGAAGAAAGATTGAAGATCAAAGAATCCCTTATCTTCAACAGTGAAGTATCTTTCAGAACAGTTAATTATGAAAAGTTAGGGTTAAGTGTGCGAAAACGACCGATATTTAAGACTAGATTGAGTCAATTTGACTCACTTATGATTTTGTCAAGTTTAACCCTTTCGCTACCAGCGTCACATACATGTGATGATCCGATTTTCTTACCTGAGCCCGGCGTCAGAAATATGTGACACACAGTATCACTTATGTGGGTCAGTGTGCAAAATTGCTAATTTCACTTAGTTAGAACGTTATAAACACATCCCACAAAAATTAATGACAATTGATATGATATTTAAATAATAAAACGTCTGAGCTGTGATGGCGATTTGTCTTCTGAAGCCCTGGAATAGAAGTAAAGGTGTTTCTGCTAAACGTAATTAAAAAATCTGAGGATGATGTATTTTAAAAACAGAATTGTTTTGAATAAACTTTCTTTAAAATAAAGTTTTATTTTTTTTAAAAACTTCAATTTTCATGTTTGAGTCAAATTGACTCGTTCCAGGCAAAATAGGGATATACCCAACATCCGGCAATCTAGTGTTAAGTGATATATGAGCTTTCGACTATTCGAATTGTAATCCTAAAAAATTTCTATTGTATGCATATTTCCGTTGTTAATTTCCAGTATCAAAGGTACCAACGATTTTAGTAAGCATCTCACCTGCTATTATTTACACATAAATGTATCCAATAAAACAAAAAAAAATAATCGAAAACAAGGTGTATTTTTGCATTCCTCCAGCATTACTCAACGTACCTCCAATCTTTTTAACATCGTTGCTTCAAACTTTCAAAGCAAATTTTCAGATTAATCATCTCGGTTATTTCAATTTTACGAATCAACGAAATACATATATACGCGTGTACGTAACAGCGAGTTCCACGAAGAAGAATCAACGAAAACAAGGAGCTCTTAATTTTCGACAAAGTCTCCTTTGAGCGGACCAGGCGGGC
>JAOPTO010001599.1:0-41925 GCA_033822845.1 Tetrapedia diversipes | reverse complement strand
TCAGGTATAACTGATTAGAATTATGGGGACTCATCTCATCCTACGTTGCATTGGTCAAGGGGGCCCTACTATTATGTCAACGTGTGACTGTGTAGTGTAAGCGTGAACGTCAGTAATATGTAGCATCCCCATTTGCCTCTGTACCACCTAGTGAGGCATCTCATCGGCTCGCAATAGTACTCTAAGGAGCTGGTGAAATGTCCCCTGGAAGGAATTCGGGTATGATTGATTAGAATCGTAGGGGACGTCTCATTCCACGCTCATTGGTCAAGGGGGTCCTACTACTATGTTAACTTACGACTGTGTAGTATAAGCGTGAACGTTAATAGTGGGTAATGTATTATAGTGTGTGTATTAACCTCCTTTGCTTCTGTGCCCCCCCCCCTCCAGGGGACATCTCTCCAGCTAGCAATAGTATCGTAGGGAGTTGATGAAATGTCCCTTGGAACAAATTCGAGTATAATCGGTTAAAGTCATTGAGACACGTCTCATTCCACGCTCATTGGTCAAGGGGGTCCTACTACTATGTTAACTTACGACTGTGTAGTATAAGCGTGAACGTTAATAGTGGGTAATGTATTATAGTGTGTGTATTAACCTCCTTTGCTTCTGTGCCCCCCCCCCTCCAGGGGACATCTCTCCAGCTAGCAATAGTATCGTAGGGAGTTGATGAAATGTCCCTTGGAACAAATTCGAGTATGATTGGTTAAAGTCATTAGAATACGTCTCATTCCACGCTCATTGGTCAAGGGGGTCCTCCTACTACTATGTCAACTTGTGACTACATAGTGCAAGCATGAACATCAGTAGTGGGTAGTGTATTAGTGTGTAATAACTCCCTTTGCCTCTGTGCCTCCCACTGGGGGCATCTCACTGGCTCGTAATAGTACATAGTGGATACATCTCGTTGACTACTATCTACATATGAACCGCTCGAAACAGAGTACCAGCGGCGCAAAGACGGGGAGAAGATGGAGAGAGCGGCGTTCGTTTTGAAGTGATGCACATCTTTTGCCGAAGCTTGTTTCGCCGGCTGAGTGCTGCGCACGGGACTACTCTCTCGCCTCGAAGTATCCCAACAGGTGTTCCCTCGCACTCTCCTGCTTCATGCACCGTGTCCCGGAAATGGAACATGCATATTCAAGCGAATTTTTTATTGCCAGCGCGCGCACACAGTTGAAATTTCAGCGAAATCTTATTTTAATACGGAAGAGAAATATTGAAGACTGTAGAAATATTTGAATATTTGACGCACTTGGCCATATATGCGGATATTTAGATTTTTATAATTATAACGTTCAGCGAGCACAAATGTGGACGTTAAGTTTTTTTTATGAATTTTTATTGTTTTCCAAATCTTTTTTGCTTTTTGTATTCCTATTAATATAAAATGAATAAACCGTAATAAAACAAAAAATTGAATCATTTTTTTTTTTTACTATAAAAAATCGTACCTGAAGAAGTTAATGAGTGCAAAGAGTCTCATTAACAATTAAAAATAATGAAAAAATAGTATATAATATACAGTGATATATGATCGTTCGAAGTGAAAGGGTTAATTGCATCGCACAGATTGAAAATACAGCTCTTAACCTTTTGCACTCGAGAGGTGACCGTTAGTCATTTAATGATACTAACTTCAAAAATTTTCAAATTCGAAATATTTACTATGATTCACGTATATTAAACTTCATTTAGTTTAGTTAAGTCGTATATTAAAATTTGCATATACGACTATTTAACGTCCGGGTCTGAACTAAAGTTTGAAAATTTGCGAAACTATCATATGCTAGGATTACGATGTCCCATGAAAGGGGACAGCCGAGTGCAAAGGGTTAAAAACCACCTGACTGTATTAAAATTAAAACCCGTGCCACAATAATTTTAACAAAATCCATAGGTGTTCCCGTGAGGCTGTGCAGCAGCGAGAGTTCATCAGCCAGGGTTGGCCTAGCAACGTGGGTTCCGGGTAAATGCCACGAAAATGCCATTAACGCGAACGGCCATCGAAAGTTTCAGCCAACGAAGAACAGCAGCACGACTCACCCGAGGCGGCGAAACTTTTTAACACTTCCGGCGAACTGCAATACGAGACGTTGCGCGGTCCACCACGCTATTAACCCTTTCTGCCTTATAATTACGACTCGCACTCGTAACACAGAACATACTTCGAACATTGTGCGATTGAGACACGTTCTGTCTTTAACCCTTTTAGTGCCGGAGGCCGATATATCGGCTCTTGATGCACTGGCGAGAAGTGCCAGAGCCGATATATCGGCCCGCGCCTCGTAGCGCTTTACTATTCGCATTGCAGGAGAACTCTATCTCAAAATAAATTTATAATACGTTATAAATGGTCTAATTTCATTACGAGAGAATTAAAGAAAATAGTATTTCGTTTTAACTCTTTGTAGACGACTTTTTCCTATCGCTTGGAGCTAACGAAATCTAACATAAGTACCATGTACCTTCGAATGATTTTTTATTTTTATTATGTAATACTATTTATCTTGTTACAAAATACATTGGAAATGCAAAGTATATACTTTGTAATAAATGGTCTACATAAAATTATGATGAAAAGATGACTTTTTGTATGTGCAAATACGTTTTGTAAGAGAGAACTCAACTTTTACTTTCTTTATGATCTTTTATACCTTTGTTATTTATATAATTTTCAATGAATATAGAAAAACTAGTGTCATCGTTCTGTTCTCTATTCCGTCCTTAATATACTGCTTTTTGAATCGTGTAAATATTGTTTCTTGTTTGGTTTTTATGAGCGTTTTCCCAAACCCTAGTAAAACCGCGAAATTCGGCCGGTTATTCTCGCATAGGCACCTCTTTTTCGCCTGCCACTAAAAGGGTTAAAGAAATATGGATGAAGATGGCATTAAAGTATGTAAGAGAAATACGCTGTCTTCACTTATAGATATCGATATAGATATAGATATAGAGGGAGCTATAGTTACAGTGGCTCCAAAAAGTATTCGTACACTGTATTGTAAGGAAATTCATCTACTTCTGAAATTTTGATTTCAATGAAAGTTTATGCGTGTACAGAGCATAGTGTGTCCTGCATGGAGCAATTTTTTTGGCAGCAAAATATCTTTTAAGGGGGTTGATAACAAATCTGAAAGTTTCAACGATTTTTCACGCTTTGAATACAAGCTTCTCTGTGTTCTTTTTTTATGGCAGGGCGATAGGGTATTAAAAATTAAACATTTTCTATTTGAAAGGTTTTGCTTCATCAAGTACCATTACAAAGTTATCTTAAAAAAATGAGAGAAAACTCAGAAACTTCAACGCTGGTTTCACCCCTTTAAAATGGCATTTACACACAATCTGTCTGCTCCACGAAATTGTGTCCAACAACAACGAGGTGCACACCGAGTAATCTTTGCTCGAGACAGTTTCAATTTTTCCGCCCTTTTAATATCAACCGCGTCCAGAGAGCAGGTACCGTTCGTCTTCGCGTTGATCGCTTAATTTCCCTCTCTGCCAGGAATTAAAGCGAAGCAACGAAAGAGGTAAAACGGCGAAAACGAAAACGAATAATTTCGAGAAGAAGAAACACTCCGACTGACCGTTTATTACCAAAACGACGACTAATGGGGATGTTTTCTAGCGAAGAGGTATTAAAGGTGCTTATAACGTAACGTGCGATAATGTAAAAAACTTATGAGTACTCTGGTGTTTAAAAGAATCAAATCTCGTAGAATTAATACTCGAATTTCCAAAAACTGTGGACTATGATCTTGCTCGAGTTCAATATTTGCAAACGAAAGATCACCGTGAGCATTTGTCTTAATTGCAGTGCTCTTAAAAAAATTTAAACCCTCAAAAACTGTACACTGTGATTTTGTTTAAGTTTAATATCACGAGTAAAAAGATTATTTTAAGCTTAAACTTTCAATTGTAGTACTCACAAGAGACTCGAATTTCAAAAAACTGAGCACTATGATTTTCTTTGAGTTCAATATCACAAGTAAAAGATCACTGTGAGCATTCGTCTTAATTGTAGTGCTCTTAAAAAAATTTAAACCCTCAAAAACTGTACACTGTGATTTTGTTTAAGTTAATATCACGAGTAAAAGATTATTTAAAGCTTAAACTTTCGATTGTAGTACTCATAAGAGACTCGAATTTCAAAAAATTGTGCACTATGATTTTCTTTGAGTTCAATATTGCAAACAAAAGATCACTGTGAGCATTTGTATTAATTGTAGTGCTCTTAAAAAAATTTAAACCCTCAAAACTGTACACTGTGATTTTGTTTAAGTTTAATATCACAAATAAAAGATTATTTTAAGCTTAAACTTTCGATTGTAGTACTAATAAAAGATTCGAATTTCCAAAAACTGTGGACTATGATCTTGCTAGAGTTCAATATTGCAAACGAAAGATCACCGTGAGCTTTGATATTAATTGTAGTACCCTTAAAAAAATTTGAACCTTCGATACCTGTGTGTCACTGACTTTGTTCAAGTTCAATATCAGAAATAAAAGATCATTGTAAGCTTAAACTTTCGATTGTAGTACTAATAAAAGACTCGAATTTCAAAAAACTGTGCACTATGATTTTCTTTGAGTTCAATATTGCAAACAAAAGATCACTGTGAGCATTTGTATTAATTGTAGTGCTCTTAAAAAAATTTGAACCTTCAAAAACTGTACACTGTGGCTTTGTTTAAGTTTAATATCACGAGTAAACGATCACTGCAGATTTAAGGTTTTATTGAAATACCCATAAAAGATTCGAATCTATTCGGTCAACAATGATTTGATTATGTACCTCTTACATTTCTTACAATTCTCATAATACTCGAAAGTACTTCTGATTTACCTGACAAATCTACTTTTTTCCACTTCGCGGTACTCATAAAATGATTCGAGACTTTTTAGTCAGCTTCGAACGTACTTGCAACGTACTCGATTCCATTCCAAGATATTCTGGATTTATTGGACACGAAGGAACGTCCCCTAACGCGTCGATTTGTTCCACCGTTTAATTCCCGCGATCTTTTGCGCTATTCTGCGTACAAAAGCACCTCGGAGTCGCTATTCAGCTTCTTGCTCGCTCGCGTAACTACGATTCAAACGCATAAATCTGTCCACCGGTGCCTTTTTCACGTCGCAACAGTGCACAGACGTTTGCGAGTTTCCTGTCTCGGGAATTCCCTAGGCGGCCAGTAACTCTCGAGGAAATAAGAAGCAGATTTTATATTTGGACGCAGTTTCCAAGCTTTGTCACTGTTTTCTTTACCTTCCTCTCTCATTTCTTAATACTTTTAACGGCCACAAGAAGGGATAAACTTCTGAAGAGAAGAATAAACTTGATGAAACTCTATAGCATTAATGTAACAACACTTAATAACAATTTACAATTTATATTAACACTTGGTCAACTGAATTCTGGGAGAATTTAATTGAAAACCAAAGATAAGAGAAATTCAGTCGTGTTATTATTCAATAATTTTTCTTTCAATTCTTTTTCATTTTAACACTTAACCGACTGAATGGAGAGATCTTCCATTTTTTCCTCAACAAAGCGCTGCCATTGATTCTATTTACTTTTGTTATTAGTTGGTCTTGAGCTAGTATTGAAATTATACTTCGGAAAAGCAGAAAATGCATTTAGTGAGTTGTGAACAATAATAGTTCAAGATCAATTAATAATAAAAGCAGCGTTTTGTTGAGGAAAAAATGGGAGATCTCTCCATTCAGTCGGCTAAGTGTTAAAATGAAAGAGAATTGAGAGAAAAATTATTAAATAATAACACGAATTCCTCTTATCTTTATTATTCAATTAAATTATCCCAAAATAAGTTGCATGAAAAGTTAGCGCGATGAAATTTGCGAAAATCAAATTTCAAATTTGGTATTACTAAAATTTAGTTCAAAAACTTATAAACTTCCACACAGCGGGAAGTATAGCAAAAATTCTTTATTCTTATAAATTAAAAATATCATAAAGGATATACAAAGATTCTCAATCTCACAAAATTTTATTACACTCACAAAATTATGCTATCATACCTGTATGACCCACGATTATAAGGTAAAGGGTTAATTCGCGCAAGTACAGCTACGTAACAAGGAAAATATAGAAACTGACGACCGTTGTGGCTCAATCTATGGGGTCTTGGATCACCTATTCTGGAGTCCAGGCACGATCGAGCGGTACGCGAACCGTATTTCTGACACGAGAGCAACAATTTCAGCGAGTCGTGAGTACATAGTCCGCCGGCAACGAAACGATTCGAGATTATAGCGAACGGTGCTGTAATTAGTACGGGGAGGAAAAAGGAACTCGTTTCCCGTGCCGGGAACTCGGTGCCTGCTCGGTATAAATTCGAAAAGAAACGTCCACGCTGGACGCTTTAATTGCGAAACTCGATGCAGTTTCGAGCCCCAGCCTTTCGCAGGATGCGCTGACGACGGTGAATAAGTAATTCGAAGCGAAGTCCTTCGATCCTTTTCGACCGACAAGTGGTTCTATAGTCGTGGCTGCATTGCGGATGATGAACTTGAAGGAAGTAATCGAGGGAACATCGAAAAATTTCAAGAAACACAAAACTATTAAGGAAACTATCAAATCAGTTCGGTAACGATCCGTGGGAGAATATGTGAAATTTGAATCGCCAATTGGAATTTTATTCGATGAAAAACAGATAAGCATCGGGGATAAATTTGGAGGGAACAAGTTACTCGATTATTATTATTACCTAAAATTGAAGTATTAAAATAAAGAAAGAGATTATGGTAAAATTTTCTGCCGACAATTGGAATTTTATTCAGTGAAAAACAGATAATCATCGGGGGTAAATTTGGAGGGAACAAGTTACTCGGTTATTATTATTAACTAAAATTAAAGTATTAAAATAAAGAAAGAGATTATGGTAAAATTCCGATTGCCCGACACATTTGTCGATAATGTTTAAGCAACAGAAATGCAATCACATACATATGTATGCACCAATTAACACTTTGACTGCCATGTTGGTTGCTGTTTCTCCTGTCGACGGTTATTGGTGATCTAAGCACTTCAACTGCTTACTATTGTAAGAGTTGAATAAAAATTCACAGTTAGTGAATTCTGAACATTACCAATAATTACAGAATACTTTAAAGTAAATACCTCATTGAAGAATTAAAAATTTATATTAGAACATCGAAACTAAAAGATTAATTTCTATGAAATATCGCAAACCAAAGTAGGAGTGATATTTGCAAAATTTAAAAAGCAGCATATTGGAAAACCAATAAATGGAGAATAAAACGATGCAAATTGTGTTTCAATATTTTGAAACACAGATCTCTTGTGATGACCATAATAAGGTTCCAACGGAGGCGCAACGATACATCGTCGTTGGTATTTCTGGCAAGTGCACCGATATATCGTCGTTCGGTGGTAAAAGGGTTAAAGAAAAAACACGTTACACATGCTGCCTTCCATCGAAGCCAGATTACGAGCTTCCGTTCGCGAACTCGCCTCCTCTCGGGCGTAAATCAGGGTGGCGGTTAAAGGGCGGCGACGTTTCTTCGGCCGATGAACGCATATGCTCGGAGGATGTTTGCGGACACAGGCCCCGGAGGGCGGTAAATTACATTGACACACGTGGCGCGACAGGGACAAAGCTTGAACCCTCTCCGCGCGCGTCCATTTACCAGGGGACGTGTACACACGACGGACGGATCCGTTGACAATGCGCGGCGCGCGGACTCGCCTCCGGCTGGAAATTATTGCCACGGAGGAAAAACACCGTGGTGCCGGACGAGCGAACGCGGAGAAATCACAGAAACGAGTGAGAATGGAACGGGATGGCGCACAGTGTGTTATCGAGGGCAGCAACGTTTCTTAACCCTTTTAGTACCGAACGACGATATATCGTTGCGTATGCCCTGGCGCCTAACTATTTGGATCGCAAGAGAGCTCTATCTCAAAATAAATTTATAAAACGTTATAAATGTTTCAATTTTTTCTTTTATTCCGTAATATGTTTCTTGTTGAATTTTGTAAATATCATTCTTACTTCCGTTTTTATGAGCTTTTTCCCCAAACCTTAGCAAATTCGTTAAATTTGCTCGGTACTAAAAGGGTTAATTTTGTAAGGTGACGTATTATCTCGACTCTTGCGATGGTGTCCCTTTCTTGAGAACATCATCTTGACTCTTACTCCCTGGGTGACGTGATTTGTGAATTACTAGTAAGCTTCGTTTTTCTTCGTTTTGATTCCTTTTGCTTCTACTCGTGGGCGAAGGCTGAGCGCCTTTTTAAGGGTTTGGAAAATAGGAAGTGGGAGAGGGAAGTGGATAATTGTAAGATGGAGGAAAAGGGAAATTACTGGTAGAAGGGTAGTGGTCGACCGGGTCAATTTAGTCTGTTTGGTGAAAATTAGAATTTAATTCGTTTAGAATTAAAGGAACAAGAATCAATTATTTCCTGTAATATACAAATGACGAATTTTCGTAATTTGGCTGTTGGTAATTGTTTGCGAAATAACGAATTTTCGTCATGCAGATGAATATGTGTTAAGGATTCGGAAAATAGAAAGTGAGAAAGGAAAGTGGACAATTGTAAGGTGGAGGAAAAATGGAGGGAATGGGAAGTTACTAATAGAAAGATGGTGGTCACCCGGGTGGGTTAGACTCTGACCCCGTGGAAACTGTTAGTCTCCTAATGATACTAACTTCAAAAATTTTTTAATTCCAAATATTTACTAAAATCCGCTTATATTCAACTTTTTTTTACTTTAGTGAAGTGATATACTACAATTTACATACATGACCATTTAACCTCTGAGTCTAACTAATATACAAAGTAACTAAAGTCTGAAAATTTGCGAAATTATCATTTGGTGACTGACAGTCACCTTACAAACGCAAAGGGTTAATATTTTGCGCTTAATGAGTCCATCAAAAATTCTGGTTACAGAGCGATTGAGTTACGTGATTAAAAAGCAGAGAAAGGAAGAGGCGAACGATGAAAGAAATAAAAAAGAATTAGACGGCGCCAATATGGCTAAAACGCCCACTAAAATGCAAACCCCAAACTCGCCACCCCGAAACCGAACACCTCCCGCATCGAAGATTCGTCAATGACTTCTGACGAATTCCCTTGTCGTCGCCATTACGTGACCATAATAATATCCCAACGGCTATGCATGCCAACACTCGCACACACGTATATACACACGTGAATGCAAACGTAGCCACAGAAACCGTATTCCGCAGTTAATTGCAACGCGTGTAGGAGGCGTGCACAGGGCTAGATATGCGGCGGCAACAAGGTACAGTATATATGTAATCGTGCCATTAAGCTCTGTTTCGCGAAACAAGATCATTCTATTACATCGGTGGTGTCAAACACGGGGCTCGTGAGACTCTAGAACGCGACACACAATTTAAAGCTGATTTTACCAAAATCCTTGATAAAATGGAATTTAAAATATCGAATATACAGAAAATAAATCTTTATTTACAACTTCTGCAGAAAATCATAATGAATTTTGGAAGCTTACCACAGTGAATTTATAAAACTGATATGAATAATCGCCAATTGGTCAGTTTAACTGCTCTGGTAGTTCTAGTGTTAATGTGGAAATTTTATGTACGGTTGTCGGTGAGCTTGTATCGTCAGTAATAGAACCGACAATTAAAGTATACTTATTTGTATGGAAGAGATCAAATTGAGAATTACATGAAAAAATATCGAATATACAGAGAACTAATCTTTATTTATATCTTCTACAAAAAATCATAGTAAATTCTGAAAACTTTACCACAGTGAATTTATAAGAGTGCTATGAATAATCATCAATTCGTCATTTTGACTACTCTGGTAGTTCTACTGTTAATGCAGCTTTAACAATAGAACTACCGACAATTAAAGTATACTTATTTGCATAGAAGAGATCAAATTGAAAATTACATGAAAAAATATCGAATATACAGAGAACTAATCTTTATTTATATCTTCTACAAAAAATCATAGTAAATTCTGAAAACTTTACCACAGTGAATTTATAAAACTGATATGAATAATCATCAATTCGTCATTTTGACTACTCTAGTAGTTCTAGCGTTAATGTGGAAATCTGAGCTTGTATCGTTAACAATAGAACTACCGACAATTAAGGTGTACTTATTTATAAGGAAGAGATTAAATTGAAAATTACATGAAAAAATATCGAATATACAGAGAACAAATCTTTATTTATATCTTCTACAAAAAATCATAGTAAATTTTGGAAGTTTGATAAAATGAATTTATAAGGTTGCTATGAATAATCATCAATTTATCATTTTGACTACTCTGGTAATTTTAGCGTTAATGCACCTTTAACACTAGAACTACCGACAATTAAAGTGTACTTATTTATAAGAAAGAAATCAAATTGAAAATTACATAAAAAAATATCGAATATACAGAGAACAAATCTTTATTCATACCTTCTGTAGAAAATCATAATAAATTTTGGAAGCTTGGTAAAATCAATTTATAAGGTTGCTATGAATAATCATCAATCCATCATTTTGACTGTTCTGATAGATCTAGCGTTAATACGCGCGAATTGATACACGATGCTCGTCACCGCGATTCGCAACTCACGATCGAACGCAGCGCGTGCACTAGATTCGTGACACCAAGTATCTTCGTGTGAAACGGGTCTAAGGGTGGATCTGAGAGCCGTGCACGCACCCGTAAAAGCGGCCGTGTACGCAGACACTGGCGTAGAGGCAGCTTTTACGACGCCACGGTGTAAGTTAAAATTGAAGTGGATGCCGTCTAAACGGTCGACGTGCTGTCTCGAAAAAACGAGCCGGCTCTAATACGCCTTGATAGGTCCCCTGGGTTATGCCCGGCGTCGTTTCAGCCGCGTCTTCTGCCCGGGACCCGCCTTAACTGTTACTACTTTCAAGTTTTACGCGGCCTTCGTGTCCCTTTGCTCTTTGGACGCGATACGACGCGAACTTTAGTGTCTTACAGAGGGGGGGAGAGATGGTTTCTTCTTGGAATTGCAGCTTGTTGCAGCTACACGCATATGTATGTCATGTGTATGGTTTAGCGATGAAAAATTGCGACGGAAGCGAAGGGTTAACCGCCAAGGGTTTTCAAAGTGCAGTGGATTTATGAAGAACGCTGGGAGAATAATTACGATGAACGTCTTTGTTAGTATACAATTGTTTTCGTTGGCTAGTATGAATCGGTGTGAGATTCAAAAGTTGGTATGAATATCGAACAAGTGGGGTAGGTTTGGATGTAAGAATGCGATTAAGGGAGTAATAAAAGGGTGTAAAGGTTTCGTCGGATTTCAACGAAAAGAATATTCTAACTGTTTCTAATACTTTTATTCGTCTCTGCTTTTACTTCCTGTTAAAGTAGAATCAAGGTAGGGTTTTTCCCCTGGGTTTTGTGTCGCATTAACGTCATGGTCATTAGCGACAGACTTAGTTGGTTATTTAAATTTTATTGTAGAGTTTGGTCTCTTTTAAATAGCAGAGTATGTTTTCGACGTGCTTCTGCGATGTTAGGACCGTATTTGAGGCCAGTTTATATTTGTGTCGCTGTGTTAGTAGGTGGTTTGTTGATAGTAGTTGCTTGCAGTAGTCATCTTCACTAGGTATCCGTATATAATGTAGCGTTTTATAACTCCATTATAAGCTTTTCTCACGATTAATTCAAGGAAAGTAAGCCCTTCGTTTGTAACGCAGAAGCAACGAAATTTCTGCATAGATCCTATTTCACTATCTATCAACTTTACACAAAAATTCGCAATAACACTCGCAGACTTTCCAAAGCACCGTGTAACAAAAGATCAACCAGCAGAAGGTGCAACCCAAACCTCAAAGCGTAAACTGGTCTATTTCGTCCGATATAATCGAAGAAATAGCGAAAACCTTGATACGACACGAGCACTTTCTAAAACACCGCCGATCCAAGAGCACGGTCGCCAGATAACAATGGCCCAGGTCCCATTCATTGCTAATTGGCCGGCGGGAGTAACAGACGACTTCTCGTCGACCTGTTCCACCGTTTCGACACGCGTGTATATACACGTCGAACAGAGGGAGAGGCAGATAGCGGGAACACGTGCACAAAGCAGTGAGTGAGAAAGAGAGGTTCTGATTTGGGATGAAGCTGCTTCTGCTACCAGCGGGTACCCCTGAAGGGAGTTCACCCTTCACCGTTCGAAATGATATATCGACGGACGTGTCAGACCCGCCATCCATCTTTGGCGGATCTGACGCACAAATATGGATGCTCTGGAAAGTATACGGTACCATATTTTGTACCGTTCATGATGACAGCAAGGTGGCTGAGGGTTTTAAAGAGTTTTAAGGGTTGTACGATATCGATTTCAAAACGATTTTGGTATTAAGAAAAATTAAAGGTTTGCTTAAACTTAGGGAAGAAATTCATTGAGATTAGTAGAATTAAACAAGGTGGCTGATGAAAAAGTTTTAAGGGTTGTACGATATTAATTCGAAAACGATTCTGTTACTAAGAAAAATTTTGCCTAGACTTAGGGAAGAAATTCACTGAAATTAGTAGAATTAAGCAAGATGGCTGATGAAAGAGTTTTAAGTGTTGTACGATATTAATTCGAAAACGATTCTGTTATTAAGAAAAATTTTGCCTAGACTTAGGGAAGAAATTCACTATAATTAGAAGAATTAGAATTAAATTTATTTTAAGCCTTTGAGCTCCAAAAGGTGACTCTCTTGCGATCAAAGTCTGTAAATGGCACCAGTTTCGAAAATTCCCAACTCTGGGTTAATCAAGCCCAAATTTTACCTCGCTCTTTACAAATTATCGTCAATAAAATTTACTTTCGTTCTATCTAAATTTCCTCGAAATCCTAATTACTTAGTTACCCAAGTTAGTTGCCTGAAAACCCGAAAAATTGAAACGTAATCGAAAGCAAGGGGAAATATTTTGACAGCAAATTGGCACAACGACGAAAAGGCTGTAAAACTTTTTGCATAGACCTAATATATACTTCGTTTCCATAGATTACACGGGGCCTGTGTAATCGGAGGATCTGCGGAGGTCACCACGCCGCTAATGAGTGTTAATGAACGGGCGTGAGAGCGCGCGACGACAAGACGATGCCCCTCGATGTTAATTCCGCGATAGATAAAGGGGTGGCGGTGTTCGTGGAAAGAAGGGGGGCCATGATGTTCTCGTGAAATTTGAAAGGGCAGCGGCTGGCTGACTGGCGACCGTGAGACATCTTCCATTTCTGAAATGGCACGCCAACAATGGGCTCTCTCCGCCCTGAGAAACAGAAACGGATATCGAACGGCCATGGAATAAAAAAGGGAGGGAAACTGAGGGACGCGCAAAGAGCCAGCGTGTGAATTGGTAAAAGATTAGATGAAACCTGGAGGCGAGGGAACTAGGGCTGGAAATGTTTTAACCCTTTCTCCTACGGTCATCCGTGCCGTAAAATGGTCACCAATGGTACTACGTGACTTTAACCCTTTAGCCTAGAGAAGCGACTGTTAGTCGTTTTGTTATTGTATAACTGCTGAATCTTTATATGTATATGTATATGTATTTTCGATAATGTAATTACCGATATGCAACTTTGCGAACGTATTACCAAAGGGGCTCGTAGTAATTGAGATTACTTTTCTTTCCAATATAAAGCACCATACTAAATTTTTATCATTTGTTATTATCGCTTATTTTTCACTACAATTAGTCTTATTTAATTCGGATGCTTATATACTCATGAGAAATAAAAATTTGCAAGATAGCAGCAGGTAACAATTTTGCACGAATTATTGAAGGTAAGGTAGGCATTATGACCACAAAAAAAAATACGAAAAAGCAAAAAGATCCACAATATAAATTCGTGAGCTCGAACAACAACTTGTACGGGTTAAAATTGACTCCAGGTCCATCTGGAAAGGGTGAAACGCAGTTGCAAGCAATTTTCGAGTATATAAAATGTGACAAGGTTATAAGACCTCGCTATTGAAAGCCATGTTTTAGCCGCTGCATTTTGAAAGTAATTACGCTTGGCAGGTTAAAAGCATTCGACGATATCTCAGGTACGAAAGTTTCGCTTCATGGTCGACTTTTTATCGAGAACCGAACGAACCATGGCGCTGACGAATTTTAGTTAGGTCAATCGAGTTTTTACACTGAATTCTAAGATAATCGAATTTGCTCACGATCCTACGATGATTTACATTCTATCCCTCTTCCTCACACACACATACACCTTTCTCTCTGTCTCACTCACTATCTGTGTACGTATGCGTGAGAATGAGAGTGAGTGAGTGAGTGAGTGAGAGAAAGAGCGAGTTTGTAGTAAGTTCTCTTGATCATTGAAGAACTCAAGGATCGCTAATGAAGTCCCTGACGAAATGTAGGACCTTTTAAAATGCTATCCACCTGGAATAGCGACTCGTTAAACGTGTATTCGTTCCTGGGACAGAGGTGCAGCTTGAGTGTAACCTAATTACATCTGCAGCTGCTGAATACCTGCAACGACATCACGAACTCGACATTGAACGCTTTACGAAAGAGTGTAATCACTTTTCCCTACCTAAAAGCGCTTTACTTGAAAACTTTGCCAACGTAAATAGCATTTCCTTCTCGTATCGAGTGGAAAAGCGAAAAGTAAAGTTATTAAAGCGACTTGAGTAATAAAATATTCTTATTTTCATCTGGATCTATTCTCAAATATTCATATGCCACTTTAAAATATTATTTAAGCACCAATTGTCAAGTTAAATAACTCTGTCCAATGACTGAAGTAAAAAGAAAGAAAAAGAAGAAATACAGACGAAGAAACTCTGTCAAAAAAAAGCGTCCGTTTCCTCAGCTTCCGGCATTTTCTCGTTAACACGGTTCGAGGGATCCCATTGACACGCGAAATTTGCCATGGCAACACACTCTCCCACTCGCCGTCTCCCACCCTCGACTCCAGCCGTCGTGCAAATCGACACCACGAGTCGTGACCCTCAGACGCGAGGCATTCGATTTAAAAGGAAATCTGACAAGCAAACGACCAAAGGATTTCTCTCGTCGGTCAAACAAAGAGTTCGATTTCATTCGATCCGACTAACTCGAACAGAGAAGGCGACGAAACTGGCGGAAGGAGAAGAGGAATCGGCAAAAGAAGCAAAAGGGAAGAGAAGAGAGAACGAAAGAGAAAGAGAAAAAGAAAGAAAAAGAAAATTGCATCAGCTGCTTGGCAGCGGGTCCCCCCTCTCTTCGCCCACAGCATCCACCCCTCCTCCTCCCTCTTATACACCAGTCAGCCGACTTCCACGAAATTCAACCTTCTTCCTCGCCCCTTTGCTCCTTCTGGGAATCTCCTTCTCCTGTTCCAACGTTTTCAGCGGCAACCTACACGTCGGCTAACGATCGCACGCCTACCAGACGGACGCACACGGACGGCGAGAAACGAATGCGAGAAAACGTAGACGTCGTTGCCGTCGCCGCCACCGAATGAATTGCCTTGCATCGCGTCGTTGGGGATATATGAAATTGTGCAGGCGCGAGGGACCAACCCTGGAGAGAGCGCGCGACGGCTGGAGTGGGGAGACGTTGGTATTGCGACGGAAGGAGTGTGGATGGAGAAATTTTTCGACGACAAAATTTCAATGGGACAAGGGAGCTGCACTGAGAGGAATGGATGGTCGAAGAGTACCATTCGTGATTGTACACAGTGCATAATATGGAGAACATTGAATGTTTTATTTCTTTGCAGCAGAGAAATGTGTATTTAGGAGATGTAGTAAGATTAAGGTTATAGAATGCAGTTGAATGATATTGTCCATGTACGAGACAGGTGATTTACAGATTATCAAGAATTTACGAAAAATGATTTTTATGTAAACGATTACTAAATTCATGTGCGAGGCATTAACATTTTTTTATTGGTATAGAAATAAAGATCGATAAAAAAATGTCCACCATCTATGACGTGTCCCTAGCAGAAATTCGAACTCACGAAAAGCGATCCATCTTGGTGCACACCAGAACGGCCACTTATGGTAATATTTCGTACATCGTAGTGCATGCATAATGCACGCAACCAGATACACGGAATTTATGTTTCGAGCCCGAGGAGAGGGCCGATGTTACGAGGACTTCTGGCGAAGGACTCGTGTCTTCTGTCCCGCAAGAAACATCTGCCGCCGACGCGGTCGACGAAGAATAGAGAAACCAGCCTGTCTGGCTTTCATGGATACCGGGACCCGGGGCCTCTACTCGCTGCACGGTCACTTTCGAGGGCGATTAACGCTACGAAGACCGTGTGCAGGCTGATTTACAATAAACGTCACAATTTCGGATGGCAAATATACAAACCGAGAGAAGAAGAAGAGAAATACGAGCATATCTTAGGTACTCGGAAGAAGTCTGAGTCGTTTAAGTCCATATGTAAGAATAAATGGCTTCTACCTTTACTTTTTAACTGAAGGACGTTGAAAAATTCAACACTTCATGGAATAAAATAAATTTTTATCGGATTTGATAAGGTTTTTAGTATATTTATGGTCAAAATTTGTGCCGATGATGATATGAATTATTCAAGATTATTGCTAATTATTAGAATAATTATTAAAAAATGCAAATTATAGCCTAGAAGTGCATAAGACGGAATGAAGAATGATGAATCAGATGTCGAAACGCGAGGCATCAAAGGATTTCACTTTCAGCAGCGACCAAAGAGCAACGCGACGTCACGAAGAAGTAAAAACTCGAGTCGAGTAAACAGGAAGTTCCGCTGCGGCGTGTAAACGGTAGGAAAGGGCGAAGAACGTGTCAGAAACGAAATTACGAATACCGCAGAACAAAACATCCGTTTCGTGCGGAAATCTCGTTGAAAAATAACTTCAAAAAGCTCGGAATACTCGGTGGAATTTTTCATGAGACTCGAATATTAAACTGCCGGTGAAAAAGTTCTGTTAATTACAAAGATACGCGAAACGAATGTCTGCTAATAATTAGAATACCGTAGAATTTATTACGAGCTTCAAAGCTCAATGAAATTCTACTGTGTTTATACTCGTGGAACTAATTAGTGTATTTTACGTGCGAGATATGAATTAATAGAACTCCGACTATAACTAATACCGGTTTTCAGTAAATAACTGCTCCACATATTACTGTTACCTTTCAGAATATTAGTAATTTCACGTAATGAACATTTCTTAATTATTTTCTCGCCATAAAGTGGTTTCGTACTCGTAACGTTCTCAATGCACCATAACAAAGACATAAAAAAAAAGCAGCGTAGAAGGAATTAAGAAGCACGCGAGACAAGGCGTATGTTTGCTGAACCCGTGAAATATAGTCAAATACGGTAACCGTTCGAGATGATAAACTACAGGCCCTTCGGCTATCGACGGGTACGAGTCAATCGGTTAACGGTAGATCCGCAACGATCGCCGAGTTGGTTCATTGTCAACGATGCTACCACCGCCAACGACACGAAATTCGAAACGATTGGTTAAACGTCTATTCTCGACATTCTTTTAATCACCAGAAACAAGAGTTTCTATTATCGACAAAAGTTTATCGACCACGAATTTTTAACCATTAATGTACCGTAACTATTTCGGTTTCAACCTGTTAACCGAGGAAGACGAGCTACTTCGTAATGTAGATTATTCTTTGTTTTCTAATCCACGAGGACTGTGATATTAAAAGGAATCATGAAACACAAGAACTAATCGCTTCTCGTCAATGTTTACAATTCATTATCAAAATATGATTAGCGTTCAATTTCTCATTTTTCTTTATAAATGGATCGGTTCATTTTTTAAACGACTTATATGCGCTTAAATTTAAAAGTCCTAAAATTAATTCATTTAAAATCAATTCTTTTTTACTCAATTTTAACTAAACATATGAAAGAAATATTGAATGAAAAGCGTCCCTGTCAACAACGTAAAATCCACATTAATCACATCGAACAATTCACTGTAAACTTAAGCTCCATGAAAAAGAATAGGCTGCCAACCGCCGGTGGTCAACGACTTCTTATTTGCCGTAAGTAAGCATCGCGCAACGCGCTGCTCCGAAAAAGAGATCCCCGTATTCACACAGGAAATCGTGACGGACACAATGAGGGTAGCAGTGAACAGAAAAGGTGCATCGTTAACCTTCGTTCGGCTCGTGGAAACTGCGGTCCGGACGGCAAGCAGCTGTTCCGAAAGTACGGACGAGTTTCGAGGCCGAGTCGGCCTCGATCGAAAGTAAAAGCGTGTAACCGTAACCGGTATCGGCGCGACGGACCGCGATACAATTGTATGTTGCAGCTTCTCAGTTACGGGGATCTCTTATCCGTTTGTTCCACGAGAAACAGTGGCGGTGATCATCGTCGAGAGATCAAGGAACAACGAACGCGTTCGTTGCCTAACCTATCGCATAGTATTCATCCCTCGGTATTCTGTTCACTCACCTAGCCTGGACGCGTAGAGCCGGTCAGCTCTGGATGCCAGACAGGGAGGCGTGCAGCCAGTCTTTTGCGAGCGTAAAATCCCCGTGTGTTTCTTATTCTTCCACCACTGTGTTCGCACCGACGAGAAAGACGCACGCTCCTCGCGAGCCGGTCGAGAAAAGAACAGCGACAGCAGCGGCGGCGGCGGCGGCTGCTGCTGGCGAACTGAGAAACGGTGTCTCTTTTTCTCTTTCCCGTTTCGGTGTCTCGTTCGACCGAACCGGGACCTCGTTGTCGATGAACACGCACGGGTTTAGCGGAAGAAATACGTACAGACGAAAAAGGGGCGAGAAAAAAAGCGAAAGAACTACACCACCAGCGACGATAAACGAGGACGACGAGCACCGCGACGATCCGCGTAGGCGCTGGGCGCGTACTGTGCCGAACGAACGAAAGCAGTATGGCGCCCGGCAGCTTTCCTGCTGCGCGCTCGCCTCCTCTTTGTCCCCTTCCACTCGCTTCTGTCTCGCTCCCGCCAGGTGTCGAGTTATCTGGCCTCTCTCCCTCGTATCTCGTCTCTGTCTAACACGTGACCAGTTTATGGATCGTCGGACCTTGTTGCTCCCTAAGCGCCCACCACGCTACCCGTAGTGATGGGCATTCGAATGCTTGCCTCGTAAATTTTCGAATGTCAAAGTTTTATGGGGATTGTAACTGAATTATTGCTGGATTAAGAACTGGGTGCAGGTATTGATGAGATTGGTGGATTAATATTGATTTAATTTGTATTGTTGTTCTAAGAGGATTAAACAGCTTAAGCATTTAAACTTACACAGACTTTCGATCTCCAAAGCTTCCACGCTTGAACACATTTTTCATCTTCAAATAATACTAGAAATATCTGTAAATCCTCGTCACACGTCCAGACGAATTCAATGCACTTCAAACCCATCGCTGCTTACCATGTTCCTCTCTCTCCTATCAATCCACTGCACTTCATTCGCTATCTCTCTCAATACTCCACTGAAATGCACCATCTTCGTTATACCACTCTTCACCAGCATTTTATCTCTCTTCCTCGTAAACGGAATCTATCTTTCTCCAACTAAGGTACTTCATCGCTTCGTATCTTCGTTTCACCCAGCACCGAGCGTATCGACCATCTCCCTTTCGCGTGAGCCACAATACTACCGTCCTCCCGCTTCCACCAACCTAGCTTCCCCCTCCACTACTCCGCCGCCTGTCGCGACTCCCCACTCCGTCGTGATGTTCGCTCGACGACGCGAGAGCGGAGAGCGACAGCGACAGTCGAGTGAAACGGAGATGGACGAAGATACTTTCCGTTGGTGCCGACAGTGAGCAGCCAATGGGGGCGCGGCAAGAGCAGTGTCCCCTGCGAGGTCGCGCGACCAGACGCCTCGCTTACCCCCAGAGAACGCGGCAGCGTGGGCGAGAGATGAGATTAAAATTAGATCGATTGTCGTTAATAACCAGCGCGGCGCCGTATCGCGGCTGCCGGCCGGTGCTTTGCTCCCCGTTCACGAAACGCAACAGTTAGGGCTGCGCCCGTGTTGCATTCTCATAATCGATCATCAGTTATCCTCGCCGTTGCACAGCCATTTACACGTTTGTTTACGAAATTTTTAATCATTAACCCCTTGACATACAATGACGACGTCATTCATTTCATGTGCTGTTGTAGACTTTGAAGTCTACGAGACGTTAAGATGTTTTGTAATTTTTCATACTTTACAAAGTTACTAATCTATTACTCTATAACGTTACTTAATTATTCTCTATTAACATTATATGTCAACCCGATTAAATGTTATATAGCAATGGAAATTTCAAAATGAAATGTTCTGTTTCTAAACTTGCAGGTAACTGTTCAGTTGAGGCAAATTAAATAGTATTTTTCAGACACATCAGATTGAGTTTCATTTGTATGTCAAGGGGTTGAATTTAGTACAGTAGAGGGCAAAAGTTTAAGACGAGAGGACAATATAAAACATAGTTTTTTTTATGGTTTGCAAATATTGTCTAGATATTCATTTTTACTGTTATTACGGTAGAACACTACTATTTATTGATTGGCATAGAATACAAATTTCGTTTAGTGTACTATCTTTTATGAACTAATTAAGTTACTTTCTTTGACTCTTTGATTTTAAACTTTTGTCCGCTACTGTAGCTGATTAGCAAGACTAACTAAATAACAAAAGTAAATAGAATCAATGACAGAGAAAAAAAATGGGAGATTTCCCCATTCGGTTGGCTAAGTGTTAACTATGATTATGTGTTTCGAAAATTAAGCTGTAATAAAAATATATTCTGTGCTATGTGAAACATCGTTATAGATCGCGAAACCTTTCCAGAAACCGTGTATGTCCAGAATACAAATTTGTGAGTCACGGTATCTTTCGAAACTCCAAAGAAAGCGATGATGCACTCTGCGGTTTCGCGGAGGAAAGGTCGAAGGTGTTGATAAAATTGACTCGTCCAACGCTACTGTGGGTTTCGCGTGGGCTGCTTACAGAACAGGAAGAACGTTCGAGTGGCCACGATCGGTCTTCACCATTTACGAAGCATGCACAGATCCCTGCTGATCTTACGTCAGTCATTTATAATAATAATAACGAGTGCGTTTTCAACGGTACTTCAACTCGAACCTATTTCACCTATAGAAACGATGTACCCATGTCTACATCCTGTTGCGAGAACCGTTCGCAGACGATTAACATTTACCTGTTCGGTTCTGTATAGAAATTCCTTATTTGTGCACGTAGGATGAGCATACCTCGAGTATCGGCAGGAATTTTATGCGAGCACCTTTGAGAACGGATATTAGCATCCAGGGGAGGAAAATCTTGCGAACGGATCGGTTGAAGGAACGCGGAGTAGGCGTTAAGGACACGTGGGCATCCGTGTGATGCAGAAAATGCCAGGCAAACGAAGACAGACGGGCGGGAACTTAGCAGGATAGATGATTCATTACACCGCGCGAGGAATATTAACGGAAAAAAAAAGGAATCGGTGAAAAATAGCCGGAGATATCCACCCCAGGCCTGTTCGTGGAAACGTTCCACGGGTATTTATTTACCTATTTATTTATTTATTTATTCACGGGCGAACATCCTTTGGTTTACAATACAAGAAGATTAGTAGGTGAGTAAGTTTACGTACAGACGGCGTTTAACCCTTTGCACTGGAGAAGTGACTGTTAGTCGTCTAATGATAGTAACTTTAACAATTTTCAAACTCTAAATATTTACTGAGATTCGCCTATATTAAACGTCGTTTAGTTTAGTTAAGTGATATAATAAAATTTACGTATATGACTATTTAATATCTGAGACTGACGAATGAACAAGCTAACAAAAATCTGAAAATTTGCAAAACTATCATTTAGTAATTAACAGTCACCTCTCGAACGCAAAGGGTTAAAAGAGTGAATAGATCCGAAGAAATCGACAAAGTTGCAGATCTTATTTGCAGTCCTTATAATACGGTTAATACAATTATGTTGACCGTATAAAGTTCGGTGAAATTTCGACTCAAAAAGTATATGCGTCCTGACAGATGTGATGAAACATTTTGAAATTTTAAATTTTATGGACAATTAGAATGTTGATCAGTAGATGCCTATGTTTGAGAGACCGCGCGAGGAATATTAACGGAAAAAAAAAGGAATCGGTGAAAAATAGCCGGAGATATCCACCCCAGGCCTGTTCGTGGAAACGTTCCACGGGTATTTATTTACCTATTTATTTATTTATTTATTCACGGGCGAACATCCTTTGGTTTACAATACAAGAAGATTAGTAGGTGAGTAAGTTTACGTACAGACGGCGTTTAACCCTTTGCACTGGAGAAGTGACTGTTAGTCGTCTAATGATAGTAACTTTAACAATTTTCAAACTCTAAATATTTACTGAGATTCGCCTATATTAAACGTCGTTTAGTTTAGTTAAGTGATATAATAAAATTTACGTATATGACTATTTAATATCTGAGACTGACGAATGAACAAGCTAACAAAAATCTGAAAATTTGCAAAACTATCATTTAGTAATTAACAGTCACCTCTCGAACGCAAAGGGTTAAAAGAGTGAATAGATCCGAAGAAATCGACAAAGTTGCAGATCTTATTTGCAGTCCTTATAATACGGTTAATACAATTATGTTGACCGTATAAAGTTCGGTGAAATTTCGACTCAAAAAGTATATGCGTCCTGACAGATGTGATGAAACATTTTTAACACGTTGAACGCCCAGCGTAAATCGGTGGAGTTTCTCCCAAGACCTAAACCCGAGACTCGGAGTGTAAACAGCGCAATGTTATATTTACTTTATAATTTATTGTTACTTTATATCGTATATACTTATCATAATTGTGTTACAAATAAAATTAGTATAAATTACCTCCAAAATCTTGTTTTAATTAGAAAAGTGTCAACCGCTTACAAGAAACATAGCCGTCACCCAGATATGGGTGACGTGGCGTTCAACGTGTTAAATTTTTAATTTTATGGACAATTAGAATGTTGATCAGTAGATGCCTATTTTTGAGAGACCACGCGAGGAATATTAACGGAAGAAAAGGAAACGGAGAAAAATAGCCGGTGATATCCACCCCAAGCCTGTTCGTGAAACCGTTCGACGGGTAAGCTTCCATTGCTCGTAAATATTCAGGCGAGGAGGAACGCGAATGAAATTGATCGAACGTCCTGCATCGAGGCACGGTTTACGGTTAATCGCGGTTAAACGAAGCATCGTGGTCGACTTAAGACGTGCCTCCCTTCTAATCTCGTCGTTAAGTTTTATTACACACTCGGCCGCCTAATTGCTTCGTTAAAATTAAGCTAATTGTCGATCACAGCCCGATAACCGGTATCGATCCGGATCTCCGGCTTCGCTGTTACCACCCAGGCTGCTCGATGTTTCACGAGAAAATATTCGTATTTTGTATTTCAACCGTGAGTCATATTCGCAGTATAGATTACGATCCCAAATGCTTGGTAATCGAAATTCATTGCATTTGTGATTGTTAGAAATAAGATACGAATAAACAAAAATAAATCTTCTCGAAGAAATATTTATGCGAGGTCAAGCTATGCCCTGAAGACGTTCCAGGAACGGGTTTTATTATTATGTTTTATTATGTTTTATTATTACCACGCTGTTTATAAGAATTAGAGGACCCTAACGAACTGTGTCCTTTAGCTTTTATTCTATTCATTCGAATCTTGCCCCTCATTGCGTAGAGATCGGGTTCAAAAAGGATATACCTTACTTTAGAAATAAAGTTTAGCAAATTCTAAAAAATAACAGTTACCTTTATTTCTTCCTTTTAACCCATAATCTCCAATAGTGATTTTAACTTTTACAACACATAGCTCCGATTTATAAAGTTGAGGATTATACGATAAAATATAAATTATACATTTAAGTCAAATCGAGATCGAACTTCGCCAGGAAGTACGTTTTATTTGAGAAGAGATTGATTTTCAAAAAGCAAAATTACCAACCGTAACTTCTCCACGCCTGTTTTGGTTATTTTTTCAATTTTCTAATTCCCGAAAGAGAAACTCAATTACAGCGAGAATGAATCGTTAACGGTAACGCACGCGTAACCGTTGAAAAGAGCTCGCAAGGCAATCGAAGAAGCTTTGTACAACATTATACTCAATTTTCCCCCACATTTTACCGGGCAATACCTACCGCCGTTGCACGGAAGTTGCGCCGGAATATTGATTCCGCTCAAGTGACCGTCCCGACAAAGCGGTGTTCGCTCGATTCGTCGAACGAACTTGTTTCCTTCGCGCGAATCGCTCCCTCTGTCCACCCTTAATCCGGGGTAGCGGCAAAAACTGGAAGTTCGAGGCAGGTTTCCGCGGGTGCCCGGCCAGCAGAGGAAATCCCTGCTGCGGGTGGGCACGATTTATTTCGCCCGTTTTTCTTTTTCTTCCCGGGAAGAAACAACTTCCGCGGTTAAAGCGGTCGGGCGCAGGAATCCGATAACGTCGAAAACTCGTGCAGTTCCCGGGAGTTTCGATCGTGGTCACGTAGCCGTGCACATCGGAGCGATGTCGGCGCGTCGAAAAGAAGGCCGATACGTACAGTTTCGTATGGTTATAAGCGACCTGTTTGAGGGACAAGTCGCAGCTGTAACGAGACAGCCCTCTGTTATACGGGTCTTCTGTTGTTTTGCGGGGCGAATGCAATAGATGGCAAGTGAGCGAGAGGACACTGTTAAAATAGTAACTGTAAATAGCTATCGATAAGTTAGGAATTTAATGTATTAGATATAAGTATGATATGTGAGGGTGATTGCTAATTTATTGACGTGTGTATGTTTGTTTGTGTGAAAGAGATTCTAGAATGAACGGTCAAGAAATTAGAATGAGAAGCAATGTATGGAAAAACAATAAGGATGAAAATATGAGTGAATGGAGTAGAGAATGAAAAAAGTTAAATGAGGATCGTGAGTGTATACCTTTTGTTTGGAGATTGATTGAGAATAGGACGTGTGAATGGGATTAGAAAATTGTTACATCAAATAAATAAGTTTATATATATTTTTAACAAATTTAATGTATTAGATATAAGTATGATATACCACTGACAGCTAGGGGACAATTAGCATAACAACGTCTATTGTGTTAGATTCACTCTAATATATACGTAGAAAGAAAATAACAGTTGTATTATTGAAACGTGCTCAAAGTGTATATATTATAATAATTAAATTATCTAAAGTAAAACCACTGCGTGTGATTCATTCAACATAAAGGACCCAACAGACACAGACAGGAGAAACGCAAAAAATCACCAAAAATGTCGAACATCGACCATATTTTGAGTGATATTGCTATCTCGGTCAATCACAGCTGGTCGAACTCTCCACAATAACTACTGTGTAGCGCTCAAGAGTTGGCCCATGGAACAGGGGTAAGGGCAGTAATTTGCTTGCTTCTTTCCCTGTCCCCATTATTGACGCTACCAAGGCACTCCAACACGGCATACACTAACATTCGTTCATCATACCTTAATGGCCGTTGTAAGGAAATAGTGATGGAAAAGGAAAGGGAAGGGGGTGTTTCGTCCAGGACCTGCTAGTGCTATATCCCACCAAGTCCGTGGTTGCTGATTTCGGTTGATGTTGAATCCACTTGGTCCCATTTTCTTTCGTTGTTGCTGCGTTGTCCATATTCACGTCAGGGTCACCAATTGTGGCTGTTGAGAAGGAAAGAGTGAAGGATAAGGAAAGGGAAGGGAGTATTTCGGCCGGGTGGACTCATTAGTAAGGCTTATCTAGCAGACCCATGCCTTAGATACAAGGATAGCAAGGGATACTTCGGAATTTGTATACATAAGAACCGTGTCCAACTCGAGTATTTGAGAGAAAGGTAGTTGGTTGATCCCTCCTAGTGACAAAGGCACGAAGGTTGCCACAGCTCTATCCTACATAGTTTCAATGAGTTCTGTTCGTCCATCTTGTCAAGCGTCGGATTAGCGATTAGCATTGCCAAATCCGTCGATAGGGAAACAAAAGTGCTAACTGTGCTCACGGTTAATTGTTCCAGCCACTTAGACCCTCGCTTCTTCCAGGGGCCAACTCCCGAGCAATGCACAGTAGCTCCAATTTCGCCATCGTAATCACGGCTAGAGAGGATCACGAGCGGCGGAAGGAACGAGCGTCCAGGGAGCTGTCTCTGTTCAACGTCGGATCTTTTATTTAACAACTCCGGTCACATCCAGGTGAGGTGTACAAGTGGACGGAGGGAAAAGTCTCGCGCCAGGCAAAAGAGGACGGTGACGAGGAGGAGGAGGCGAGAGAAGCTCCGGTCACAACGGCGCACCGTGCAATATCGCTGAAGAGAATTTCAAATCGGAGCTAATAGAAAGGAACGACGGCCGAGCGAAACAAGATCCGCTCCATGGGGATGCCACCGGCTCGGTCGGTCCCCTTTCATCTCCATGGATGCAGACCTTTCAGTGATCCTCAACCTTGACAGTCAGGTTCCTGTAATTGCATGGAAATCCGGCCGGATGACTGCTCCCGGTACGATCGCGAGCAAATAGGTACTGCTTGGTACTAGCTTCGAGCTGAACCGATCGGTTAATCCAGTCGTACTCAATCTTTTTCTTTCTCGGGACACATACATATGTTTGCTATGTCGAGCAATAACGTAACATAATAATGTAAAGAATGAAACTCTAAATCTTAATGTGTTCAAGCGTTTATTTAAAAATTAGCGGGATCACCGATATTGAGATAAACTATTAATTATTTTAAATAAATCAGGTTTATAATTGCTACATAATAGGTGTTGGAAAAAGCATCACCCTGATAATGAGTATAACTGACTCGAAATGCACATAAGAGCATGCAGGGTTGCATGTGCTCCGCGGTCCTCTGGTTCGGTATGGTTAGGTTAACCCTTTCGAAGAGGGTATCAATTGTGGAAAATACGAAGTGTTCTTCTTCTAAACTTCTAAGTAATCAGTTTGAAACGGACATAACTTTTTGGGGTTAGATGGGTTGAATCTAATCCCACCTTTCGCTTAGCTTTTTATGCATGGTGGGATATATTTTAATCCACCTCGAGAAGTTGAAGTTACTTAATCAAACAGTTTAATATTTTAATAATTGAAACGAATGTTCTTTTTTCTGTACAGTAAAAAAAATGCTATGCTACTTGGGTTTCTATTTTCTTTAAAATTATGAGTCCAAAAGAATTAATTGAAATTACTTGGATAGTCCATAGCGGACGGAACAAAGCAGAGGCTAACGTAACCTTAAAACCTAGTTCAAAAAGGAACATGCGAAATATGTCATGTTCCTACCATAACCAAAAGAAGATAATTCTGACCCATTCTCCAACAACGAAAGCAAAAAAGCATGCAATCACGCGAAGCCATCATCCTAGCGTATTTGCATAAACGATAACATACTACCACGAGTTCCCATTGCATCCTTTCCAAAAGAAGAACCGCGAACAACCGGATAATGTATTCAACGTGTAAATATACGCTGCTTCTAAATTAACCGATCAAGCGGAAACGACTCTGTTCCACGAGATAAACTCGCGTAACTATTACAAGCGTTGTAACGCAACGCCTAACACGTTCCACTGATGAATCGTTGCAACAGGATCGTTCCTTTGGTACGAGGACAGCGGTGCATCATACCGTGGACGTAATTCCAGCAAAGTGCCCGGGCACCGGAGAAACTGTTCTGCAATCGTGGAATCGTCGGGGTGCACGGAAATCGTGTTGCAACGGCCGTGGCCGCGACATTAATCGACCGGTGCGCACCATATGCGCGTACAGTAACCGCAGGTAACCGCAGCCGATAACCTGTTCAGTTTATCTTGTTGCAGCGGCACCGCGAAACTTCGCGGCGTGCAACGCCGTTCCTATCGCTTTTTCGCGTTTTTGCACAGAATCGAATACCCGATGCCCGGATACTGCGTGCTGGAACTGCGATCGAGCCCGAGTCTAGCTTGATGGCGCGACGACTGCTGTTGAAATTCCAAGTTCGAATTTGCGGTGGGAATCGCACCTAACTTGATTCAATTCGTGCAACCTAATTTATTTGGAGATTTACTTATGGTTGGAGGAATAAAATCTAATCTTGAGTTAATTACGGACTTAACCCGAGCCTAACCTGATTCAAATCTCTGTAGAACATAGTTTATTTGGAGATTGATTTATAGTTGGAAGAATAGAATCTAATGTTGAGTTAATTATGTTTCTAAGCCGAACCTAACCTGATTCAAACTTCTGTAGAACCTAGTTTATTTGGAGATTTACTTATAGGTGGAAGAATAGGACCTAATCTTGAGTTAATTACGGACTTAACCCGAACCTGACCTGATTCAAATCTCTGTAGAATCTGGTTATTTGGAGATTGATTTATAGTTGGAAAAATAGAATCTAATGTTGAGTTAATTATGTTTCTAAGCCGAACCTAACCTGATTCAAACTTCTGTAGAACCTAGTTTATTTGGAGATTTACTTATAGGTGGAAGAATAGAACCTAATCTTGAGTTAATTAAGGACTTAACTCGAAACTAACCTGATTCAAACCATTGTAGAACCTAGTTTATTTGCAGATCAATTTATAGTTGGAAGAATAGAATCTAATGTTGAGTTAATTATGTTTCTAAGCCGAACCTAACCTGATTCAAACTTCTTTAGAACCTAGTTTATTTGGAGATTTATTTATAGGTGGAAGAATAAGACCTAATCTTGAGTTAATTATGGACTTAACTCGAAACTAACCTGATTCAAACCATTGTAGAACCTAGTTTATTTGCAGATCAATTTATAGTTGGAAGAATAGAATCTAATGTTGAGTTAATTATGTTATTAAGCCGAGCCTAACCTGAATCAAACTTCTGTAGAACCTAGTTTATTTGGAGATTTACTTATAGGTGGAAGAATGGGACCTAATCTTGAGTTAATTACGTACCTAAGCCGAACCTAACGCGAACGTTGTTTCTAGCGGATGCAACTAATAAAAAATTGTCTACTATCTATATATTACCTACTATACTATTTATTATTTTCCCTATGGAATTACAAGAGAGTTCCGTTTCTTTACATCCTCCTCATCTTCTCACCTCGCTTAATCCTTATACGTAACCAGCTTACTAATTAAATACACTACCCTTAACCGTTAACATTAACCAGTAACAATTAATACCGAAGTATAATAATTCCTCGTTGTGAAATTTAAGTATTGCATTCGAATTTGTGTTCTGGCCTCACAAAAATTTGGAATCCAAAGACGTCAGGCTTGTTCTGCTCGTACAATTACAGACGTAAGCGCCAATACCCTTGGAAAGGAGACCGGTGAACAGGAAGCAGGTTCTATCGATCGACACGTCGTTTTGGTTATCGCGCATCGACTCGCCGTTTCTTGCGAGGACGCTCGTACAACGGCACGCCAAAAAATTCGACCGGCTGCCACGAAACTGGTCGTTCTAGCTTCCTCCTGGTCAACCGGTAGACCTCCATATATCTGGCAGCGACAAGTGAATGGGACCGATTTATCAGCAGCACGCTCTTACCTTCGGCTCTCCTCCGGTTGCCGACGCGAGTGCACGCTGCGTTCGATCGCGGACTATTGTAATTGGGTGGGAGAAGAACGCGGGGCAGCTTTTGATTTATACATTTATATATTGTAGCAGAATTTTATTACGAAAAGATATTGTAGCAGGATTTATTGTGAAAAGATATCAAGAATACAAACGGTTATTACAGTACGCGACAAAATGATAGCACTGCCTATGATTTACAGTATTTCTCGAGTAACTATCATTATTATTATTATTATTATTATTATTATGTTTTCATTTCTCGGGGTTTCCCCGGTTTTACTCCATTCCCACGGGTCTTTTCCTTAGACCAGACAAGAACGGGCCTATCTATTTATGTTGTTGGATCCATGAATCTTCTCACTATTGCACTGGTTTTAATTATTGTGACTTTCTTTTTTTTTCCTGTGTTTGTGTCATTATTATTATTATTATTGTTATTATCATCATCATCATCATTATTATCATTATTATTATTATTATTATTATGTTTATTATTATTATCATTATTATTATTATTATTATGTTTATTATTATTATCATCATCATTATTATTATTATGTTTATTATTATTATCATTATCATTATCATTATCATTATCATTATTATTATTATTATTATTATTATTATTATTATGTTTATTATTATCATCATCATCAGTATTATAATTATTAATATGAATGATAGCAAAAGTATACAGTACAGAGTAATTTCTAACTTAACTCTGCCACGCAACTCAACGTTTAACCCTCAACTTTTTACACAATTACACAACTCAACATTTTGGTAATATTTTGCAATCGAAGATTATTCCTGACAGTCCCTCCTTCCAACTCTAGATCATTTTCTTCGAGTTGAAAACAGTGAGTGCACGAATAGCTGTATCTCCTAGGAATACATTCCAGTTTACGAAAATTGAGACGTGCCCACTGTCCGCCGGAAACGCGCGGGTCAAGTTTAAGCGATTTCATCGGGGACCGTTCCTCGACCATCCTTTATCCGTCTTCCGTACTACTGTTTTCTGAAATTCCAGCTTTCCAGGGCGCGCATGCACACGGATGCCACGGAAACGGAACCGAGGGAATTGTTACGTTTGCCGAGAAATAGCTCGAACCTTCGCAATCTCGTATCGAGGTCCGAGGAGCGCTCCGTAACCGTCCGATGCGCCTTTGTTTCGGCGAGTTCCGCGAAATTAAAGCGGACGAAACTTTCCGCAGGAAAGATACCGCGGTCCGATTAACGGTAACCGAATTTTTGCTACACCGTTCCAGTTACACCGTGTAACTTTCCGCGTGTTCCTCAAATTGCGTGGCACATTAACACTGGGTTTACGAACGTTTCTCGTATGTCTGTTTCTTATACGCATATATCAAGAAATAGGTACAGTGGCTTCAAAAAGTATTCGTGCACTATGTTACAAATAAATTCCTTTAACCCTGAAATTCTTAGTCTGATAGAAGTGTTTGATAAAACTTTGTGGGTATGTAGATCGTAATATTATACGTATGAATTAATCTCTTTTTTTCGTCTAAATGCGATTTTAAAGGGGTGAAACTAGCGTTCAAACTTCTGAGTTTTCTCTCATTTTTTTAAGATAACTTTGTAATGGTACTTGATGAAGCAAAACCTTTCAAATGGAAAATTTTTAATTTTTAATATGAAAACTTTGAGATTCTGAAACTTCTTTGAGAGCTGAAACTTTGAGATTCGTTATCAGCCCCCTTAAAAAATATTTTGCCGCCAAAAAAATTGCTTCATGCAGGATACGCCATGCTGTGTACACGCATAAAGTTTCATTGAAATCAGAGTTTCAAAAGTAAATGAATTTCCTTATAATACAGTGTACGAATGCTTTTGGGAGCCACTGTATATATCGTAGAATTTGAAATTGCAGAGCTGAGAAGAAACTAGACTAGGGTATATTTATATCGTTCCATCGATAAATGTTAGCAAAAATAGTAATAGTAATAGTAATTTTTTAGAGTAATAGCGATTGTTTTTGCAAATTTTGCTCGTGAAGTCCGAAGCTCGTCAAATTTCCTGTAAACCTAGTGTTAAGGAATTGAATCCTTAATTTAACCCTTTGACTGCCACGTCGAAATCACATGCTTCGCTTAGGAGGCCACGTGAGTACGCGATGAAATGATAGCATAGGCTATGATTTACAGTGATATATGTCAGCAAAAGAACATCGCCCAATTAAAAGTCAAATTTGATATTATAGGGAAAGGTTAGTACTACACGGTGGTATTTACAAAAATATTGGACAAATGTTACTGTCTATAAAATATCAACGTAAACATAGGGAAAATCCGTACTTTCTATCCATTCATCTCCTAAACTCAATGCGACAGGCTACTTTTGGGATCAGATTTGAATTCAACGCGTGAAAATGTATAAGAAATCTTTGCCATCTCAAACAACGAAGTCTCGTTGATCTCTTCTTTTCTACCCGTACACCCAGTTTTCACATAAAAAGGTTAAATTTTCCGTAAAAGATATAACTCGTGGTTAATCTTTTTATCAGTATTATTAACAAAGAGTTACTGCATACAAAACTGCATGTACAAAACTTGTATACATTACAATAAATTCAAGAAACACTCAAAATCATTTGTTCTATCATTTTGTCGCGGACTGTAAACGAATAAAGTGTCAGATAATTACGTTGTTCTGTAAGCGGTCGCTATAATTAAAAGAAAACCGTTTAAATTCTGAAGAGACTGCTAGGTATCTGTTCAATTAGAAAGGTACTGGGAAATTTCTTGTACGGATATCAACACGAGAATTTACCTTTCGAACTGTTCCGAACGATCTTCGGTACCCGTTCCTCAAAGGGTTAAACGCAATCGAATATTCTGAGCGAAGCAAGCAGGACTGCTGGGTAAACGACGATGCGTTTCAAGGGGATATCGAAAAACCATTAAATTCCCACATGAAGCCGCGGGATACGTTCGCGTTAGGTACTCGCATCTGTAAGTTCGATTTTGCATCGATTTCGCGGCTGGACTGTTCTGGTTACACGATAAATCTCAAACGAGAAAAGTGGACTCTTCATGATTTCCGGTCTAGCGAATTTCCCTCAAATATCACGAGGAGGGAACGAATCGCGGAAGTCGTATGTCTTATGGATGATGTATATGTATAGGGTGTTTAAAAGAGGGTGCTTGGAGAATTTAGAAGCAACAGGCTTAACCTCCATTGCCTGTGTGACCGATTACAACTGTTATTACAAAACTTATTTTCATTTTAATATTTTTAAGTTATATCATATTTATTATTTTAAATTAATTATATCATATTTATTATTTTAAATAATTTATTATATTAAATTAATATTTTTAAATTATATGATATTTATTATTTTAAATTAATATTTTTAAATTACGTGATATTTATTATTTTTAAATTATATTATATTTATTATTTTAAATTAATATTTTTAAATTATGTGATATTTATTATTTTTAAATTAATATTTTTAAATTATATGACATTTATTATATTAAATTAATATTTTAAAATTATATGATATTTATTATTTTAAATTAATATTTTAAAATTATATGACATTTATTATTTTAAATTAATATTTTTAATATTTATAAATCTTAATATTAAAATCATTTTCAGTTTTAGTCGACTCCAATAGTGCTATCTGATGGAGTTCGAATTATTACCGAAACCATCAAATACTTGGAAACAAGCTGCTATATTTAAGTGTAATATTATATGTGTATTATATTTATAATATAATAGGTGAAAGATATATTTAGATATAATAAACACGTCTATTTGTCTCAACGGTTACAAGAGAAGTGCCATGTTAGGTTCGAAGTGTATAGGTGTGAGGATTACGTACATTAATTTTAACACTGCAAAATATCAATGTTTATTAAATATCATTTCAACCGTTAGCGAATAAATAATGAACAATTCTCAGCAATTGTAATAACAATTAATATTATATGTTTCCCAATAAAGATTTACAAAATATTCAGAAGAAGCATTTGCACAGTGAATCCTCCGTAGTATCGCGAAGATCAACATATTATGCAACTCTACTCGAATGAATACATTCTCAACTATTTAAATGCAGCCCGGTACCCGTTGAAACAAGTGAAAAAGACAAGAAAGCAACGATACGAATGAAGAACTTGAAAACTGGACCGTTCCTAGAAACACAGAAATTCGTAGTCCCTCGGCATAGTCGGAAGTTCAGTTTCTATGCCCCGCGAGGACCCGAGCACCCGTCATTTCGCTCGCATCGCTTTATTTTCTTCATCTCTCCCCCCCTTTTCCCCGGCAGGGGTTTAAAAAGCGACACGTATTCCGCTTCGAGGAGAACGTCTAGCCTTCAAGATTCCGGGTTTCTGGATTATTCAACGGCCTCCTTCCCCCCCCCGCCCCACGGCCCGGTCGCGTATTTTTCTCCGTGGAACGGGGAACGTTCTATCCCGTCTTTGCCCCGAATAAATTTCAGCCGTTCCCGAAATCTTCGCGGCGAATGCTCGCTCTCCTGTCTTCGAGTTCAACGCGAGCGTGGAATTTGCTTCTGCGATCGGAAAACGATCGAGAATCGCCGCTGAAAGCCGAGAACCTCGATCGCTCGAATTACGACCGCGTCGCGATTGCGAGCCGGATGGAAATAAAACCGAGACAATCGGTTCACTCCGCGTGCACGGAGTTCTTTTTCATTGGCGTTTCAAAGAGGACAATTTAGCGTGCTCGAGAGAACAACGGAAATTTAAGAAAATATACCTCCCGCAATTGATTTTTATTACGAACGGATGATTCGACTTGGTTTCTTGAAACGTTTGTTATCTATAGTATACGTTATAATTTTTAGTTCTTAGTTCTTAGCTCGTTCGTTCTATATACGTGTTTATTTTTTAATGAAACAGACAATATGGCTGGTCGCAACATCTATTTAATAGTTTTCAGTATTTAAATTATTAATAATCTATTAACAGGTTATCGATACATCTTTATTTTACATTCAACATTGCCAATAATAAGTTTAGAAATACATTAAATTATAATTTCAGCTATAAACTTTATTTGAATAATTTTTCAGTTCGTTTGTTAATTATACGTGTCCTATTTTTAACGAAACAAACAATATGGCGGATCGCATCATCTGTTTAACAATTTTCAGCATCCAAATTATTAGTAATCTATTAACAGGTTATCGATATGCCCTTATTCCACATTCAACAGTGTCGATAATAATTTTAGAAATACGTTAAATTATAATTTCAGCTGTAAACTTTATTTGAATTCACGATGCGGGTACCGCTGCCATCTTGAATTCATCAAGATGGCCGATGCGCGTAGCGGTAACCTCAAAACAGAGTTTCGAGTCGTCTTTACGGTATCCCTTCGCGTCGACGTCGTGATTCCGCCACTTCAAATTCAATTAATTCCTGTCCCCATGGCTTTCGGTGGAACAACGCGTTTCAACGTTCCTGATTTACTCGCGAATGAAGCGCCAGGGCACAGCAACCGGTGTTTACACCACGCTACAGCTCGGCTTAATTAATCGTTACGTCGTGCACGTCCTCGAGGATCCTCCGGCCGCAAAATTTGCATAGTTTCGATTGTATACCACCTACGAAGACGCGACGAGGTTATGACCGAGCGTCCGTTGAGAATGAATGAAATTCCCGTTAGACGTGACTTAATGTTATTCCATGTCATAGACTATGGTCTACGACACAGAATACTGATTTCCATCGTTTCAACGTCTTACAAGATTCTAATATCTGTTTTTCGTTGCTGGTCAACTAGTTTGTAGATTTCGTTAAGCATTTTGGAATGTAATTATTAACAATCGTAAAAATAAATGGAGTGAACTAGTCGATAGATTTTATGGTCTACTAGGGTTATCTTCATGAGATCTTCAAGTAGTCGTTCGAAATGAATTAATTTTTAAAGTTTGCGAGTGTCACGTGGTGCATTCCATGCCTAAAAGCTCCATTACACAGATTCGTGACGAAGCTTCTCAGTTCGTAAGTCGCAACTCCAAAGAGGGTTTCAAAAAATTCAATTCACTAATTTTTAATCTCCTCACTGTATTTTAAAGCTTTCCTTAAGCTTAAATACTGGAATTAATCATGGAAGTACTAATCGTGTTCATATAATGAATTTTTTATTATCATTATTATTTTTTGTTTTTTTTTTATTGTTCTTTTGCGAGCTCATCTTACTTGTGTGATCTATTTATATTTTTTTTTCCTTCTATTGTAACAAAGGGTTTACCCTGTTGAAAATAACTAAATAACTAAATAACTAAATAACTAAATAACTAAATAACTAAATAACTAAATAACTAAATAACTAAATAAATAAATAAATAAATAAATAAATAAGTACATAAATAAATAATTAAATAACTAAATAAGTAAATAAATAATGATCCAATATCTTAGAATATTCCAAAATCATACAATAAAATTAGTATAATTAAATGAAGCGCTGTAATAAGAGGAAGGAGAAAAATTATGAAGAGAAGAAGCTCGTGCTTTGCAAGAGAACATTCGTTGTTAATTATCCTCATCGTAGCTCCGGCGTGTACGGATTTTAAAGGCAACAGGGAGCGTTTAGGAATTTATCCGAAAAGTGTACAAAGTTAAAATTACAGCGTATGGTTGATTCAATTTTTACTTAGGCACGTGGCTCACAGTGGAATCGCGCGGCTATTGTTATTCGGATTTAATTAAACGTTCAGTGGCTTGCCGTCTCGGATCTGTTCCGTTAATCACAGTGTCGGTCGGCGTGATCAGTTTTCCCGGCGAAAAAAAGTTAATTAACCGAGGCTTGCGTCGGCAGTCGCGCATTCCACGGGAAACAGTTCGAGCCCTCGCGTTCGATAAATTTTTTCTCTCCCCAGCCAACCGACCAAGTTTGCTATTACCGTGCTATACACGGGGAAAAATAATTACTATTGTGTTTCCTCTTGGTAGAAAAAGATACCCGATATCCAGGCGAAAGCTTCGCAAAAAGTAAAATCCAATTTCCGCTAAGCCCTCCTTAATCCTTTAGCTGTCGATCATTTTTTAATCTTCTTACGATGAAAATTTTATAACACAAGACTTTCGTGGAAGTTCTCGCGCAAATTATTACGTTTTTAGTCATCGAAGTATAATAATTAATTTTGGCCTGTGTATAAATGATTATGTGAAAAAATTCTCAAATTTTGAAAAATATACATGCCATCCTCTTGCAAAGAATACGATAAAATATTTTCACAGTGAACGATATTTCCGCTGTACAAAAATATGAATGCTTAGTTCGGTTAAAACGCCTGTTTCTTCAAGTTATGATAAAACCACGTATGTGCACGTATATTGTTAGGTTCACACACAGTGTGGGGGAGGGAGCGAAAAAGGGAGAGTGTAAGTGAGAAAAAGCAAGAAACGAACATAGATGAAGGAAAGTTAGAGAATATGAGAGGGGTAAGAGAGAGGAAGCAGGGTGCAATGGACAGTGAAGTAGAGAGAGGGTGAGGAAGGAGAGAGAGAAAAGAGAGAGAGCTAGAGAGAGAAAGAAAGAGTGAGAGTGAAAGAGAATGAGTTAGAGAAAGAGAAGGGAGAAAGAGAGTGAGAGAGAAAAAGAGAGTGAGAGAAAGAAAGTAAGAGGGAAGATAGTGAGAATGAGAGAGAAAGAAAGAGAGTGAGAGAAAGAAAGAGAATGAGTTAGAGAAAGAGAAGGGAGGAATAGAGAGAGAGAAAGAGAGAGTGAGAAAAAGAAAGTAAAAGGGGAGAGAGTAAGAGAGAGAGAGAGAATGAGAGATCGAGAGAGAAAGAAAGAGAGCAAGAGAGAGCTTATGAAAGCAGACAGTGCAAATTACATACACAATTATGTTCTCATTGCCTTTTCGGCGAGCTTATTGCCTTTCGTCCCTCCACGCGAAATCGTATTCGTCACGAAAACGATATTTACGTACAGGTTTATCAGTCTCGTTAGTCCGGGCTCCGGGCACACGCTATTCAATTTCGGCCGGCTTCCTGGCGGACCTTGATCGAACGCCGGCCCGCCCACGAACGGACGCCGAGATCGACGTTTCGCCCGGGACCGTGAAAATACGAATACGAATATTAAGGGAAACGCGCGCGGACGGCGACAGAGGGATAATCACCCCCGGGGCGAGACGTTTTTGCCCCGATTGCTTCCCTCCGGTCCTTCGCGAGTCTGTATGCGGTTCAGGGTGGAGAACGTGCTTCATTTACACGAGAACACAGGTGGAACATGCGAAAAATTACTTACAGAATTATTTTTGGAAAACAAATTTAATGAAAAATCGGTGCGTTATGAATTTTGTAAGAATCGAGGTTTTCAGTACACAATAGTTTTAATGGACGATTAGTGCGTTATGAATATTGTAAGAATCGAGGTTTTTAGTACAAAATGGATTCAGTAGAAAATCGATGCGTTATGAATATTGTAAAAATCAAGGTTTTCAGTATAAAATAGCTCTAGTGAAAGATCGATGGGTTATGAATATTGTAAGAATCGAGGTTTTGAGTACAAAATAGATTCAGTAGAAAATCGATGCGTTATGAATTTTGCAAAAATCAAGGTTTTCAGTATAAAATAGCTGTAGTGAAAGATCGATGGGTTATGAATTTTGTAAGAATGGAGGTTTTTAGTACAAAATGGATTCAGTAGAAAATCGGTGCGTTATGAATTTTGCAAAAATCAAGGTTTTCAGTATAAAATAGCTCTATTGAAAGATCGATGCGTTATGAATTTTGTAAGAATCGAGGTTTCCAGTACAAAATAGATTCACCAGAAAATCGATGCATTATGTATTTTGCAAAAATCAAAGTTTGCAGCATCCCGCGACGGTTATTAAATTTCTCCTCATACAATACATTAACAACAATGAAACTTAAGAATCAGTTTCATGTAGCTAATAAACGAACGTTAGAAACCAAAATTTCACCGACCTTTCACTTTTCCTTAACAAACTCTTGAACCACCATCCGCGTGCCACATTTTCCTGGCAACAGATGGATTCTGTTCCCTATACCTGTGCGGCGAGGTCCATTTTTAGGTAAACACCCGCTGGACAAGCGTCAGGAAAAGGGAATCGCGTGTATCGGGTTGGCGTTGGTGGCGTCGCGACTGAAAAGGAAACGCAACGTAACAAGACCATCCTCGTTACTCGTCGTCTGTTACGAGGAGAAGGAGCACTCTCGTCTACGTTTGAGTGGCTCGTTTTCCGGACGGGAAAGGGTCTTCCTGGAGGGTGTTACGACGAACGGAAAGAACAAACCGCGCCGCGAAAGTCGTCAAATAACGTGGAAGATTTTAATGAAACACACCGCCCAGCCTGGCCAGACACCATACACAATACAAACCGAATTTTTACACCAGCAACTATAGCCGGAACGAGAACGAGAGTACACCATCGAACGCAAACGGATGCGAGGCCAACCGAAGTAACGATGTGTCTGGAGAGACGAATCATTATGTGTGGATAAAAACGAATGTACTGAAATTTTACTAGGTTTTAGAGTGGACACAAGCTTCTGCATAATGTAAAAAACAGAAAAGGGAGAATCACTGGAAAGGATTGTTTCAGAGTGGACAGAAGCTTCTGCATAATGTAAAAAAAAAATGAAAGGGTGAATCACTGGAAAGGATTGTTGGTTCTGTACTCTGTTCAACGAGATAAGTGCACGCTAGTTCATCACCTGGTAATACCTCAAGGGTTAAAGAAAATTAAAAAGATGGTTAACCCTTTGACTACTTTGTATTCTTCTAAAACAGAATTATCCGTTAAATTAAATTTATTTTTTATATTTTTTTTTGCAATTTAAATTAAATTCCATTAAATTATGTTACTACTATATTTGACTTTGAATATGAGTAAAATTAATGAAGAAGAATTCGATCACATACAAACAACGTTAATATATTTTATGAGTATATTTCAAGATTAGAAAGATAATGGGCGTTAATATATTTTATAAGTATATCATGAGAATAGAAACATAATTGACTAATATATTTTATGAGTATATCGTAAGATTAGAAAGACATCAGTGAAAGTTCGCGATACTGCTACAATTTTGAAGAAAGCAAATGATCGATTCGCTTCTCCGCTCGTAATTGAGGTTAACTCTTGATGCCTCATCAGAGTAACGTCTGCAATTGACTCCGGAATTAGTCTCTTAGCTAGAGTTACGCGAAGAATTAAATCATTCACAAGTTTAAGGAAGTGAAACGAGATCCCCTGGCACGACGAAATTGCACAACATTAAAACGGTATGTGGTAACAATTCCATTTTCCGTGTATACAGTAACGGACAAGAGTTTAAGAGTGACGAAATGCAAGTAAAATTGTTTTTAATTCGAATACAAATTTTATATGTGAGTATTGGTTTTATGCGTGTGAGAGGAAAAATGAATTTAAGCCCTAGGCTACTGTGGGCTCCTACAGGCGCTTATAAATTTTGCGTTTGTGACACTGAAAGCGCCTATACACAGTTATTGCAGTGAATCTATCATTCAATCATTGATTCATTACACACAAATCTGTAATAATACACTGATAGAGATGAAACACTGAGTGTGAGTGTGAGTGAGTGTGTGTGTGTGTGTGTGTGTGTGTGTGTGTGTGTGTGAGAGAGTGTGTGTGTGTGTATGTATGTGTGAGATTAAAAGAAGGGGCACCGGCACCGGCACCGGTAGTTCACCCTGATCCGTGTATATGAATAGATGTAGTGAATTAGTAATAGTTATTATAATTAAGTAATGTTTAGAATCATTATACAGTGTATGTATTATTATTATTATTACTATTATTATTAAAGTGTTAAAAACCCAACACACACAATAAAGACTTCTACATATTTATTCGTTATAAGAAAATCGTCTTTCATTTCCATGAAAAAAAAAAAACGAAATTACTTTCCGAACAACCTAATAAATATCAGTAAGTAATTTGTGTTTACGTGTGATTAACCGAATTCATCACAATTTGTCCCATTCTACCAACATTATAGCGTCTTCACATGTTATACAATTATACAGTACGCTACAGTCCTTCCCTTTCGACGATTCCAAAAGATTTTCAGCCAAATTTTTCCGAAATTTTTCCGAAATTTTCAAAATAATACTCGAAGCAACTCGAGGCACGCATAGGCGCGAACATTCGTGCCTATTTGCGTGTGCGTACGCGAACTCTCCTCGAGTTATTTATACCGGAATCTACACGAACCCTGGTCCGGGTTAGGCCGACCAAGAACAGCTTGGTGTGCTTTTGCAAGCATCGAGCTTCGCGTATTTTAATGCGGGTTAACCCCTTTCCGCGGACGAACACTTCCTCCTTTCTTCCGTTTCGAACGGCGTTGTTCTTCCTAATGACTTCCACGTGCTTTCAGATTACACATAGAGGAAGCTTTATGCGGTAAACACATTCAATAATACGTATATAGAGGTTTAAAAATAAAAGGTCGCAATCAAAATATAATATGGTTTATCGCGAGAAGATGGGTACGGTAGAAGAACCCACTACAATTTTTTGCATTTGCTGATATAGTGAGAAGGAGTATATTATAAAATATTGAGAGATGGAGAATAAGATTTTCCTTAATAAACTCATTTATTTCATTTTATTTATTTAAATCGAAATCGGAAAAGTTACTGCCGATTTATTATAGGTAGAACAAATTTTCCTAATTGTCTTAAAATAATTTTCAAATTAACATAAAAGAAAAGAATTCCATAAACCTTGGCTGCAATGTTATCATTCTACATTTCCATATTTTACAGATATTTTTGAAAACTCTGTATTTATTTCGTATACGTAGGAAGTACATGGCTTCTTCGTTTAATTAAAAATGAGCATAGGGATACTTTAAAGTCGACAGAATTACTGCCAATTTATTATAGATGGAACGAATGTTTCTAATTGCTTTAAAATAATTGTCAAATTGAGGTGGAGAAAAAGAATTCTGTAAATCTTGGCTGCAATGTTAACATTCGACATTTCCATGTTTACCGAGTTCTTTGAAAAATCTGTGTTTATTTCGTGAACGTAGGAAGCACATGACTTCTTCGTTAATTAAAAATGAGCATAGGGATACTTTAAAGTCGACAGAATTACTGCCAATTTATTATAGATAGAACGAATTTTTCTAATTGCTTTAAAATAATTGTCAAATTGAGGTGGATAAAGAGAATTCTGTAAATCTTGGCTGCAATGTTAACATTCGACATTTCCATGTTTACCGAGTTCTTTGAAAAATCTGTGTTTATTTCGTGAACGTAGGAAGCACATGACTTCTTCGTTAATTAAAAATGAGCATAGGGATACTTTAAAGTCGACAGAATTACTGCCAATTTATTATAGATAGAACGAATTTTTCTAATTGCTTTAAAATAATTGT
>JAOPTO010001598.1:0-25120 GCA_033822845.1 Tetrapedia diversipes | reverse complement strand
CAAACACTTTACAACGGGGCCTGAACGTCGGCCCGTCATTAGGCCCAAATGGCCAGTTGATCCTCATTACCAGAGGTGTTTGATTGCAGTCTCATTAGAATCCGGAAAACACTCGCAGAGTCCCTTCCATATCTCCACATTTTCCCCCTCTCGACGCGTCCAGGGAATATAAAAGTCAAACTTCCCTGGGGCGCGACACACAGACAGTCAATCACTCATCACGGTCATAAGCAGTCGCACAGTCATACAGTCACGCATACATACACATACAGAGACAATCAATCAGTCAATCAATCAGTCAGGTAATTAGTCAGTCCACATCAACCACGTGTATTATAACATTGTGTAGTGATTTAGAGAGAGAGAGAGAGAGATTTCAAAAGGACGAATGGGTAATTAGATTGTTTGTAATGGAGCGAATGATAGGTTGAGTGAGGAAAGAATGAGAGGGAATGAGTGAGAGAGCGAGAGAGAGCGCGTGAACCGGTGTGACAAAAGGCGAAGGTAGTCAGTAGAGTAAGGCAGTCAGTAGAGTAAGGTAGTCAGTAGAGCAAGAGACGCGAATGGCGAGCGAAGGCGTTGCGAGCGGACAAGAGTAATGTGATTAATAAAACTATTTAATATCTAAAACTACAACACATGTTGCGACCCTATACCTGCCCGGGCCCTCGATAGGGGAGAGGGGTTAACGGGCCCACTCTTCCTGCGCGGTGACAGGCTTGCGATTGGTCAAGCCCTGCTTTGGCTTTTTGTATAAAGGCTGGGCATTTCACCGCAGTTGAACATTACATTAAAAAATAGTCCAGTACAAGCAAATCTCGCATATTTTCAATTGTCACTATCATCGGCCAGCCCAACGTACCCTTAATCATATCAAGACTATCAGTACGTGCTAAATCATTCGAAACGACGAAATTGGAAGCACGTAGTACGAAACATAACACACAAATAAAGGCTCCTACAGATGTATCCAGGGCCTGTTGGTGGATTCGTTAGTAAAGCCACCTTGACAGGCCCGTGGCCTTATACACTGGAATGGGTGGGGACATTTTGGAACTACAGTCCTGTCGTATTGTGCGCAGTGTAACGGCACGGCGTGTTACTAACGAAATCTTTTTCGAACTGTTATTTTGCGCCAGAGAGCAAGCCCTTGAGAAGGATAGAAAAGGAACAGGATAGGAATAGATTAGAAAAAGGTACAGCTAAAGAAACAGTGTAGTAGAGAAAATGGAAGTGAGAATGAAAATATGTACACAAGGGTTTCTGCAGGTCTGGTTACGAAATATAGACAAAGAGATAACCGGACTCTGACGAAACCCTAGTGAAAACGTATTCAAGGCGGTAATAAAGTATTTACGAAAAAACGGCAACGAAGAAAAGTAGAAAAAGAAGAAGAGAACTGCAAAGAACATTATTTGGCTAAAACGTACCTAAGATTCGCCCAGACCTGGTCGCCAAATGTGAACGTCTATTATTCAGGTTTGGATAAAACTTACGCAAAATAAAATACTATTAAGTTATTGTGGCAAACGAAGTTACCACAGTCCCTCCCACGAGACGAGACAGTAGATAAAGCGTCAAGCACATGATCGACGCGCAAATAGGATAGGGCTGGCACACAGTTTTGGGTTTCTCAAAATTTAAGGAAATAAGAAGCTACTTTTTTGAATCCGATCTGAACAAGAACCCGGACTAAACGTTAGGACTGTCGATGATTAAAGTGTACTTATTTGCAATAAAAAATAAGCTGGAGAATTATACAGAAAAGCTACGAAATATATTTATACTTTTTACAGAAAATTAGAATAAATGTTCGAAAATATATCACGATACATTTATTTAACCTCTATGAAAACATACGAATTAGTATTTTAATCATTCTGGTAGTTCCAGTGTTAAGACTAAAAACATCCAGGCGTGAGTTTATTGTCATATAGCATGGAGAGGGTTAAAATCCTGCTTCGGTTTGCTTGCGAGTGCCAACGGTAAAGAATCATTACGAATTCATCCCTGAGTAGCGGTCGCTTAGCTGCTGTAACAACACTAATCGAATGAACTTTTTGTTTATTTTTTCTACCTCGTCTCCTTGGACAGAGTATAAATTTGTTATCGTATTCGGTCTTATTCTTTGTTACCACGCTTCGGTAAGCTTCGACAGCTTTCTGGTATGATGTTACGTGTCAGATAAATATCGTAATTGATAGTTTTCAGGCGGTAAATACATGTCGAGTGGTGGAAAATAAATGGAAAATGTGAAATTGGATATCCTGTATGAAAATTTTCATCAAGAAACAAATTTTGAGATTATGTCATGTGTGTGATTAATAACTTTTATTATTAGCTTATGGTATATTAACCTGCACTTACATTATGTAACTATGAAATCACACATTTTTATTATATAAGGCGTGTATTAGTTTAATGTAATCTGATTATAAAATACTTGCCATCGTCTTTCATTTTGCCATCGAATTATTATTTTTCTATTTGATTTATGACTTATAAATGTTTACCATTGCTTGGCTATCGATTGTTTTTTCAGTAATAATTAATTACAATAGAGTGGTGTAAAGTAATATCCACTTGAAAGAACTGATATCTTAACTTTCTAAAAAATATTATGAATTGCTGCTGCTAGAGTATTTGTTTATGGAATACTATGGTGAAAAATGCATAAAAAATTTATAACAATACAGAGGTAATCATAAAAGCAAATTTGTTATTGTTATAGAAACAAATTTGTTACATAAAAATATAATTCGAATGTAACAAAAAGATTTGACAAAATTAGAAATCTGAATGTTTATGTCATGAATACCATGCGATTAAAGTTTGACTTGCAGTTTGTTAAAGCTTACAAATAATAAACTTAATCAATAAACTAATTATTGGTTAATTACTAATACCTGCTAATATTAAATACACAATTAAATATATCGAACTCATTTAAGAGGTCATTTGAAAAATGTAAATATAAATTGTTATTTCTATTTGAGTGTTTATAATTATAACTACTATATCAACTATTTATCTTGAAATAATTATCTTGTTTGTCGTATTTTCTAAGTTGCTTACTTTCTTAGTACTTTATTAAGTAATAAATAAAGATAAAGCACACGCAACTATACGTAAAAGAATTCATTACAGTGCATAATAATTATTAATACATTGTTTAAAAATAAAATGTGAAAACAAGAAAATGGTTATACACTTCTCTGCAGATAAAGTTAACTATTAATTACCTACAGATTTTTATTATATTTCAAAATGTATCTACGAAAAAGTCAGCTTGCAGCTTAACTATAGCATACGTATTATACGTATACGCTTTACGGTGGTGAGATGTATGTGTGCAAATTAATTCGCTTATAAGCACAAACGGGTTAGGAGGCATAAAAGGTAACGTAGTATGTACAGGCTTCCCTTATATTCAACAGATATAAATAGCTTTTGGAGTGAAGCTTGGTTGTAACGTAGTTTAGCTGAATCATACCTTCAACATGTTATGATGAGCTCAAAATTGAGCTTAATTATTTTTCGTAAATTCGTTAAACAGAAAATATTTAATCAAGCCATACTTTATCTGGATAGCAATTTGTTAATTAGGTACCTAACGGAAAAATGATGAGCTAAAGAAAGAAATTGCTTTACATTGTTTCACAAATGTGTTGTATATCATAAAGTCAATAAAAAGAGACATTGTTTTTCTGTTTCACGATATTTGTCGCAATGGTTGCATTTAAAATCATTCATTTTCTTTAAAACGAAAGGGTGACCTACATATATGAAAGCTTATGCCTTCAGATGTTGCAAACAAGAAAATACAAGTAACAGAAAAATTAATGAGAAGTGGCATAACGTAATACTCTTTCATTTTTTCTTTTATCTCTACAGAAGTGTGTCAAAATAAATTTTGAAATACGTTCTATAGCTTATTTAACTCCAGATTTAAATAATTCGCTTTTAGATAATTAATGGTACCCTGTTTGTAAGAGCAGAGTTAGACGTGGATGTTAATTCTTGCAGTGGGAGCTGTGCCAAATTAACGGCACGAATAATTCCAGCCGGAGCACCGGATTAAAATACGCCAAATACAAATCAGTGGTACTTTAACGGAATAGAATTGACCAGATCGCTGGAACATTCGACGAACACTGGTTAGCTAAAACCCTGACAAATTACCGTCGTTCTGTGTTTTAAATTCGATTGCGCCCGTTCAATCTCATTTGCAAAAATTTCCATTCCACTCGAGCAGGGAAAAACAGATCCAATGATTTTAAATCCAAGTTGTTTGGAATGAATTTAACGATCCTCGAAAAATTTCGTTCAGAAGTAGTACAAATCCGATGAACACTCATGAAAACTTTTTAGATGGTGTTACTAAAAAAGTTTCATTTTATTGCACAAAAAACTTTAAGGAAATGATTTAGCGATAACATTTTTACAAATAATGTTATTTAAGAAATTCGGGTAATTTATTTGTAAAATAAAAATATAAGAACATGTTGTTTATATTTAGTAGGTCTATTTGAATATTAAATGCTTGAATTACTTTTTGCTGCAAAATTGAAGTATTTACAGTACATTTATAAATTAATACACTTATTACACATCATAAAATACTTAAAACCCACTTTTATTTAATTAATTTCAGATGCTTAATAATTTAGTGTTAAAATGTATGAATAGTGTTAACCCCCATATAATACGGTAGTTACGTATTAAAGGAGCTGTTACAAAAAATTACATTATACAGGAGAAATGTTTGTTTCGTTAATTATTTTATTGAAACTATTACACATATTTATACATATGCTAAATTCAATATTATATTTATTTGTACATAAATTTATTAAAGAAATATGCATTTTAATCATTTTTCACAGAGAGACACCAGGAGCTTTTCAATCTTTTAATGGTGTTAAAATAAAACTGTGTTGCACAAATGCCGCATTATACGGAAATTGTATACTCATTTGAGTAATATTAATTCACTGCTTAAACAGTTATTTATCAATCTTTTAAAATATCTTTCAACGGTGTTGAAAGACACAATTGAATAAATATATTAGAATACGAATGAAATAGCAATGAATACATAAAAGAACAGTTCCATTAAAATTAAACTTCGTATAAGAATATTTAGTAATGAAAATATTTAGTAATTTAAATGGAGTAGGTTTATTCTAGTATTATTACATATAAAATAATAAATATGCATGTAGTTAAGTTATATATTTGCTTTGTTTTGTTATAGGAGCTTTAAAATTATAAAGTAACAATATATCATATATATTAATGAAGATTCATTTAATTCATTCAACGTACATTCTCTGTAATACATTTAAATTATTTAACTATCTGTCTTGCTTTGCTTTTTAAAGTATAAAATAACAGTAGAAGTGCAGTTGGTCCCAAAAGTATCCGGTCATCTTGCATTTAAAAGTGAATTCATGTAAAATTATAGGGCTGCGAGTAAAAAATTCAAGCAAAACTTATTTATAACGAAAATTTGTTAGTTTGCTTTTCTATATCGTATAATGCGTTTAAAATGTTTAACATTTTCTGCTTGCAACCCAATAATTTTGAATCTAATTCGTTGATACTTAAGGTGGCCGAATACTTTTGGGACCAATTTTAGGGAAGAAGGTGGGAATATAGAACCAGGCCTTAATACCGACCAGGTATTTTTTCCTATGACAATTGCTGTGATATATCAGTAGTTAATAAAAACGCATTATCTGATGTCCCCTTACGCCACCAGACAGTGCTAGTGCAATTAATATGTTTAGTGCAGCCAATAACTGGAAATACCGTTCTTCGTCTGTTAAAAAAATTTTTAAAGAAAGTTTTATTTGCTTTTTTCTTATCCTACTTGAAAAATGTAAAATGTTTGTTATAGAGGTACAATTGCTTATAAGATTAAGCTTCAAAATGTTCGACTTAATTATATGGAAATATCTGTTTTATGCCAAAATATTTATGTTAATCCTATAAAAGACTGAAGGTGATACAACATCTCTTGTTTCATGAAGATTTATTATTTTCTTTTTGTTTGAAGGTGGCCCGCTATGTCAAGAAAACAATTAAGTAAAAAAAAAAATAGGGGTCTAAAATAAGAATGTTCTCAGAGATATGACTAATACCATAAACGCAGTTTGTTTAAAAAGGAATACTGTTAATAATTTTCATTAGATTTCATACTATCGTTCCTTATTTTCTTTTCTCTTTCTATTACTATCATTAAAATGCAAAATCTGTAAGAAAAACTGACTACAAGTTTTTACCCTTTTTGCTCCGATTCATATTACCACACCATTTTATAAGACCATATGTTTGACAAATTTCTGTAAAAATGCCATGCCTACAAAATAGTTGAATTTTTAGACACAAAAATCATTGATACATTATCTTAGATCTTTAATGCGTGTTTTCTTTGAAACAGAACAGGTGGTCCATATTCCTACTTTCTCCCCTATATAATATATAGTGTAGTATTGTAATTAATTTTATAGAGTAAGAGAAAGTGAGGGGTGAACGACGAAAGTTCAGGCCTGCTTGGGGAAAACTCTTGGCGACGCGCGAGGTCCTCGAAAAATGCCCAAATATGGCTATGTTTGAAGGATTTTTCCGAGGTACGTGGTGGGAGAAAGGCTAAGGGCCAGCGATAGTTTCCTCTGGTCAAAAAGAGCAGAATTGAATTAGACGTTGTAGCGTGAAGGAGAGTCGTGCAAAGAGTTGAATTAGACGTTGTAGCGTGAAGGAGAGTTGTGCATAGAGTTAAATTAGACGTTGTACCGTGTAGCAGAGTCGTGCGTAGAGTAAAGTTTGTACATAATATTGTAACTATATTTCCGTAATCATAGCAATAAATAAATATTATTATTATAACACTACAATAGCTTGATTCAGAAAAATAACACCTAACTTATTAAACATACATTTTCGCTATCACCTTCTGTATTAGTTACTAATAACTGAATTACGAATTGTTTCTAAAGTTACTAAGTACAAATGCATAACGTCCAGTTAATTGTTATACATGATGAGCGTCAATTACGAATAGAGTTATTACAGTTATTACACAGCAAATAAACGTTTCATTCGTTGAATAATCAACTTATTTTTCATGCACTCGTTCCACGATTTCGACAGAAGCCAATAATGTTACTCAGAATTAAACGGTAACTTGATAGGATATAATGTGAAGCGAAACAAATTCATTGACGTTTCGATAGTCAATCACTGCTACACAGTAGCTGAACCTGTAATTAAAATTTTTCCGATCCGTTCTTTTAGTCGGTTGCTTTTTCGTTACTCAGCATCGGAAAACAACTCAAAGGCAAAACTAAAAATGTGGTTCTGTACGGCATTGTAATTAACACGTTCCGTGCCAAGCCGTTTTTGCCCGACATGATTTCCAGGCCATTTATTGTTTTGACTAAAAATTGATATATTATCACACAATATGTCATTACACCATCAATCCATAAGTAATTAGCTTGTTTAGAGTAGTTATCACATCGTGTACCATTTATGATACATGTGGCGCTGCGATCAGTTCGACTGAAAAAGTCATTCAGTTCGAAAATTTTCGACTAGTAAAAGAAACCTGTTGTATTTGAATTTGTTAAGTAAAAAACGAGGGAAATAGAATATTTAACAAAAGAGGCAGTAGGTAAATATACCTTGCTTTAAAAAAGTCAACCATCACATATAATTAACAATTATTGTACATATAACAATTAAACAAATTTATGTGCTTTGTTCTATACTGCATTTTGTATAATACCTCATTTTTTCAGTGGAAATATATTTTACAGAATTAAATTTGTCATAAAACATGTTTTCAGCACATTAAATAAATATGTCTGCGTGTACCATTTATGGTACATTAAGCCAAATGTAATTATATGGTAGACCTTCAAAGTCATACAAAGTCAGAAAGTAAAGAAGCATTAAAAATATTGCACACCATTGTATTTACTAATATTTTTTACTAAAAAGTCCATATTGCATGTTCTTTATGATTTTTTTGTACTTCAATAGATTTTTCAGTTAAAAATTACATTTTTGATGACTTTAATGACTTCTTCCGATGTTGCTCAGAATATGAATTTATAAACTGCTTTTATTCTTTAAATATCAGTTACATTGAACGAGCTATAGTCTTATCAGTTAGAAATATCAATAAATAAAATGTTGAAGAATATCTCATATATTTCTTTTATTTTCGGCCCGTGTGAGGTTACATTATATAAGTAGATGAACTCGTTTTAATGGACACTATTATATGAAATAAAAAAATATGTAGTGTCCTATCTAAAAATTAAAAAATTGCCTTAGCTCCTTGAAAATTATTGTCAACATAAATGAGATACTGTTATGTTGATTACAAGAAACAATAAAACTTTTTTCTCTTTTGTTATTTCAATAAGCTTATCATTTCCGAGAAAAACGCTAGGTATTATTCCCGTGAACACCTTGTATATGTATTCATTACACTTTATTTGAATTTCTTATAAATGCCTAAAAATCCGCAATTTAGTAATAAATTGAAAAACAAATTTCCAAATTGGATATTGATTATATTATGATATTTAGTAATTTAATCCCTTGTGTGAGATAATATTACGTAGTTTGAAATATATTTCTTACATAAATTACATGGTTTGAAACTATGACGGTAGTTAATAAAAAATAGTTAAGAGAATGCATATATGTACATAGAATGAATGTACATATTAGCAATTATCAAAAGATAAAGATTAAGTTTGTATTTTGAAAACTACTATTATTGCAAATTTTCTGATTTATGTATATTTCAAGATATGTTATTAAAAACGTCGAAATTAATGCCAAACAAAATATTTAAATTAATCTAACATTTTCATCAGATGTGTTTTCTGCAAATGTAAAACACATGAAATAAAATATACGTGGATAATTTAAATGAGCGTGGAACGTCTCATTAAAATCCTTTAAAGCATTCTTTATAAGTATTCTTTTTTACTACAGAATCAATTAATGTTGCAAATTTTGTAAATTTAATCTAAAATTCAGTTTAATAGAGAATTTAAGGATTTTTCGAAAGATATAAATAATTTTCTACACTTAACACTAGTTTCATTATTTACCAGTGCATATTTATAAATTCTTTGCCCATTAATTAGTTATAATGTTGATTTTAGTATCAACCAGTAAATCTTTAGGCGTCCACTAATAAGCTAAAAGAAAACTAAGACAGGGGTTTAATCCTTCAATGTTCATTTCCATAATATTGATTATATGATATTTTTACTTATACTATTAATGCGTTACTATGTTTTGTTTTATAAACGTAATGTGCAGAAGATAATTTTCGTATCTTTAACTTTTTTACTATAAATATAAAATGTAGTTCTCATCTTCGTTTTTTTATTGGTCTGCTTTAAGACTTAAATTGTCTGCTTTTTTAATTTTTGAAGGTTATAATCAATCCAAAGGTCATTAGTAATCATATTACTTGAGATTAGTTTAAAACTCATTTAACTTATAAATTAATTAAACTTCCAATGTATGGGGTCAAATCAGACTAATTTAATTAAATTTACATATTTTGAAAGTCCAAGTAATTTCTTCCAAAAATTTACATTATTAAACATTTTCTCGATGTCGTCGTTTAATAGGAACAGTCTTCTGTCCGTTTGAAATTTCTAGCAAGGTGTAAAAATATGCTGAACAAAATTCCTTTTGCTATAGATGTTACACATTAGCTGACTTTCTGTAACCGCTTCTGTACAAAATAATAAAACGGATGTTTCAACTTGAAACGGTTTCATAAAATGCGAGTCGTTAGGAGGTTAATTTTGCCGTAGTATACATAAAAGATGGAGAAACTTTTTTCTATACTTCTTTCATTATTTCATAAAATCATTAGTTTGGGCACCATTTGTTCTTTAATATCGCCACCTGTTTTAAAGGAGCAGCTTTACCGGGAAATGTTGGTAATTCCTTTAGGAAACATCCTCGTTCGCTTTTTAAGCAGATTCTGTAATGGATAACAGCCACTGTTAATGAAATACCATTTTATCTCCGAAGAGGATCGTTTGAATTATATTATTTCAAAGGATACATAGACACAAGTCTGTTTTTCAATTATGAATTCACGAACAACTTTAGTGAAAATAAAACAGAAACAGGATATGATATATTTGTAGGAATGCGATCGAGCGGATGCGAGTTTGGGAAAGTCTGAAGAGTACTTGAGTTGGGTGATTGTCGTGCGAACGCAGAATGTTTGGGCTCGAATGTTTCTAAGGCGTGAAAGATGAGAACTTCGGAAAACAGTGTGACTGAGAAATTCTGGGTGATCGTGACCGAATGTGTAGAGTGAGAAAGGTTGACAATTAGAATGAAAGGAAACGAGTGTTTGGAAGAATATATGACGGGGAAAATGCGAGCGCGAGTCAGAAAGCTTTTGACTAACGTAGAAGAAAGGTTTTGATTGTGAACGTAGAAAGAGTGTTAAAGTTGCTAAGTTGTAAAGTCGTTTAAGTTGTTATTGTTAAATTGTTTTAAATATACTGTTATTAAGTTTTAATCGCTTCACTTTTATTTTTCACACCTGAATTCCATCTTCCGTTCTACATTTTATAGAACATTTCCTATATATTGTTACTAATTAATCTACTTTATATAATTCTAAATTACGGATACCCACACCCTCACTCCCTTTCTCACATATATATAATAATATGTAGATTTCAATTATCTTCTTATTGAAGCTCTCTGATTTTTGAAGGTTTGTTTTGAATATGTATACTAGATGTTTTCTTTTCTTTACTTATCTTGATCCTTTACTGTAGCAGTGTTTTAACGTGCTGTTTGAATGCGAATCTACATTCTTCTTGTGTCCTGCATTAACAATAACAATGAGTAATTATCTTTTCATCGATGAGATGTTCATCGTTTCAAATATACGTGAATTTCTTATCATTCTTAATTCTTTTGCTTGAACAGTTTCAATTTGTTTTATATGCATATTAACAGCAGCTGCCCAAAATAGTGCTCCACATGTTCAAATTGGTTTAATGAGCGAGACATGTAATTGCTTTTTGAGCTCGAGTTCGACTTTTGATTTTCTGAATAGTCAACATAATTGATCTATTGCATATTATAAGTAAAAATTCCCTTCGGTTTCAAGTCAGGAGATCATAGTGGTCATGTTACTTGACTGTTACGATTGGTATAGCCGAAATATTTGTAATCTAAAGAGTTTCTCACACAATACGAATATACTTACTAGTTTGCAGTGCAGTTAAATGTACTTAACGAATTTTCAACATCAATCGATTCGAAAATGAAATTCCGTGTAGAAAAATGTTGTTCTTACGTGTTCGATTTATTTCTTATTATGTAAATTCATTTCCCTTCGTCTTGTATTGTTAGTTCGGAAACACCCTGTATACCGTAATAAACATTCTTGGTATTGCATCACAAGTAACTTACGTTGCTAATAGAATTGGTTATTAAAGTAAAGTGAAAGATTTAAAGACCAATGTTTTACGTATGATCACATTGGCGTCGAAAAGCAGATAGTAACGACAATAATTAGTGATATTATATGATAGTAAACTGTTACCTAATGGAATCTTTGACAACTTAATAATGTAATGGCGGAAATTGATACATTAATAATTAATTCAGCTGCCGGAATGTTTTGAATTATCATGTATGATACATCAGATTGAAGCTAAATTAATATCCTAAAACTTTGGCTATTAGTGGAAATAAGATAATGTTTGGGCGAATTCGTGTAAAATTAATTCAACAGCACTTATTACCAAAGTTAATCATGTATAATATATTTAGAATCGAATAGTTTGACATTTAGGGAGTTTAGTGTTAATAATATTTTCAGAAGTTTATATTAGGAACCTTATTAAATATAAATACTTCATGATAACATTAACAACATCCTGATGAAATCATATTTAATAAACGCACCAGTTCTCAAATAACTTTAAGCGCTTCCAAAAATATCTTATAAATACTTATGAAGATTTATAGGCATATAAAGAATGTGAGGTTATTATTATTTTGTATTACTTGAGACAATATTTCATAAATTTTCAAAAACTTTCTAATTTACAACAATAATAATACGAACAGGTTATGAACAGGTAAAAATATATAGAAAAAATGAATAATATATGTATAAATGGAGCAAACTGTTTTAAAGTATTTAATATGTACAATTTTGAAGGCATAATTTGTTGTATTTTCATTGCATACACATAAAAGTATAATACAAAGATTCACATATGTGGTGTAGTTTCTTTATTAAAGATAATATCTTTATTTACGTTAGAGAATACACTTTTGAAAAACACAAGTTTTCAAACAATGTGAGATATGATGCTCAAATATTAAACATTGTATTGCAATAATTTTAACGATCGACAGCTATAACGTAGACATTTTCTTGCCAGTATATACTTTTACTTATAATGCACTGCACATGGTAACTGATCAACAAGCATTCGTTGTCGAACAATCAAACAATCAAGCCTGATGCAGAATACGGTTGCTAAGCGGGAAATGGTGAGGGTATCTTGACGTTTGACTGGTGGAGGGAGCAAATGTATGCATCTTTTATTGGCTGAACAATATGTTAAGATTACATGTCAATATCAATGTTATTTATTGGTATCCTCAAAAATTATTTGATAAATATAACTGTTGCATTAACTTACCAGTATTTATTTACCGTTGGGACCGATACCGCATCAATCCTTATGAATATTATTTTATAGTTATTGGTACTTTATTGAATTTTAACAGGGATATAATTTTGTTTAAAATACAAATTTTGATACATATTCAACATCTCATCTTCAGCCATCGGCATTTAATTGATACTTTTACACAACTATTTAAGGAATGTCGATTCATTCATGAAGTATTAAAAGGGTATCGATATTTTCCACAAAGTGTCAAATAGTTTCTGGTTCGATACAATAGTGTATTGGTATCTTTTTACAGAATACTTATATTGGTATCGACAAGTGATACCGAGTATCAAGACTTTCAATATGTATCAATATCTTCTATAAAATGCTTCAATATCAATTATGATTAATAGTATCGGTCCTATCAATATTCATATGTATTACGGTTGGTATTGTTAATACTCATTAAAATGCGAAGAAGTCAAATTCAAGTAAATGTTCAAGCTTTTTGTTTTAAATGGTTCGCTTCGGCAATATATTTTTAGATTAACTGATTATTCCTTTAATCAGTTAATACAACATTTACTATTAATATACTAATTGTATGTTGCCGTATAAATTTAATTAATACTCTTGTAGCTCAATTCTTTTATTTACGTACATGCTCATTTTACATATCGAAAGACTGATTTTAAGAAGTGCAACACTTAGACATTTCTTATTTCTTATAGTACGCCTAAAATACTTTTACGATTGATCAATTCTACAATTATATTTATTGCACAGTTCTCGAACCACATAAGCATGAAAGACGTTAACATTTTTAATCTTTATATTGTTAAACATGTTTTCTTAATCTTTTACACAAATAATGAATATGAAATATATCTACTCTTAAAATTATAATAAAGTCATAAAAAACAGCTTGCATTTTTGTTGCTTTGTATTATTATTCTAAGCATTTTGTTAATGTCAACATATAGCGATCTACTGGAACGTGGCGATTTATTCTTGAGCCATGCTAAACAGATTCTAATAATGTACCATATATGTAAAACAATGAGAACTCAATTAATCGTGCATAGAAAGTATGCGTATGTTCAGGGTGAATGCAATCACGAATGCAATCATAGTGTTACGTCTCTTGCGTGTTGCTTCATTCTATACTGCATTAGCCAGAATAATTCAATATTTGCATATAAGTAGCACGTGCAAAAAATTAGCTTCGGGGCACAACTCTTTGGGATTTATGTTTCATTATAGTTAACAAATATTATATACGATGTGTGAATACATGCATTTAAGCGTAAAACAACTGTTTTTTGTACTTATTCGTAAGATCACTGTATTATTTATTGGAAATCTAATACAACAACAATTTTTCATATTTCTTATGCGTATATTTTTGTACTACATTACGAGTGATTTAAAATCGTCAGGGTTCTCATTCTGCATATCTTAGCATTAATAGTTACATATATATTTTAATACATAGATTGGAGATTTCCATGCAGATTCATATTTTTAGAAATATTATTAAAAAAATGAAATTTACAATAAAAATTTACAATTATATAAAAATATTATTAGGAACAGTATGTTTTCGATTTCCAGTATTTTGTATATTTTTGTATATTATATGCATTTTGCATTTCTTTCTTCATTAAAATTCTTGGTAAATACATAAATATATACGGATATAGTAAGACTACTTTTTTTCTATGTTTATGTCCTGTTTTGAAATTTCAAATTTATTCCACGAAATAACTGTATCTTGTAAATGAATTACGTATGTATATCCTGACAAAAGTTTTTTTAACACATTCATACCTAATAAGGCAACGTATGTGCTATGCTTTTTTTTAGGAAAACTATTTTCATTCACAAGTAACTTAAAATATATAAAATATTATTGCAACTACACTGAATGGTCTGTAATTATCGATCTAAATGTAAGTAATCTGATCTACGGTCAATGCAAACACATTAAACTTTCAAGTTCGAACAATATTCCGCTAATGCATTTTCTATACTATTTACATACTCTCTATACTATTCTTGGGATTAAACGAACAGTGCGTTTAGCGTCTATGAGCTCTATCTAGTAACACTTGCAAGCATAGTGGTTTAGCCAATTAACTTTAAGTTTACAAGCGAAGGACTCAAACTCTCTAACATCGATTTTAACGTGTGTTTCGTACGTATAATTTTCTTCCCTTTGATGGAGAAATCCTGGTTCTACACGTACCTCACATGTCGATTTCTCTCTGAGTAAGTTGTTGTGACTGAGTATAGAGATACGTATTATACGAACTTTGATACTGTTTGTAACTGTCTAGTTGGAGTTAGTTGCACGGTGGGTTTGCTTCGTTTCATGATATTGTACAGGTTCTTATTCAGGATTTATAGAAATATGATTGATGGGTTAAAACTGGTAGAGATGGCTGTAAGAACGAGAGCAAGCGAGGAATGCTTGTAGGAAAAAGTAGGGAATGGTAAAAAGAGGTGACGATTGATCATAATTTTAGGTGGCCGGAGGAAGTGAGTAGTGGCATAGGTTTTCTCAGGTCTCTGGTTATTAGGAAGTCAATAATTTATTAGCTATAGTTAATATTTCTTTTGAAATTACTTTATCATAGGGCTATAGGTATCTATGCATTCATGAAAGAATTAAGTGTACATAGCAAAAAGCAGAATATATGCACGTACGATACTGTTTTGCTTAGGTTTCATTTCTTTAGGCGTGTTTATAAATATGAATTTGTATCAAAATCTGCAGTTTATTTATGATATTTGTGTTAAATATAGAATAATAACAGAAATTAAAAGAAAGATGTTATTAAAATAATATATTGTAATGATTGCAATGCTGAATGTCAAAAAAAAAATAATGATAAAGAGGCTAGTGAGGTATACAATTATTTTGAATCAATTTTACAACTGAGCAAAATTCGGTTGCTGTATCTAATACTGGAAACCCAGACTACTATAATATATCTCTCGATGTGTCGAACATTTTATAGCTTCCCTAGAAAATACTTGTCGAATGAAATATGAACGTAAACTACTTACAGAACTCTCAGCTTTGCTTCATGAAATAAATTTCGGATCAGACCAATAAAATTCAGTTAGGTCCCTTAAATACGTTGGAGCCGAAATCGAGTCCAACAAGAACTTAATTAAAACATCTCTTCTGAGCTATATTAAGTTCCGGAGAATTTAAGGTTCCTTGAAGTTCATATCAAGAGTTCCGAGCTGTAAAACAATTTCTAAGGTTCCGCTGCCAGCAGACGTGAAGCATTACTTCCGTTTACTAGCGCAATGAAACATCGTTTTGATTCACGTTTACCAAATGCGCGGGATTATTCACCCGAAATGCATCGGATGCATGTGAACCGTGTAATCTAGATAAGTCCAAGACTTTACAGAGAGTTGCATGTAGAGTCGCTATATATGTAAGTACAGTGGTTCAAGAAAGTATTCGAATGCTCAATGCTGAAATTTTGTAAAATTAGAGTGTATGTGTTACACTTATTTTTTCAAGGTAATATTTTAATTAGAGTACGATACAACTATCGAGATTATACATGCAAAATTTGAAGCGAATTGAGTAATATTTGTAGAAGTTAGAGAATATTTATTGCAAACATGCGCAAAAGTAGGGTCACGAAGGTATTCAAACTGTTAGAGATTTGCGATGTTTACATAAAATTTACGTGTTAAACGAGATGAGACCCACTTTCTGCACGTCTTTCCAATAAATGCTCTGTAACTTTTACAAGTATCATTCAACTCGCTTCAAATTTTGCATACATAATCTTGATAGTTATATTTGATTATGGTTAAAATACTACCAAGAAGAAATAAGCGTAAGACGTACATTTCTATTTTATAAGATTTCATCAATGGGCATTCGAATATTTTCGTGAGCCACTGTACTTATGTATGAAAGCATGTACTATACAGAGCTGGAAAGATTACATACAGGACAGCACGAAGGTAAGAAGGATATTTGGCTCGCTCTGCCTGACACTCTTCGTCAGACGTTGCTATAAAAGACCAAGGATTGAATGAAAATAAGTTGATCCTCTGACAGCAGGCTCTCTTATCATTCAGACGACGGAGTTGAGTCATTTTCGACCTACACCGAATTTGCTTATTAAATAACAGAATATAAGCTATGGAAGATTTCTATTTTTATTCCAAAATGCATTTATAAAGTTTAAACTCACAATTCATTTGTAAAATATTTTTTTACAACAAACATTCGGCATAAACGTAATAACTGTACTAATTACCAAAATGTGTAACATACGGTGGCTCATGAAAGTATTCGAACGATTGCTACAGACTGACATACCTAATAGTAAAATCATATGTATTAAATTTTATTATTCAAGGTATTGTTACAAGTGTATTAAAAGAGGAATATCAATATTATGTATACAAAATTTTAAGTATATTGAATAATATTTATAAAAGTTAGGGAACATTCATTGTAGAATGTGTGCAAAGAGGGGATCATAAAAATATTCGAACACTTATAGATTAACACTAGAACTACCAAACCAGTCAAAATGACCAGTTGGTGATTATTCATAATAACCTTATAAATTCACTGCGGTAAAGCTTCTAAAATTTATTATGCTTTTCTGCAGAAGGTATAAAAGAAGATTTGTTTTCTATGTATTCGGTATTTTTTCCTGTAATTTTCAATTTGATTTCTTCCATGAAAATAAGTACACTTTAATTGTCGGTAGTTCTAGTGTTAACGATGTTTACACCGAATTTGCGCAGTAAATGACATGATTGGCGAATCGCGTTAATGCTAAGACAACATTCACTAAGTTTTGTGATATAATCGTTTAAAGTTATTAAAGCGTAGACATATAATAAGAAATATTACATGCGTTCCAGTACTTTTTGTGACCCCCTTTTTGTACATCTCTACAATGAGCGTTCTCTAACTTTCATAAATATTATCCAATTTACTTCAAACTTTGTATACGTAATACTGATACTTCTTTCTTAATATACTTACAATAATACCTTGACCGATGAAGTTTATTACATATACTTGTATTGTTAAAGATATCAATAGCGAGCATTCGAATACTTTCCCGAACCATTGTATGTATGTATAGTGAAGCAAGAAAATATTTGAACATCGATATTGTTGAAGTATGCTGTTGGAAATTGAATACAGAAATACTACGAAGCAAAAATTAACAATAAACCAGCTTTCTCTTAACGTACTTTCTCAAGGGCTTCTTCCGAGAAGCTAAGCCACATCTGGCATTTTAGAAAGTTCGAAAACATCGAGAAACAGAACAATGGGGCTGAAGGACCCGGACGGGGTTGTAAGAATTTTGACCACTGCGTTCTGCTAGTCTTGTGACAAAACTCGCTAGGTGCGGTCATAATTGCCCTTCCTCGTGCTATATAATATATACAATAAACTATTTAAGTATTATTTCACAAATAAGAGTTTATTTCATTTAGCAATATAAAACCCCATTCCCAATATATGCTAATCACATCTATTGTCACTGGATAGTGATTTTGGGAGCGTGAGCCATGTTGTCCTTTTTTGTATATATTTTGTAAAAGCACGTTATGCGTGCTCGTGGAGCATTCATTTAACTGCAATCGTTTCAAGTGTAAATTGTGTAATCATAGAAATTTCTAGATTTAATTCGTCTTCCACTTTATTCCTCACTGTACCTACAACAGATATAATTTTGATTTCTATATTTCATATCTAGAATAAATATGCGTAAATCAACAAAAATGTATTGTAGCATATTCAAATACAGTGTATAGATGCTAAAACATAAACAATTTTTGTTTTCAGTCTTTTTAACTATTAAAATATTCAAAAACATGACAAAAGAAAATTAATTTTGAACAATGAAAATGAATGTACTGGCAACATTTACAAGCTATAAAATATACTCTTATCTAAATTTATATTTGGTAGTATACATTATTCGATTTACCGACATTATTTTTGTAATCAGCAATAAAAATACACGTGCCTTATCTTTATAATTGTACAGAAGAATTATAATGTTCTAAAGATACTTTATACGTCATTTTTCTTTGTGTGAGTAGTTATATGCGAGAAGGAAGACACTATGTGATATAACTGTTCATTCGGTGTCGACTCGACTGTGTTTACTTGACTTCATGCCTGTCATACAAATAGTTTTCGTTTATTGGAAATTTGAAAAAATAACCTGACAGGATTGTATCCAATTAAATTTTCTTTTCGTTTCGTTAGATCAATTCTCAGCTGTGCGTAGTACGAATCGGACACGTTAGGTGATTAACCAGAGATTTCGATGCCCTATCAACATGGCATGTGTTCAGTCAGCTTCTGCCCTCGACTGCTAGGTCAACTGATCGATACCTTTAACGTAGATTAACTGTGTTTGCCGAACGTTACGTGGAATGGACGTAACAATTGAGCGTGCCTGTTATGCTTGCATTGTTCCTTATTCCGCACTTCTTCCGTTTCCTTTACAACGTTCCAAAAGGGTCAGAAAGTCTAACCGTTTCTTTTTCTACTTATCTTCTCTTCTGTAATATTTATTCGTTACAACATTGATTATAAACAACAATTTCTGGAATATGTAGTTTTGATACCTTTTTATGTTAGAGAATAGAATATGTCCTGTTTCGAATTGGAAATGTATATTTTATCATTTTCATTAAAAGTTCGGATATGTACGTTCATTTATGAAATGCAGAAAGTGTAAGAGATATCTTTACTTTAATCAATAAACTCGAATACACGTCACATCGCAAAATCGTAAATCATAAGAATCGTAGATCGTCCTCTGTGGGCACGCGCTTCTCTTTTATGCATATCAGGATAACTGGTGGGGGTTACCAGTATCGAACATTCGAGAAGGTTAATCGGGAAAGAACAAATGACAAACACTAAACACACATACTAACACACTCACACATATCTCACTCACGCATTCGGCACCTCTACATAAATAATATCTCTTACAAAAGAATACTTGACATTTTTAAATAAACATGCTACAAAATTATATTATACGTGATTATATTAATTCATTTGTGAGGACAGATAATACAGGTTCTTAAAAGAACAGCAACAATGTTTGCATTTGTTTACTGGAAACATAAATAAATCGGAAATATAAAATCACGAAATTGTAGTATCTTAGTTCTAAGGACCGCGACCGGAAAGTGAAAGTGCGGATGGGCTAGACAAAAGCCAGGCCCATCGGAAAAAACCATTGACGACAAACAACTCACCGATATTCGGCAATGTTTAGCAAGCGTAGGGTGGGAAGAGGAAAAGGCCTATAAGGGTCCCCGGCAGTGGTGGGTCTCGATCATAGCGTTAGCAAGGGGGGAGGAGTACTGGAAGTGTCCTTCTTAGGGTTTCCGGTGCTCCCCCATCCCGCTGAGGTAGACCACCGTGGAGGTTTTAGCAGGTAAGAGTCCTGCATAACCCCGTCACCCCCCCCCCCCCCCCCCAGGGTGGTGGGGTATCTTTTGAAGATTTCCTCCAAGTTATATATAAAGAAAAGGCCTATAAGGATTTCCTCGAAAGAAAAAAGAGACTAGTGTTGTATAGAAAATCGAGTTGCAGAGTCGTAAAAAGAGCTAAGGATAAAACATAGAGTTGCGTGGCAGAGTTGAATTATAATTTACTGCACACTTTATTCATATTATTAATAGTAATAAATAATTTTAAGAAGCTTTTTTCTACAAAATTTACAACGCAAATACTGTGAATGTATTAAAATATATAAAACTGGCTGTTATAATTATTAAAGTTGTAGCAGCTTTGTTTGCTATCATAAGTTAGGCAGCAACGTATTTTCTATTTTGTTGAAGTTTTACCTAGGTTTGAAAATAACGTCTGTTCACATTTTGCAACCAAACCTAGGCGAACCTTAGATACGTTTTAGCGAAATAGTGTACTTTGAAATTCTTTTCTTACATTTCTTCTTTTCTTTCTTTCCGTTTTTCTTCAAATAATTTATTGCCTCCTTAAATAAGTTTCCACCAAAGTCCGTTTCGTTAGTCCGGTCATTCCTTTGTCCATGTTTCGTAATCATGCTTGCACAAACCCTTCTGTACATACTTTCACTTTCTCTACTACTCCGTTTCTTTAGTTGCACATCTTTTTAATCCATCTTTATCCTGTTTCTTCTTCATCCTTCTTAAGGACTTGCTCTTTGGCGTTCGGAGACAGTTCCAAAAAGATTTCGTGATTACTACGCCATTACGCTGCGCGCGACACAACAAAGTTATAATCGCAAATTCTATTGGTATTAATATAGTCCTAGACAACTGTATTTAAATTGTTGAATGTTGCATAATTATTGCATAACATTATCTAATAAAGTCATTAATGTTTACTTAAGTAACCAAAGCTCTTGCTTTCTGTTTCAAATGTTTGAAATGCAGCAGGTGTATAAAAACTTTGTGTGACTGATTGTAGATCGTATATAACGAATTCATAATTTATGTATACATATAATCACTACTTGTACTTATTTCAAGTGTCCTAAAGAAGTACAAATATTTTCTGCTACTCAAATTATTTGATTCAGCTTTTTATCTAATATTTGGAAATACTATTTTTCTCGTTTCCATAAGAACATAAATTCACGACTTATTTTCAATTCGATCCTACTATTTTCGCATTCATAAGTTTCGCTATCCCCTTTGTAAACTTCAGCATATCACAACGAGGGCTTAACATTCGTATCATGCGTCAGAGAAAGCAGTGAATCCCCGCTTGCTCGCTGAACAACTTTCGTCGCGCGTAATTATTGCCGGAAATTAAACGCGTCAACTTTCATAAACTAGTCTGCACAACAGGACAGCTCCCAGAGAGCGACGCGCAAGTCGTCGTTAAAAATCGAACCATAGTTTTCGTGGATTATTTTTACGTGCCTGCGTTCGCGTACCACAGCGGAGCTGCGGGAAATGACGTTTGCACCGTACGAAAACCCATTACAGGAACTCAATGAACTATCTAACGCGATTCGCCTAAAATTTCGCCTGAACAAATTTCGGCAGAACTGCTTGTCGGGGCGCAAATTCGCGATAACGGGATATTAATGATTAAAATGCAAATTCCTGTGGAAGTGAGGAATTTGGGGTGAAATTAGACCGAAACATGTTCATTATGAACGCGACAAAAATGCATTTCCGTGCTTCTGCGCGTAATTTCGTTTTCGTAAAATTTTCATTAAAAGCTCAGAAGAAGGGGAAAAAATGCAAGGAGAGATGTTGAAAAAGCGTGAAATGAAAATCGAGAAAATGTAGCCGGAAGGTATAAACACCGTCAGTAAGTTACAGACGTTACTGGAATTCTCTGATTCGTTTAAAATTGCTGCGATTTCATCGAGGCGTTAATTATTTCTAACACGTTAAACTACGAACCCGAAATATAATATAATCTGATTAATTTTACGAACGTGAGCACAGCAGGAATCAACATGTGCGTAAGTACTTATTATTAGTTGAGAGAATAATGAAGGTTTGTAATTTCGGACGAACAACAATCTGAAACAGGTTAAACTGGTTAATACATTCACTCGGAATGTTTGTATTTCAAAATTGATTCTGCAGCAATTTTATCTAATTTTATCGATTACGTCGAACTAACCATACTTCTTAATAACTTTCTCGCTTTATAACAAAATGTTTCTAACCAGATACAATGTTATCAGTACAAAACGTAAAGTGAGCAAGAATAGTTGGGATTATATAGTTGAATGTAGTCTTAAAGATTTGAAAGAAAATAAAAAAGATATGATTAATCAGTGAAGAATAAAATAATTTAAGCAGATCACTAAATCATTTTAAATTTTTATGCACTTAAGAATGCCTATAGGGTGCACGTGATTTTCAAAAAATGTACAGAGTAACTCAAATGAAATGCAAATTCCTACTATAGGATTTCTTCAACACTGTAGTTAAAGATTTGAGTTTGCATAAAAATTCCCAATTTAATGATTGCGTTGAGTGTTTCATTTTATATTACATATGAAACGATACTTAATATTTGTGTTGCACATGAAATAATTGCTTTTATTATTGAATTATTCAATTTTTTGAGAATTAACTCTCTCAGTTAATATCTAGTTAAAGGATTCGTGCATTTCGGAAAACTGAATTTTCGTTAAAGCTTTAAACCTTTTAAATAAATATCTCGTGAATATGCGATTAATTATATAATGTTAACACACTGTAACGTAGGCGCGGATATTTTAAAAGGATCACATCCTAATTATTAAGCCTTTTATCAAGATATATTGAAACATTTAGTTAAGCGAGGAGATGTGATTAACCCTTTGATGTTGGACATAGCATAGAGTATATTTACTGGTAAATGATTATGTTCGCGAACTTCAATGAATGCACACATCCCATTTCTTCCAATAGATGACAAAGTGTAAATATTTAACCAAACAGACTATTCGATACGTTTACCGATAATGTATCGTCAATAGCCTCTGAGATAGTGCAAATCTTTCCACTAAAGTGACTGAATTGAACCTTCGATTAGGGCAATATCCCATTAGTTAGGTATTTGATAATTACGGTATCATTTTTGTGCTCTATTATTGTAAACTTGTGAACAGTTTGAACTGGATTGGAAAAGGGTAATAAAGCATCAATTTATAACATCTTCTTCCGTCAATCCGTTGAAATAATTTCAATTTTAATATTGATATTTTATTACCTACTAATGTTCAGATTACATTCGGACAACCCGATTAGAGATAAATTCATTTCAATAGAATCAAACCATTTTATTTATTATTTCTTTTATACTCCACTCAATAATTATTTGTAATAGTTATTATTTGTTATTTGTAATATTTAATTTATTATTGTAATAAGTGTCTTGAAGTGGATATTGTGGGTATGAAGTTATTCTAACTATTTATAATATCATAAGTTGAAACTCAAAAATAAAATTTTTTGATATTTCTCGATTCGCGTCTTTTATAAAAAAAGTCTTTTACGAACTAATTTCATTCTATAAATTTTCAACTTACTTCTGTGCGAGAAATCATCTTCTTTTATTGTATTACAATTTTCCAAACACTGTATGTTTAACTTTTTTAGTATACAATAATGATATATCAAGCAGAATCAGAGCTGGGTAAAATATTATTTTAAAAAGTAAATAGCCCATACTATTTTAAAATAGTACTTAAAAATAATATGTTATTTAAAGAACATTGAAAATGGTTATGGGATCACGTACAAAGGAAACAAAGCAATGCTTATAAGAGAACTCGTATCTAGACACTTGACGTGTGAAATTTGGTCCTGAACCGATCAATGTACAATTTGATCCAATGTATTGCCACCTCCGTGCACGTTCAATTTCATCTGTTGTATTTTCTACGAATTCCGGAATATGTATCAGAATCATCGGAATCGGAATCACATATTTCCGGTTTAGCGTCACTATTGGATGCACTCGTACTATTCAATGGCTCCTCTTCATTGTAGCACTCATCCATAACAGCAAAACGAGATCGCTAGTTTTGTAATTGTATCGATATATCAGTCAGATATATAAAAAATATAAACAACAATAGTAATAACAAATTAACTTGGCAAGAGATTTTTGTATCCGTCTTTCTTCGATAGAATGTCGCAAGAAAGTAAATGATCTATAAAACTTTGAATCTTTAAGAACGAAGGACACACGTTGTGCAATATTATACAATGTGAAGCTACTTACTAAAAAAAATACATACAGGAACACACATATAAGTATATCCACCACAAGGGCAGTGAAAGTGGTAATGATGAGTCTATGTCATTGGATATGTACAGGGCGCACATAGAGTTTAATAATTTTTAAAATTAAACGTTGTGCACTTCGAGTGGTAACTTATACACTCGAATATTTGAGGTTGATGCAGGTACAGTACAAGAAATGATTGATGTTTTTAGATATAAAAAGACTGAATATATTTCTATTACACGAGCGTGGTTGAACGTTACTGTTTAATGTATTTTTACAAAATCTCTCGCTGGAGGGATGTTATGTGCTTATATAAAGGTGTCAGGAGTGGGGTGTTTGGTTCCCTTTTTGGGGTGGGAGATATTGTTGACTGTCGAAAATGTTTCCAGCGACTTCAGGTATATTTTGTTTCATCAGTCGAAAGTAAAATGTACCGAGGATAACCTTAATCGCGTAAACTACCTGAAATTTTTAAGGAAGCCAGGCCAAATCGAAGGAACATAGAAAAAATGGGAAAACCCGAAACTGGCATGGCAATAAGTACGTTTGCTAAAAAGGGTATTATTTAGCCTTAATGATGCTGTCTCCAAATATACCCTTGAAAATATAAAATGAATGTTGTTACAACGTAACAGAA
>JAOPTO010001597.1:20000-29744 GCA_033822845.1 Tetrapedia diversipes | reverse complement strand
TGAAATGGACCGCTTCGAGGCGCGTTTGTCGGGCTCCTACGCCAATTGTTTTCGATCCTATCGACGCATTACTATGTAATGCTACCCGAGCGGGGAAACGGTGGGTCATCTCGAGTAGAGTGTTTACATTCCACCCTGACCGTGTAGTACTCGGTCGGAGAGGACGAATCTTTTGGTACGCCAGCAGCGTTACCCTCGTTGTCGAGAGTCTTGACGCCCACGTCGTTGCGAGATCGAACAATTTTACTCTCAACGAATCGATGGGATGAAATGGACCGCTTCGAGGCGCGTTTGTCGGGCCCCTACGCCAATTGTTTTCGATCCTATCGACAACATTACTATGTAATGCTACCCGAGCGGGGAAACGGTGGGTCATCTCGAGTAGAGTGTTTACATTCCACCCTGACCGTGTAGTACTCGTTCGGAGAGGACGAATCTTTTGGTACGCCAGCAGCGTTACCCTCGTTGTCGAGAGTCTTGACACCCACGTCGTTGCGAGATCGAACAATTTTACTCTCAACGAATCGATGGGATGAAATGGACCGCTTCGAGGCGCGTTTGTCGGCACCCTACGCCAATTGTTTTCGATCCTATCGACACATTACTTCGTAATGCTACCCGAGCGGGGAAACGGTGGGTCATCTCGAGTAGAGTGTTTACATTCCACCCTGACCGTGTAGTAATCGTTCGGAGAGGACGAATCTTTTGGTACGCCAGCAGCGTTACCCTCGTTGTCGAGAGTCTTGACGCCCACGTCGTTACGAGATCGAACAATTTTACTCGCAACGAATCGATGGGATGAAATGGACCGCTTCGAGGCGCGTTTGTCGGCACCCTACGCCAATTGTTTTCGATCCTATCGACAACATTACTATGTAATTCTACCCGAGCTGGGAAACGGTGGGTCATCTCGAGTAGAGTGTTTACATTCCACCCTGACCGTGTAGTACTCGTTCGGAGAGGACGAATCTTTTGGTACGCCAGCAGCGTTACCCTCGTTGTCGAGAGTCTTGACGCCCACGTCGTTGCGAGATCGAACAATTTTACTCTAAACGAATCGATGGGATGAAATGGACCGCTTCGAGGCGCGTTTGTCGGGCCCCTATGCCAATTGTTTTCGATCCTATCGACACATTACTTCGTAATGCCACCCGAACGAGGAAACGATGGGTCATCTCGAGTAGAGTAGTGCCGATCCGTTTATAAGTAGTGTTTGTTTATTTATTTCGTTCAGAGAGGGACCACGCTCACTGTGTTTCGTCGGTTGCCGTTAAGGGGCACCACCCTCCGTTGTCGTGAGTCTTGACACCCACGTCGTTGCGAGATCGAACAATTTTACTCTCAACGAATCGATGGGATGAAATGGACCGCTTCGCGAGGTATGTGCCCCTGTTGTTGCGTCCGATCGTCACGCTTGCTGCGGTCCCTATCGACTTTTTGACATTCACCTGAACGAAAAATATATAAATATAACGAAAACGAAAAAAAAACGGGTTAACGGGCTACACAGGACTCGAGCCTCGACCCTGTTACTCCCTAAATTGGTAGCCCACCGCCGTTGAAACAAGCGGGTGTTAATTTCGTTCAGAGAGTAACCTTCGCCCGGTTGCCGTTAAGCACTCCTCCTAGTCGTCGTGAGTCGGACACCCACGTCGTTGCGAGATCGAACAATTTTACTGGCAACGAATCGATGGGACGAAAGACCGCTTCTGGAAGGTTGTGCCGAGGTTTATTAACACGGGATCGTCGGTTACTATCGATTCTCACCTGAACGAACCACCCCGGGAACAACGAGCGTGAGAGAGGTGAAATGAATGGGAGAAACTGATGACGGTTGGGAGACGGACATGCTTGCAAGCGTTTTGCAATTTGGTTCCTGGGAGGTCGTTAAATTAAACACGATGAATCCAGTTATCGGGGCAATCCCCGTCGTTTTCTTCGTGTTGCGACGATCTCCTCGAGGTTGTTGATTTTTCATTAAACGTGCTTTGCGCCCGATCGTCGGATCAACGTGTGCTGGTGTTCCACGTTTACGTGACCCACCCACGATCCGACGAACAAACATCCGGGACACAATATTGTGTCGTCGATCGATCGTCGCATATAACGGACGTAAAAAATCCGTTGCGACGCGGCGACTAGCCCGCCTCTCCTTCATGGAGTTGCGTCGGGATCTCGGCTTCTTTTGAACCGAGTATTTAGACCAATGAACGAAATACAATATTATACGATTACCCTGAACGGTGGATCACTTGGCTCGTGGGTCGATGAAGAACGCAGCTAATTGCGCGTCAACGTGTGAACTGCAGAACACATGAACATCGACATTTCGAACGCACATTGCGGTCCACGGATACAATTCCTGGACCACGCCTGGCTGAGGGTCGTTTACGTAACCTATATACTGCTTGCGTTGCGTTTTGCTTTCTCCTTCATGTTTCACCTCTGCGAGAACGATACGATAATACCCCGTCGTCGGTCGGTCCCCTTGTCGAATGGGGGGACTCGTTTCCGAGTCGGGAGGGATGTTCTCGTTAGAGAGATCGAGATTATCTCGATATAATCGGAGGAGATGCATGCGTATACGTACGAGCGATCGTTGAACGTTCGTCGGCGTTCGTCGCGGAGGTGTGTGCCTCCTTAAAAGACTTTGACCCCCGGATCGTACGCGCGTGCGCGTGCGGCGCCGAGTGTGTGGGATGTATTTATTCACGGAGGGAAACCTTTCGGGCGAACCTGCGAGAGTGCTGAAATGGCGTCGTGAGTCGTCGGTTCGATTTTTGTTCTAAAGATCTTACTTTGACGACCGCCCATTGTTAAAGCACCGCTTCGTCCGTACTTGTCAGGTTTCTATTGTTGTTTTTTTTTACCCGTGTTAAATACAAACAGTAACCCCCACGGCATCCGCCACTCGCTCGATCCGAGAGGTGTCGTCAAGTCGTTTGGAGCACACCAAAATTACATATACCCGCGCCCCCGACGTCGTTTGAAATGAAACGACTGAGAGTCACAGAAAGAGAACGAGCGACGTAAATAAGATGGGAAAGAGAGGAAGAGGTACAAGAGACTCGGTGTGCGTGTGTATTGTACGCTGCCATTTTGACTTTTCTTACCCCGATCGACGACGGGTTACGATTATTCGTTAAAAGAGCCCCAGGGAAGAGAGGAGAATATCTTTTCCCCTTTGGCGCGGCTATGTTCGAATAAATCAAAGACTCGTCGATAACGGTCGGGAGTTGGCAGCAGCTGCATCCACGCTCTGTGTTGGTCACCCCATGCCATTTTCGTTGTCGATCGCGAGAGACCGCGCAACCAGAAGCCGGTCGTCCAGTCCCTGGAAAGAGAAAAAGAAGCTTGTCTATCTCCACTTGCGTGCGTTCTGTTTTTTGTCCCTTTTACGTTCTCTCGTACATATATAAAAAGAGTTTGAGATCCGTGTTGCGCACCTCCGACTCACCCCGGCCTGGTCCTTCGTTCTGAAGGATCTAGGGTAATAATAAAGAATCGGGATGACTATGAGGAGGATCGGTGCGCCGTTTCGATGCTCTTTTTTTTATATTGTACACAGAGAGACGTTCGAGATTAAAGGGCGAAACGATATATAGGAACCGCTGGAGAATAGTTTATACCAAGCATTGCTTTTTTTTTAAATACAGGACGGACGTCAAAAATCCGGGAAATTCTTCGGTTGTCCAGCGAGCGTCTCTCCGATTCGAACCTGCGATATAAATTGGCACTATGGTGCGGTGCATAAAACTAAGAATCCATGTTTCTTGTACAAATGTCTTTTCGACTTTCGACTATACCTTCTCTCTCTTACTTCTTTTTTTTTTGTCGCCACTCTCAACTGTGCGTAACTCAGGTTTTTTTTTATTGTTGTTGTTACGCATACAATAAAAATACACGTATATGACGACCTCAGAGTAGGCGAGATTACCCGCTGAATTTAAGCATATTACTAAGCGGAGGAAAAGAAACTAACAAGGATTTCCTTAGTAGCGGCGAGCGAACAGGAATGAGCCCAGCACTGAATCCCGCGGTTCTGCCGCTGGGAAATGTAGTGTTTGGGAGGATCCGTCTGTCCCGTGACGTCGAACCGCGTCCAAGTCCATCTTGAATGGGGCCATTTACCCATAGAGGGTGCCAGGCCCGTAGCGACCGGTACGCGTTTTCGGGAGGATCTCTCCTTAGAGTCGGGTTGCTTGAGAGTGCAACCCTAAGTGGGTGGTAAACTCCATCTAAGGCTAAATACGACCACGAGACCGATAGCGAACAAGTACCGTGAGGGAAAGTTGAAAAGAACTTTGAAGAGAGAGTTCAAGAGTACGTGAAACCGTTCAGGGGTAAACCTGAGAAACCCAAAAGATCGAATGGGGAGATTCATCGTCAACGGCGCTGGCTCCCGTCGGTGCGCGATGCCCCGAATGGACCTTCGTGGTTCCACGGCGAGGGCACACCACCTTCGGCTTGAATGTTCCGGTGCTGTAGTCGTGCACTTCTCCCCTAGTAGAACGTCGCGACCCGTTGCGTGTCGGTCTACGGCCCGAGAGGGCGCCTGTTTCGTCGCCATGCGCGCACGCGACAGACCCTCGGTCGCCCGACCGGCTGCACGACGGTACTCGCACGGTATCGGGCCGCAACCAATCCATTCTCGAATGTGTGTGCGTCAGGCCCGCCGCAAGCTAGATCAGCTTCAACCCGGAGGTACGGACCTGGTGCCGTCCCCGGGCATGACCAGCTGTTGGCAGGCGGTGTCCTTGGACTGGCCAAGCTCTGAATTACCGGTCGGCGACGCTACTGCTTTGGGTACTCTCAGGACCCGTCTTGAAACACGGACCAAGGAGTCTAACATGTGCGCGAGTCATTGGGATGCATAAACCTAAAGGCGAAATGAAAGTGAAGGTCGGCCTAAGCGTCGACCGAGGGAGGATGGGCACCGTTACGATGGTGCCCCGCACTCCCGGGGCGTCTCGTTCTCATTACGAGAAGAGGCGCACCCAGAGCGTACACGTTGGGACCCGAAAGATGGTGAACTATGCCTGGTCAGGACGAAGTCAGGGGAAACCCTGATGGAGGTCCGTAGCGATTCTGACGTGCAAATCGATCGTCGGAACTGGGTATAGGGGCGAAAGACTAATCGAACCATCTAGTAGCTGGTTCCCTCCGAAGTTTCCCTCAGGATAGCTGGCACTCGTTTCGAACGCTGACGAGTCTCATCTGGTAAAGCGAATGATTAGAGGCATTGGGGCCGAAACGACCTCAACCTATTCTCAAACTTTAAATGGGTGAGATCTCTGGCTTGCTTGGATCAATGAAGCCACGAGATCTTGGATCAGAGTGCCAAGTGGGCCAATTTTGGTAAGCAGAACTGGCGCTGTGGGATGAACCAAACGCAGAGTTAAGGCGCCTAAGTCGACGCTTATGGGATACCATGAAAGGCGTTGGTTGCTTAAGACAGCAGGACGGTGGCCATGGAAGTCGGAATCCGCTAAGGAGTGTGTAACAACTCACCTGCCGAAGCAACTAGCCCTGAAAATGGATGGCGCTGAAGCGTCGCGCCTATACTCCGCCGTCAGCGGCAAGAGGGGAGTGACGTGCGTCCTTTGACCCCTCGTGGGTGTGGACCGTCCTCCATGAAGCCCTGATGAGTAGGAGGGTCGCGGCGGTGTGCGCAGAAGGGTCTGGGCGTGAGCCTGCCTGGAGCCGCCGTCGGTGCAGATCTTGGTGGTAGTAGCAAATACTCCAGCGAGACCCTGGAGGACTGATGTGGAGAAGGGTTTCGTGTGAACAGCCGTTGCACACGAGTCAGTCGATCCTAAGCCCTATGAGAAATCATATGTAGATGAGGTGTCCTAACATATGTAACACGCAAAATTTGAACGAACGAGACTATGTAAAAACACACACCCATCGGGCGAAAGGGAATCCGGTTCCTATTCCGGAACCCGGCAGCGGAACCGTATACCATTCCGGGCCCTCATAAGAGTGCTCGTCGGGGTAACCCAACATGACCTGGAGACGCCGTCGGGAGGTGCGGGGAGAGTTTTCTTTTCTGTATAAGCGTTCGAGTTCCCTGGAAACCTCTAGCAGGGAGATAGGGTTTGGAACGCGAAGAGCACCGCAGTTGCGGCGGTGTCCGCATCTTCCCCTCGGACCTTGAAAATCCAGGAGAGGGCCACGTGGAGGTGTCGCGCCGGTTCGTACCCATATCCGCAGCAGGTCTCCAAGGTAAAGAGCCTCTAGTCGATAGATTAATGTAGGTAAGGGAAGTCGGCAAATTGGATCCGTAACTTCGGAATAAGGATTGGCTCTGAGGAGCGGGGCGTGTCGGGCTTGGTCGGGAAGCGGGCTTGGCTGACGTGCCGGGCCTGGGCGAAGCTGAACGGGCAAGCGATATTTATATCGCCCCCGGGATCCGAGCTCGGTCCCGTGCCTTGGCCTCCCGCGGATCTTCCTTGCTGCGAGGCTTCCGTGGCGGCTTGCCGTCGTGGTCGCTCTCTTCGGCCGCCATTCAACGCTCAGCTCAGAACTGGCACGGACTAGGGGAATCCGACTGTCTAATTAAAACAAAGCATTGCGATGGCCCTTGCGGGTGTTGACGCAATGTGATTTCTGCCCAGTGCTCTGAATGTCAACGTGAAGAAATTCAAAAAAGCGCGGGTAAACGGCGGGAGTAACTATGACTCTCTTAAGGCAGGGCGGTGAAGGTGCACACCGTTGGGGAGTAGCGACCCCACCTACCCGAGCTAGGAGTAAAGGTGAGCCGTCGGCCGCCTATTAAAAAGAGATCGAAAGATGGTGAAGTTTTTGGGGCACTATGTGCCCCAGCCCTCCCGAAGACATCGCTTTGCGATGTTATATATAGCGGCGCTATTGCCGGAAGGCGGCGTAGAGCTGGAGGGGTCGTGTTGTCGAAAGGTGTGCATATTGTGAAAGCAATACGCCGCTGGGAAGCAACACGCCGCTGTGAAAGCAATACGCCGCTGGAAAGCAATACGCCGCTGGCACTTAGCAAATTCACATCAATGGCTCTCGGGAGGGTATTAGTGTTAACGCTAATATTATTAGAAGCGGTGGCTGGCGGCAAGCCGGACCTCCTTGGCTGTCTGCACTCACGACCCGGCTTTCCTAAGGTTACGAGACGGACACAATTGGAGAAGATGCGAAGGAATATTGGTAAGAACCCAAATGACAGACGTTGATAAGGAGAAAGCCTCGGACACGGGGGTTCCCGGTCCTGGGACCTCCGTGGCGGACTTGTCCGCTGTGGATGGTAGGACCAACAGTAGACGACCTGGCATGCAAATGGATAATGCAATGGATATAATAGTGGATCTGCCTTTGAGCGGGCAGTTAAAATGTCAAATATGTGGTATGGAGGGCCACGACAGATGGTTCCTGCAGGAATCAAAGTTCAAAGAACATGTGGAGGAATTGCACGTAGGTAATAATATAATATGGAGGTGTGCAGCTTGCAAGAAAACTTTTGAAAAGCTACACGGCTGTAAATGCCACCTCCCAAAGTGCAAAGGATTTGTCGAGAAGGCGGACAATCCGTTCAAATGTGATTCCTGCAGGGACAGCTTTAAAACTCAGAGAGGATTGTCGCAACACGAAAGGTTGCGACATCCAGATGTAAGAAATGATAAAAGAATGGCTTGTGGCTCTAATCAGGGTAGGGACAGACCAGTCAAGAGCACCTCGGTCTGGTCCAAAGAGGAAACCGAACTTTTAATAGAGTTGAATGCGCGCTTCAAACACCTGAAGCAACCAAATGTGCGCATTCAAGAGTTCCTACCCGATAAGACATTGAGACAAATTAGCGATAAAAGGAGGTGCCTGCCCGCTCAGGGCACGGTGGTCGAGGAGGACAGCACAAGTGAGAAAAGTTCCACCAGCTCCTCGTACACGTCGGCCACCGAAGAAATAGCGGGTAACCCCCTTGGGGCCAATGACGGCCAAGAAGAAATCTGGCAAGAGGCCCTAAGGGAGGCAATAACTGCCTATTCGCTGGATGATAATAATGAATTCAGAGATATAGAGGAGGAAATCCAGCGATGGGCCAGGGAGGATTTGGTGGGTCCTCCCGATATCGAGAGAATCGTAATAAAATTTACGGAGAAATTGAAAGAAGGGCAAAAGGATGAATCTCCTACGGGTAAAAAGAAAAAGAAAAGTATGAACAATAGGGAGAGCGACCGCGCCCGTAGGGAAAGATTCATCTTCTCTCGATATCAAGAGATATACAAGAAATGCCCTAGGAAACTTGTTGACTTAGCGGTCGCTGGGGAGCAAATTAAAGCAGGGGAACATATTGAGCTCCCCGATAAGGCAGAAATAAAAAGCCTATACGACAGCTTATGGGGTTCGGCTGGGCCGACCTCAAGCTTGTCGACGCTCGGTAGGGGCACGAGCGAATTGTTCCCTATAGACGATATCTTTAGACCGATTACCGTCATGGAACTAATTGAAAAGATGCGTAAGATCAAAACGAATACAGCTGCAGGTGTCGATGGTGTGAAAAAGGCACACCTTCGGAAGATAGGAGCCCTGCAGCTATTGTCCAAACTCTTTAACACATTAATGCTATTCCGAGCCTACCCAGAATCGTGGAAAAAGAACCGCACCACGTTAATCCCCAAAGCAGGGAAAGACACAAAGGATATTGGAAATTGGAGACCAATTACGATTGGATCTCTACTGGGTAGGCTATACTCGGCAATGCTGGACAATAGACTGCGGGGACGAGTTAATCAGAACACACGACAGAAAGGCTTTACGAAGGAGGACGGCTGTAAACACAACATTGCCGTCCTCGACAAAGCGATAAAGGAAATGAAAGCCACGAACGGAGGTGTTGCTATCATCATCGACATCGCGAAGGCATTTGATACCGTGCCCCACAGCTGTATCAGCGAAGGTCTAAAGATGAAGGGTATCTCAGTAGCCGTCGCCGAATATATCGAAAATATATATGAAAACCAAACAACTGAGATATCCACAAGCAAAGGCGACGGCAATATTTTAATGACTCTAAGAAGAGGGGTAAAACAAGGAGATCCGCTATCCCCTCTTCTATTTAATCTAATAATCGATCCACTAATAGCGGAAATTGAAAGGACGACGGAGGGCGTTCAGTTAATTGACGAGAAGGTCTCCATTCTCGCGTTTGCGGACGACCTGGTCCTGCTTGGTAAAGACGTCGGAGAAGCCAAGAAACAAATCCAAATGGTGCATCATTTCTTGGCTCGGTTAAAAATGAAAATCCAAGCAGAGAAGTGCGTGGCGTTCCAGGTCGTCCACAAAAATAAAACATGGTACATAACCAACCCTGGTCTTGCGCTAAAGGGAGTTGAAATTCCCGAAGCCAAGCCAGAAACCCAAATAAAGTACCTGGGCATCAAAGTAAGCCCATGGGATGGCGTGCGGCGCGCCGAAATCGATAATATTATTGTGGCGGCCAAAAACATATCCAAAATGAAACTAAAGCCCCACCAGAAAATCAATTTAATTAGAACGTATCTCCTGCCCAGATACATTCATAGGCTGGTGGCAAGTCCGCCGCCGCTAAAGGTTCTCGAGTCGTTAGATCATGAGATCAGGCAGATAATCAAAAACGTCTTGAAGCTCCATCTGTCAACGACGGATGGACTATTGTACACCGATAAGAGCCACGGTGGACTCGGGATCCAGCGTGTGGCGGACATAGTACGTATCGCAAAGCTGAAAAATAGTCTGAAGATG
>JAOPTO010001597.1:5000-15000 GCA_033822845.1 Tetrapedia diversipes | reverse complement strand
CGATATGACTGGAGCGAGCGCCCGAGCCGATATGACTGGAGCGAGCGCCCGAACCGATATGACTGGAGCATTTTCCTTTTTTTTCTTTATTATTTATTTATCAACCTATATATTTTATTGATGCAATATTATCGTTTTGCATCCCTTTAATTAATTATAACCCTCTTTCGTTCGATTTGTTGATCGTTCATTTTATTTTAAATAACTTGATTTTCGAAATCCTTATTTTTCGATATTTTTTTATAAAATTCTATTTTCGGCTTGTTTTTAATGTGTACGTGATCATTACGTTCTAATTCGATCGTAATATTACGGCTTGATATTTTGTCGTTTCGCGTCAAAGTTCCAACAGTCTTCCCGGACGGTCTCCCGTTGCGGCGGTTTCGCCCCATAAGCGCCCGTGCGTTAGCCGGGCTGGCGCAGACGCCCCGGCGGGCCGTTCCGTACCTATAAGAGAGACGACTGTTCGGGCGAGCCGGGCGGAGCAGAGTCGGGCGCGTGGGCTTATCTACGACCTCGGTCGAGAGCAAGTCCATCGCTCCTCGAGTATAACAACTCGACTGCTTTCGCGCCGCGCTTACGTATCCGTATTATTCTCTGCACAGCATTGCCACGGGTCGGTGTCTATGACCGAATGGCCCATATGTGGGAAAAGCGTCCCTTTGGGATGTTGGCTACCTGTATGCACGTTTCGGCGTGTGTACTTGTACTAACTGAGCATCAACTCTTCGAACCGAGCGATCGGACGATTTTACAAACGTTTTATAACGTTATATATTTTGATACACGTTGGGCGTACAAATTGTGTACGATAGATTTATACTTTGCTAAAGTTGCACTGTATTCTTCTTGAGGCGCGTTTGTGCGACTAGAAGGAGGGCGATACGAAACTTTCACAAAGAGTTTGTCCCGTTTATTTAGATACGTTCAGCGTGCACTTCGAATACGCGCTTGGCTCGTTAAAATATTGTTCAGCATGCTGGATACGTGCTTTATTTTAACGAGAAACTGTTTCAGCGTGGAAGTGAATATAATACGCGCTTCCTCGAAACGGAGACATTCTATGGAAGTAACTAAATACACTTTGTGGTGCGATGAAGGAAATTAATCTGGGGCAGTATTATACGAGTGCCCGCTCCTCCTCTTGCGATAAATAATGTATTTGACCAAACACACGTAACATTATGCATACTATATATATAATACAAATACGAAAGGCTCGACTCGTCGATCGATCCTCCGAGAGAATCGACGACGACAGGTAGAGAGAGAGAGAGAGAGAGTGTGGCAAAAAACTTTTCTCCTTCACGCAACTCCCTGGTTGATCCTGCCAGTAGTCATATGCTTGTCTCAAAGATTAAGCCATGCATGTCTAAGTACATACCGAATTAAGGTGAAACCGCGAATGGCTCATTAAATCAGTTACGGTTTCTTAGATTGTACCCACATTTACTTGGATAACTGTGGTAATTCTAGAGCTAATACATGCAAACTAGAATTCCGACCAGAGATGGAAGGAATGCTTTTATTAGATCAAAACCAATCGGTGGCGGACGGTTCGTCCGTTCGTTCATCGTTTGCTTTGGTGACTCTGAATAACTTTGTGCTGATCGCATGGTCATTTAGAACCGGCGACGAATCTTTCAAATGTCTGACTTATCAACTGTCGATGGTAGGTTCTGCGCCTACCATGGTTATAACGGGTAACGGGGAATCAGGGTTCGATTCCGGAGAGGGAGCCTGAGAAACAGCTACCACATCCAAGGAAGGCAGCAGGCGCGCAAATTACCCACTCCCGGCACGGGGAGGTAGTGACGAAAAATAACGATACGGGACTCATCCGAGGCCCCGTAATCGGAATGAGTACACTTTAAATCCTTTAACGAGGACCAATTGGAGGGCAAGTCTGGTGCCAGCAGCCGCGGTAATTCCAGCTCCAATAGCGTATATTAAAGTTGTTGCGGTTAAAAAGCTCGTAGTTGAATCTGTGTGTCACAGTGTCGGTTCACCGCTCGCGGTGTTTAACTGGCATTATGTGGTACGTCCTACCGGTGGGCTTAGCTCCTCGCGGGCGGTCCAATTGATTACCCATCGCGGTGCTCTTCACTGAGTGTCGAGGTGGGCCGGTACGTTTACTTTGAACAAATTAAAGTGCTCAAAGCAGGCTACCTTCGCCTGAATACTGTGTGCATGGAATAATGGAATAGGACCTCGGTTCTATTTTGTTGGTTTTCGGAACCCCGAGGTAATGATTAATAGGGACAGATGGGGGCATTCGTATTGCGGCGTTAGAGGTGAAATTCTTGGATCGTCGCAAGACGGACTAAAGCGAAAGCATTTGCCAAAAATGTTTTCATTAATCAAGAACGAAAGTTAGAGGTTCGAAGGCGATCAGATACCGCCCTAGTTCTAACCATAAACGATGCCAGCTAGCGATCCGCCGATGTTCCTCCGATGACTCGGCGGGCAGCTTCCGGGAAACCAAAGCTTTTGGGTTCCGGGGGAAGTATGGTTGCAAAGCTGAAACTTAAAGGAATTGACGGAAGGGCACCACCAGGAGTGGAGCCTGCGGCTTAATTTGACTCAACACGGGAAACCTCACCAGGCCCAGACACCGGAAGGATTGACAGATTGATAGCTCTTTCTTGATTCGGTGGGTGGTGGTGCATGGCCGTTCTTAGTTGGTGGAGCGATTTGTCTGGTTAATTCCGATAACGAACGAGACTCTAGCCTGCTAAATAGACGTACCTTATGGTATCTCGAAGGCCCCCGGCTTCGGTCGGTGGGTTTTTACTACCAACGTACAAACAAATCTTCTTAGAGGGACAGGCGGCTTCTAGCCGCACGAGATTGAGCAATAACAGGTCTGTGATGCCCTTAGATGTTCTGGGCCGCACGCGCGCTACACTGAAGGAATCAGCGTGTTTTCCCTGACCGAAAGGCCCGGGTAACCCGCTGAACCTCCTTCGTGCTAGGGATTGGGGCTTGCAATTATTCCCCATGAACGAGGAATTCCTAGTAAGCGCGAGTCATAAGCTCGCGTTGATTACGTCCCTGCCCTTTGTGCACACCGCCCGTCGCTACTACCGATTGAATGATTTAGTGAGGTCTTCAGACTGGTGCGCGGCCAATGTCTCGGCATTGCCGATGTTGCCGGGAAGATGACCAAACTTGATTATTTAGAGGAAGTAAAAGTCGTAACAAGGTTTCCGTAGGTGAACCTGCGGAAGGATCATTAACGAATAAAAATGTGTAACAATAAAAAACACATTATAAATAAAATTAAGCGTAACTATGACTACGAATGGATCGATAAAAACAGATACCAAAACTAAAAACAGATACCAAAACTAAATTATTCGAACGCCAAAATATCGACGAGAAAGACGGCTTACGTGTAGGAGGCTCGCCCTCCCGTCCGTTCACTCAGTTGATAGAATGAAAGTCATCCAGGCAAGTGACTATAAAATAACCTGTCGGAAAAGAGAGGCACCCACTGGGCTCTCGGTGGTCGTTTGTCCTCTGTCTCTCTCGATTTCGGGATGTAAAACGGCATAAGGCGATGATGCATCGAAGGGGAGAGTACAGAAATGAAAGAGCGCTTGCGTGAGGTCGTAAACAAAAGGACCCGCCGCTCTTTGGAATTATATATATATAATTGTTGGCTGTGGGTGTGTTGTCGAAATAACTGAAAAACACACGATAATATATATATGATGCGTCTGCTGTCTATTCATGAGCAAAAGTACAAATCAAACGAAAGTCACACATAATTAAAAGAAGAAAAGGGGCGCTTGCGTGAGGTCGTAACAGAAGACCCGCCGCCTTACTTTTCACTTTATATAATATGATATTAACGATATACACAGAATATGAAATAACGAATCGGCATCCAAATAACATAAATAAATGTGTATTATCGTACGACGTCCACGTCCACGTCCACGTCCATATAATATAAATGAATGTCACACATCCTTGGTTAGGGCGTATATGAGAATAACAGCGACCACATATTATATATAAATGTAATATAAAGAAACACACGAAACGGCACACCCACGCTCATAAGTAATACAAAGAATGAATGACGCCGAAATATGTCGAAAAATTCCCCGTGTCGGAGAGACATGGCAATGCTGGTCAACGAGATCCGGCTTTGGCGAGTGCATCTTTTCCAGTATATATTCTATACGGGAGGCGAAGGAGAGTGAAGAAATGGATTGTTACTCCGTTGGGATTGAACAACGAAGCCGCCGGAAGCATAAAGATTTCACGGTGTGACGCTTCATACCCATCGCGGGAACAACAATAATTACCTCCTGAGCGGTTGCGCCCGAGGATATATACGTGTCCAAAACGGATGGATCCCACACGATGTGTTTGCATACGTGGGGATCATCGTCGGGTAACCTGGAACCGCAATGAAATGCAAAGCTGCACAGATTTTTGTGTCCGTTTACATTCGACCCTGACCGTAGTACTCGTTCGGAGAGGACGAATCTTTTGGTACGCCAGCAGCGTTACCCTCGTTGTCGAGAGTCTTGACACCCACGTCGTTGCGAGATCGAACAATTTTACTCGCAACGAATCGATGGGATGAAATGGACCGCTTCGAGGCGCGTTTGTCGGCACCCTACGCCAATTGTTTTCGATCCTATCGACAACATTACTATGTAATGCTACCCGAGCGGGGAAACGGTGGGTCATCTCGAGTAGAGTGTTTACATTCCACCCTGACCGTGTAGTACTCGTTCTTTTGGTACGAGCAGCGTTACCCTCGTTGTCGAGAGTCTTGACACCCACGTCGTTGCGAGATCGAACAATTTTACTCGCAACGAATCGATGGGATGAAATGGACCGCTTCGAGGCGCGTCCTACGCCAATTGTTTTCGATCCTATCGACACATTACTATGTAATGCTACCCGAGCGGGGAAACGGTGGGTCATCTCGAGTAGAGTGTTTCCATTCCACCCTGACCGTGTAGTACTCGTTCGGAGAGGACGAATCTTTTGGTACGCCAGCAGCGTTACCCTCGTTGTCGAGAGTCTTGACACCCACGTCGTTGCGAGATCGAACAATTTTACTCGCAACGAATCGATGGGATGAAATGGACCGCTTCGAGGCGCGTTTGTCGGGCCCCTAAGCAAATTGTTTTCGATCCTATCGACAACATTACTATGTAATGCTACCCGAGCGGGGAAACGGTGGGTCATCTCGAGTAGATTGTTTACATTCCACCCTGACCGTGTAGTACTCGTTCGGAGAGGACGAATCTTTTGGTACGCCAGCAGCGTTACCCTCTTTGTCGAGAGTCTTGACGCCCACGTCGTTGCGAGATCGAACAATTTTACTCGCAACGAATCGATGGGATGAAATGGACCGCTTCGAGGCGCGTTTGTCGGGCCCCTATGCCAATTGTTTTCGATCCTATCGACACATTACTTCGTAATGCCACCCGAACGAGGAAACGATGGGTCATCTCGAGTAGAGTAGTGCCGATCCGTTTATAAGTAGTGTTTGTTTATTTATTTCGTTCAGAGAGGGACCACGCTCACTGTGTTTCGTCGGTTGCCGTTAAGGGGCACCACCCTCCGTTGTCGTGAGTCTTGACACCCACGTCGTTGCGAGATCGAACAATTTTACTCTCAACGAATCGATGGGATGAAATGGACCGCTTCGCGAGGTATGTGCCCTTGTTGTTGCGTCCGATCGTCACGCTTGCTGCGGTCCCTATCGACTTTTTGACATTCACCTGAACGAAAAATATATAAATAAAACGAAAACGAAAAAAAACGGGTTAACGGGCTACACAGGACTCGAGCCTCGACCCTGTTACTCCCTAAATTGGTAGCCCACCGCCGTTGAAACAAGCGGGTGTTAATTTCGTTCAGAGAGTAACCGTCGCCCGGTTGCCGTTAAGCACTCCTCCTAGTCGTCGTGAGTCGGACACCCACGTCGTTGCGAGATCGAACAATTTTACTGGCAACGAATCGATGGGACGAAAGACCGCTTCTGGAAGGTTGTGCCGAGGTTTATTAACACGGGATCGTCGGTTACTATCGATTCTCACCTGAACGAACCACCCCGGGAACAACGAGTGTGAGAGAGGTGAAATGAATGGGAGAAACTGATGACGGTTGGGAGACGGACATGCTTGCAAGCGTTTGGCAATTTGGTTCCTGGGAGGTCGTTAAATTAAACACGATGAATCCAGTTATCGGGGCAATCCCCGTCGTTTTCTTCGTGTTGCGACGATCTCCTCGCGGTTGTTGATTTTTCATTAAACGTGCTTTGCGCCCGATCGTCGGATCAACGTGTGCTGGTGTTCCACGTTTACGTGACCCACCCACGATCCGACGAACAAAAATCCGGGACACAATATTGTGTCGTCGATCGATCGTCGCATATAACGGACGTAAAAAATCCGTTGCGACGCGGCGACTAGCCCGCCTCTCCTTCATGGAGTTGCGTCGGGATCTCGGCTTCTCTTGAACCGAGTATTTAGACCAATGAACGAAATACAATATTATACGATTACCCTGAACGGTGGATCACTTGGCTCGTGGGTCGATGAAGAACGCAGCTAATTGCGCGTCAACGTGTGAACTGCAGACCACATGAACATCGACATTTCGAACGCACATTGCGGTCCACGGATACAATTCCTGGACCACGCCTGGCTGAGGGTCGTTTACGTAACCTATATACTGCTTGCGTTGCGTTTTGCTTTCTCCTTCATGTTTCACCTCTGCGAGAACGATACGATAATACCCCGTCGTCGGTCGGTCCCCTTGTCGAATGGGGGGAATCGTTTCCGAGTCGGGAGGGATGTTCTCGTTAGAGAGATCGAGATTATCTCGATATAATCGGAGGAGATTCATGCGTATACGTACGAGCGATCGTTGAACGTTCGTCGGCGTTCGTCGCGGAGGTGTGTGCCTCCTTAAAAGACTTTGACCCCCGGATCGTACGCGCGTGCGCGTGCGGCGCCGAGTGTGTGGGATGTATTTATTCACGGAGGGAAACCTTTCGGGCGAACCTGCGAGAGTGATGAAATGGCGTCGTGAGTCGTCGGTTCGATTTTTGTTCTAAAGATCTTACTTTGACGACCGCCCATTGTTAAAGCACCGCTTCGTCCGTACTTGTCAGGTTTCTATTGTTGTTTTTTTTACCCGTGTTAAATACAAACAGTAACCCCCACGGCATCCGCCACTCGCTCGATCCAAGAGGTGTCGTCAAGTCGTTTGGAGCACACCAGAATTACATATACCCGCGCCCCCGACGTCGTTTGAAATGAAACGACTGAGAGTCACAGAAAGAGAACGAGCGACGTAAATAAGATGGGAAAGAGAGGAAGAGGTACAAGAGACTCGGTGTGCGTGTGTATTGTACGCTGCCATTTTGACTTTTCTTACCCCGATCGACGACGGGTTACGATTATTCGTTAAAAGAGCCCCAGGGAAGAGAGGAGAATATCTTTTCCCCTTTGGCGCGGCTATGTTCGAATAAATCAAAGACTCGTCGATAACGGTCGGGAGTTGGCAGCAGCTGCATCCACGCTCTGTGTGGGTCACCCCATGCCATTTTCGTTGTCGATCGCGAGAGACCGCGCAACCAGAAGCCGGTCGTCCAGTCCCTGGAAATAGAAAAAGAAGCTTGTCTATCTCCACTTGCGTGCGTTCTGTTTTTTGTCCCTTTTACGTTCTCTCGTACATATATAAAAAGAGTTTGAGATCCGTGTTGCGCACCTCCGACTCACCCCGGCCTGGTCCTTCGTTCTGAAGGATCTAGGGTAATAATAAAGAATCGGGATGACTATGAGGAGGATCGGTGCGCCGTTTCGATGCTCTTTTTTTTATATTGTACAAAGAGAGACGTTCGAGATTAAAGGGCGAAACGATATATAGGAACCGCTGGAGAATAGTTTATACCAAGCATTGCTTTTTTTTTAAATACAGGACGGACGTCAAAAATCCGGGAAATTCTTCGGGTGTCCAGCGAGCGTCTCTCCGATTCGAACCTGCGATATAAATTGGCACTATGGTGCGGTGCATAAAACTAAGAATCCATGTTTCTTGTACAAATGTCTTTTCGACTTTCGACTATACCTTCTCTCTCTTACTTCTTTTTTTTGTCGCCACTCTCAACTGTGCGTAACTCAGGTTTTTTTGTTGTTGTTGTTGTTACGCACACAATAAAAATACACGTATATGACGACCTCAGAGTAGGCGAGATTACCCGCTGAATTTAAGCATATTACTAAGCGGAGGAAAAGAAACTAACAAGGATTTCCTTAGTAGCGGCGAGCGAACAGGAATGAGCCCAGCACTGAATCCCGCGGTTCTGCCGCTGGGAAATGTAGTGTTTGGGAGGATCCGTCTGTCCCGTGACGTCGAACCGCGTCCAAGTCCATCTTGAATGGGGCCATTTACCCATAGAGGGTGCCAGGCCCGTAGCGACCGGTACGCGTTTTCGGGAGGATCTCTCCTTAGAGTCGGGTTGCTTGAGAGGGCAACCCTAAGTGGGTGGTAAACTCCATCTAAGGCTAAATACGACCACGAGACCGATAGCGAACAAGTACCGTGAGGGAAAGTTGAAAAGAAATTTGAAGAGAGAGTTCAAGAGTACGTGAAACCGTTCAGGGGTAAACCTGAGAAACCCAAAAGATCGAATGGGGAGATTCATCGTCAACGGCGCTGGCTCCCGTCGGTGCGCGATGCCCCGAATGGACCTTCGTGGTTCCACGGCGAGGGCACACCACCTTCGGCTTGAATGTTCCGGTGCTGTAGTCGTGCACTTCTCCCCTAGTAGAACGTCGCGACCCGTTGCGTGTCGGTCTACGGCCCGAGAGGGCGCCTGTTTCGTCGCCATGCGCGCACGCGACAGACCCTCGGTCGCCCGACCGGCTGCACGACGGTACTCGCACGGTATCGGGCCGCAACCAATCCATTCTCGAATGTGTGTGCGTCAGGCCCGCCGCAAGCTAGATCAGCTTCAACCCGGAGGTACGGACCTGGTGCCGTCCCCGGGCATGACCAGCTGTTGGCAGGCGGTGTCCTTGGACTGGCCAAGCTCTGAATTACCGGTCGGCGACGCTACTGCTTTGGGTACTCTCAGGACCCGTCTTGAAAAACGGACCAAGGAGTCTAACATGTGCGCGAGTCATTGGGATGCATAAACCTAAAGGCGAAATGAAAGTGAAGGTCGGCCTAAGCGTCGACCGAGGGAGGATGGGCACCGTTACGATGGTGCCCCGCACTCCCGGGGCGTCTCGTTCTCATTACGAGAAGAGGCGCACCCAGAGCGTACACGTGGGGACCCGAAAGATGGTGAACTATGCCTGGTCAGGACGAAGTCAGGGGAAACCCTGATGGAGGTCCGTAGCGATTCTGACGTGCAAATCGATCGTCGGAACTGGGTATAGGGGCGAAAGACTAATCGAACCATCTAGTAGCTGGTTTCCTCCGAAGTTTCCCTCAGGATAGCTGGCACTCGTTTCGAACGCTGACGAGTCTCATCTGGTAAAGCGGATGATTAGAGGCATTGGGGCCGAAACGACCTCAACCTATTCTCAAACTTTAAATGGGTGAGATCTCTGGCTTGCTTGGATCAATGAAGCCACGAGATCTTGGATCAGAGTGCCAAGTGGGCCAATTTTGGTAAGCAGAACTGGCGCTGTGGGATGAACCAAACGCAGAGTTAAGGCGCCTAAGTCGACGCTTATGGGATACCATGAAAGGCGTGGGTTGCTTAAGACAGCAGGACGGTGGCCATGGAAGTCGGAATCCGCTAAGGAGTGTGTAACAACTCACCTGCCGAAGCAACTAGCCCTGAAAATGGATGGCGCTGAAGCGTCGCGCCTATACTCCGCCGTCAGCGGCAAGAGGGGAGTGACGTGCGTCCTTTGACCCCTCGCGGGTGTGGACAGTCCTCCATGAAGCCCTGATGAGTAGGAGGGTCGCGGCGGTGTGCGCAGAAGGGTCTGGGCGTGAGCCT
>JAOPTO010001596.1:0-43565 GCA_033822845.1 Tetrapedia diversipes | reverse complement strand
CAACCTCGATTGTTCTCACGACTTATCCTTGTTTAAAATAACACTACCTAACCTTTCCCTCTGTATACCATCTCAATGCAAATTAGCTGCTATGCGCATACAACCGCCCCTACATCTACACGATCTCCATGAAAATTAGTAACTTTCCCGATCCGCCGCTAATTAACAGAATATTCCGATCAACTCCCGGACGTATTCGCTGGATCAATCAAGTTACCCTCGATTAACGGGCTCGGGGACGTGGTAAAGCCAATATCCAGCGGCGATATTGATCATTTTTAAGTTGCAGCAAATGCAGCAGAGCGTAGTTTTACTTTTAGACTGACTTAGTTCTACTTTTATATAGCGACAGACTTATTATATACAGAGTGTTGGAAATTGAATACAGAAATACTACGAAGCAAAAATTAACGATAAACCAGCTTTCTCTTAACGTCCTTTCTCAAGGGCTTCTTCCAAGAACCTAAGCCACATCTGGCATTTTAGAAAGTTCGAAAACATCGAGAAACAGAACAACGGGGCTGAAGGACCCGGACAGGGTTGTAAGAATTTCGACCACTGCGTTCTGCTAGTCTTGTGACAAAACTTGCTAGGTGCGGTCAAAATTGCCCTTCCTCGTGCTATATAAAAGTATCAATAAATTATCATAGTATTATTTCACAAATAAGAGTTTATTTCATTTGGCAATATAAAACCCCATTCCCAATACAGAGTGTCCCAGGTTTTAATGTTCAAACTTTGTCAGTGTATTCCATGGCACAAAGTAGGAAAAAAATGTTATGCAAACATAGGTCATGTAGAGCTTTATTAAGAAGTAATAACAAAAATTCAGAATAGGAATAGTAATCAACTTGCTGTTACTGCGAGTATTGGCTTCGATAGATCAACCGCATTGTGTTTTTCAGTGTGTTTATGTAAGCTACGTTTACTATCTGAAGTCACCAAACATTGAAACGAATTTTCGCCAATAATAGCTTGTGAGGATCGCAAAGAGGGCTGGCAGGTGAATAGATTCAAGCGGACACGTTTAAATACTAAGAAATAGGTAATTATTTACTTTAGGAGCCTCAACTCCGATTTTAATGATTCTGAAACATGTTATAGAAAGGGAGTATTCTGAACAGCTTTTACCTATACATACAGTGGCTCCAAAAAGTATTCGTACACTGTATTATAAGGAAATTCATCTACTTCTAAAATTCTGATTTCAATGAAACTTTATGTGTGTACAAAGCATGGTGTGTCCTGCGTGAAGCAATTTTTCTGCGGCAAAATATTTTGTAAGGGGGCTGATAATGAATCTCAAAGTTTCAACGATTTTTCACGCTTTGAATACAAGCTTTTCTGTGTTCCTTTTTTATGGCAGGGCGATAGGGTATTAAAAATTAAACATTTTCTATTTGAAAGGTTTTGCTTCATCAAGTACCATTACAAAGTTATCTTCAAAAAATGAGAGAAAACTCAGAAACTTCAACGCTGGTTTCACCCCTTTAAAATGGCATTTAGATGAAAAGAAGAGATTAATTCTTACGTATACTATTACGATCTACATACCCACAAAGTTTTATTAAATATTTCTATCAGACTCAGAATTTCAGGATTAAACGAATTTATTTGTGACATAGTGTACGAATACTTTTTGGAGCCACTGTATATCCGTCGCTCGGCCTTAGCTTCCAAGATATTTGCAAAATTCCTTCCGTGCTACTACATTGAATTTTTGTTATAACTTCTTAATAAAGCTCTACATGATCTATGTTTGCATAACATTTTTTTCGTATTTCGTGCAGTAGAATACACTAAAAAAGTTTAAACAATAAAATCTGGGACACCCTGTATATGCACGTTATTACTCTCTAAAGGATATTTTTAGACTAATAGTTATTGTTAGGCATGACGGTTGGCATGTCGTGTGTGTATCGCGTGTATGTTGGTGGTTTATAGAGAACGTTGTGTATATGAGTGTACGGATAACGGTGAGACGGATAAGGCATTATATAGAGAGAAAAAATCATAGAGGAAAGACGTATTGTGAAGTTATAGAGACTGTGTGCGTGTGTGAGAGAACTAGAGTGATCCTAAAGTATTTCCGTTACCGTAGATTATTATTTAGTATAGACGTAGTTATTAAATTATACCTGAAGTTAATTTATAAGATTCTCTTTCTTCCTAATTTAACCCTTTCGCTACGAGCGTCGCCTATAGGCGAGCTGTGTGTACGAGTGCCGACTTTTAGAATTTACCATTCTGTATTAAATTACTAGGAATTATAATTCGACGTCTAACTATCCTAAATTATATTTTTATTTATAATAATTACAAAATCTCCAAATATGTCGTTGTGTAACACTTATAGAAATATGACAGACACTGCACCGAAATATGTGCATTGCCGTAGCGAAAGGGTTAAACATCATTTCCTAACAGTTATTTTTAGACTGAGTCATGGTTACAAATGATGCCTAATTAGACACTAGGTGTCGTTATGTTCAATACACATTGTACATTTACATATCGGTAACTATTGGGTTGTCCGGAAAATTGGTGCCGATTTTTGATAGGTAGCATAAGGACAAGTCTAAATATATTAGAATGATTGAAAACAAATGGTATGTGTACATATCTTAAAAAACAATACTTCAGGTATATCTGAAACAAAATTTGGCTACGATACGTTAATTTTGTCAGTTTTATACGCCTTTGAGTAAGGAAGAAAACAAAGTGCATTTTAGGCATTTAATATTTTTCATACACCAGAAAGGCAAAAATGCCACAAAAGTGGTAAAAAAGATATGCGCTGTTTCTGGTATCTTTCTCGATCATTACAAAATTCCTTTGATGGAAAAAACTTCAGCTTTTTCGACGAGATAAAACATCAGGTAGAAAAATCTGAGAGATTCTGGAAGGATGGAATTTTCAAGTTGCCTGAAAGATTGAGAAAGGTTGTACAAAGGAATGGTACCTATATAGTTTAATAAATGTGTGCTAAAATTTAAATCCCCTTTAACCTTTTGCGGACGAGTGTCGGATATATCCGCCCAACTCTGGCGTACGTCTGTCGTCGTAAACGATAAGACACATATGGGTATACCAGCCTAAGAAGTCAAGTTTGCCTAAATTTGTTTGTTTATGATTTTGTTAGATTTTATGAAAAACTTATTTAAATAAAGCTTTAGTTTTTATAACACGCGACGTGAATATTTTTTTTACTGCGCGCTCCGATACCTGTTGTCCACAGCGATGCTCGCCCGTCGAACAGCTCCATCCGCAAAGGGTTAATCGCGTTTCAATCCTCTTTCAAAATCGGCACGAACTTTCCGGACGATCCAATACATTACCGATAATACATATATATATAGGAAAGGTTATAAATGAAAAGAAAAAGAAAAGAAGAGTGAATAATATAATAAATATACGTGAATTTAATAAAACTAAAACGACACAAACAAACACAAAATAACAAACTACGCTTATACTACGCAAACTACGCTGATACTTCGCAAACTACGCTGATACTTCGCTAACTACGCCTATGCTTCGTAAACTACACAGTCCTTCGCTCTACGCTGGCTACTTCGTCGTCTAATACTTCCTATCTTCACCGTCTGATACTTTCTGCCTTCACCGTCTGATACGTTCTGCCTTCACCGTCTGATACTTTCTGCCTCGCGCTCGCATTTTCCCCGTCATATATTCTTCCAAACACTCGTTTCCTTTCGTTCTAATTGTCAACCTTTCTCACTCTACGCATTCGGTCACGACCACCCACAATTTCTCAGTCGCACTATTTTCTCAAGTTCTCATCTTTCCCGCCTTAGAAACATTCGAGCCCAAACATTCTACGTTCACGCGACAATCGCCCAACTCAAGTACTCTGACCTTTCCAGCCTCGCATCCGTTCGATCACATTACTACATATATATATATATATATATATATGTAAGGAAAGCATCCTTAGTTATATTGAATTTAGCGCGTAAATAGGTCGATAAGTTAGACCTTCAATTATATCAAGATAATTTAATGAATAGACATGTGGCGTCAGTGCGACAATGTAAACAAAAGTGCAAAGATATAGAAACTACAAAAGAATTACAACAAATTACATTTAAGAAAATTAATCAAGAAACAACGGTGTGAATAATAGCATTGAATGTTGTTTCCTTGTTATTACAGGTAGGATAAATAATTAGTCTAAGTTATTATATTATTATTTTGTTCAAAATAATAAAAACCTTGTTATTACAGAGAAACAATTCTACTCATTATCCACCAATAACCTGCATATTAAATAAAACATCATAGAACATTATATATATATACATATTTATATACACATATAAAGATTTAGCAGTTATACTATAACAGGTATCAAGTTCGCGAAGATGCAGTTCGGGCTAACAGATGCAACGGAAGCGTCGGTCGCAAGAAGAACAACAGAGCGTGCAAATCCCGGCCGATGTCGGCTCGCGTTTACCAGCGACGGGTTTCTGTCCCGAAGTTTATTCAACAGAATGACCCGTAAATCCTCTTGTCGCGTGCATCGTATACACGGGGCAATCATTTTAATCTTGTAACCGGAGAGCAGCAAAGCCCCGGTGGGTCGTCTTGAAAACCTACGCGGCGATGACACGCGTTTACACCAGGTGCAATAGGAACAAAGGAGACCGAAAGGGTTGAACGAGGATGGAGAGGGTATCGTTCTCGACAACGTTGACCCGTCCAACCCTTTCGACTCCTTTTTACCTTCGCGAAACCTTTCACGTGTACCCCGATCACGAGTCGAGAACGAGGGTAAACCGTAATAGGAAGGGGGAGAGAGAGAGAGCACGAGAGATGAAAGCGTAGGAAACGTGAAGGACGGAAAGCGTGGGTAGACGTTCTATGTGGTGGTCGAGGGTTGAAATTGAATAGCTGCCACGAAATACGCAGCCGCTATTAAAGCGATGCGACGTGACGCTTCAACAGGAATCACGGAACAGGGATTTATTTATTTATTTATTTATTTAAATAATTTACGGGTAAGATCCATTAGTGTACATATGTATAGTGTACTAGTTCAGAAAAGAGAATATCACATATATAATAAAATAAGAATGAATAATGACAGTATTTACACCACAGAATAAAATAAATTAAAATATAAAATAAAATAAAGGGCATAGTACAAAATGAGAATGAATAATGACAGTATTTACACCACAGAATAAAATAAATTAATATATAAAATAAAAAAGGCACATAGTACAAAATGAGAATGAATAATGACAGTATTTACACCACAGAATAAAATAAATAAAAATATAAAATAAAATAAAGCGCATAGTATAAAATAAGAATGAATACTGACAGTATTTACACCACAGAATAAAATAAATTAAAATATAAGATAAAATAAAGCGCATAGTATAAAATAAGAATGAATAATGACAGTATTTACACCACAGAATAAAATAAATTAAAATATAAAATAAAATAAAGTGCATAGTACAAAATGAGAATGAATAATGACAGTATTTACACCACAAAATGAAATAAAATAAAATAAAGTGCATAGTGCAATAATGTAGTAAATTAGACAAATTTAGATAATAGTTTACAAAAAGAATTGACCGATCCAGTGAAGAAATCTAACTCAAGACTGGTTTTTTCTGTAAGTGTACAGATACGGTTTACCAGGTCAGTATTGGCGTATCTGGTAGTATATTTGCATGGCAAGAATATCCGTGATGACGTCAGTGATCTAGCAGGCGAATAAAAGTTGATGGAGGAAAAGTAGTGTGGAGCAGTTAATGACATCATTAATCAATTTAAATAAGAACAGTAGATCGGAGACCAGCCTACGAGCTTCAACAGATTTCAAGTTTAGACTTTTTAAAATTAGGTTCATAATCGTGATCGGTAATCTCCATTCAGTGCCCGGATTTATGAGTTGTGAACCTCAGAAAATTGTGTTGAATTCTTTCGATGCTAATTTTATATTTAACACTTTACCGACCGGAAGCCTATTAATCGGCTTTTACATGCTCACAATTAGTCTGTGAATTTTGTAATGTTTCCTTACACGAAGGTGATTGTTTCGAGCGATATCGTATGTATACTGTAAAGAGATATTAGACTATCAGTTACGCGAAGAAAATCATTGTAATCAATTCATTAGCAATGCATTTGCGCTAAAATAAGCCTATTGGGAGTACGTATGCAATAAGTTATGCGGTCGGTAAAGTGTTAACACTAAAACTACCAGAGCAGTCAAAATGACGGATTGATGATTATTCAGAGCAACCTCATAAATTCACTTTACCAAGTTTCCAAAATTTATTATGATTTTCTGCAGAAGATATAAATAAAGATTTGTTTTCTGTGTATTCGATATTTTTTCATGTAATTTTCAATTTGATCTGTTCTATGCAAATAAGTACACTATAATCGCCGGTGGTACTAGCGTTAATGGGATGATTGAGATGGGACAAGGTTGATAGAAGAGATTGAAATATTGTTAGGTTACAAAATAGTCTTGTACAATCGGAATTATAGGAGATTGCGTGAATCTTAGTAACCGCAAGGTATTTCAATTACTTTGATCTTGTTAAAAGAAGTTTAGCATAATGTGAAATGGCACAAGTTTTAGTGATTGCAAAAATATTTCAGTTTTAAATTTAACCTTGCCGAATAGAAACTTATATTGGAACGTTAAAAGGAGAACGTGAAAGTTTGACTAAATTATTACTCTGCTCGTCTATGGTTTACGTTGGAAGCTTCATAATTAAAAAGGAACTTAATTCACAGACAATTGAATACTTCTACAACCTTTTATCCGTCGCTTGTTCTAATTACAGATTATAGATCGAAATCTAATTATAAGAGGAGTCTCCGCGACGTGAAAATATTAAACGTCCAAGGTTCTTAAAAGTTCGACGCGAATTAATTATCCTTCGTACGGGGAATAATCGCTTCGATCGATCACATACATTAAGCGAAGTATTAGGTAAAGCTGATAAGCTTTTAACAGCATTCCCGAGGCGCATAAAATATAGCGAGAACGATTTTCGTCACCTTATAAGATCATCCTTTAATGAAATAAGCTGAAAGTGCCGCCTTTAATAGGAACTTAATTACACTTAACTTTGTCACAAATTAATCAAGACACGTAATTAACGATTTCAATCAATATTTTTCGTTTTTAACAGCTACGGTTCGTCATTTAGATTACCGTTCTTAGAAGGCACCTTCACAATCTTTTATAATCTTTCATAAATTTTTAATTACTGTCGAAAGTGTTAAATCTATACTCGTGTATTCAACCACTGTACACTAATGGAATTCTTCCCGTCTAAACAATGAATATTAAAAAGTTTCTTATTTCCTCAATCATTAATTGTAACGGCAAATTATTCTTGGTAGCACAATTGAAACCTAAAGCACAGTCACAATTTTTACACTTCAACTTTAAATTCCTTACGTATCTTAAGCAGAAAAGCTATGTCGCTTTCCAAAGTAACATAGCTCGAAATAAGTTATAACTATGATTATATTCCGTCCAATGAGATGAGATTAAAGGAATAAACAGAAAGTACACACAGTCATTCAGTGTCGCGATTACAGTAGCTAACCGAACAATATTATTTTCCCATGTTTATTGATACAAAGACTGACATAAAAATATTTACTATCATTCATTTATTATTTATTAACTGTTATTTTATTCTTATTGCATTCAAGAAGCTGCAACAATAAGATATCACATAATATACAGATAACATACTTGTGTTCACCGAGTAATCCGTTGTTATCTTTATCAAGTACGTCCACAACAAAAACTAATCACGTTTATAATAGAAATATTTCAGGCTGTCCGTATAAAATACTAACATTAAACATTATAAACAGAATTGACGTGCTATTACACTATTTCAGAATAAAAATCAAACATATTGCCTGCTGAAATCCGTTTTCTTATTTAGGAACTTCAAAGACTTATGCTTTCATCCTTCTCGACTCAATAACCGTTAGCATTTCAGATTCTACTTGTTTCTGTTAACTGTAATTCACATTGATGTAATTGCTTAAGCACTTATAAAAAGCTTAATCTTTCATCTCGCTATTCCGTATCTGGTGGATACTAATTGTTTGGGCGTATTGATACCCAACGCAACTTGTATCTTCTAATGACTGGGTTAAATAATTGACAACACTTTTTTTTTCTCTACTTATTAAATTTAATTGATACTAGTGCTGCGATCAAGGATCTGCGAGCGAGTGACCTGGTCGGATGCTTACAAGGATCTGTCTCCGTGCGGTAAAAATGCTTATATATAGGGTGTTCAGACAGCCCTGGGCTTAAATTGAAAGAGTAACTCCCTGAGACATTCTAAGACGAAAATTAAGAGTAACGATTTTGCGTTTGAGGCTTTGTTTACGAGTTATAACTAGTTAAAGATATCGTTTAATCCGGACCGTTCGACGCTTGAGCATCACTGTGAACTCAGCGACGTTACCGACCGAGTTGCCTCGGTTACCCGCTCTCAAGCGTCGAACGGTCCGGATTAAACGATATCTTTAACTAGTTATAACTCGTAAACAAAGCCTCAAACGCAAAATCGTTACTCTTGATTTTCGTCTTAGAATGTCTCAGGGAGTTACTCTTTCAATTTAAGCCCAGGGCTGTCCGAACACCCTGTATATATCTCGTGTAATCGGATGTTGGTAGATATCTCGCGTACTCGAATGTTGGGAGATATCTTGCGAGATCGAATGTGACTGAATGTTTATTGGTATCTTGCGTGATCGAATGTGGCAGAATGTTTCTAGATATTTTGGGTGACTGAATGTTTATAGATATCTGGTGTGGTCAAATGTTTATGTGATTTGTCGCGTGGTCGAATATTTGTGTGATTAAATGTTTAGAGACATCTCAAATGATCTGAGATATCTCGCTGCTATCCTTAACTTACGTCACTATCGAATGTTTGGAGATATCTGGCTGATACCTCCAGCTTATAATACCACCATTGTCTTTATTCTTATTAACTAAGGACTGAACAGTATCGATCGACATATCACTATTCCTACTATAAATTAGGACTTATAAGCTGCTGCTAAAATTTAAAAATTGAGCTGAAGTTTCTAGATCACTACAGTTATGCCTTTCAAGTATCTTTCTGTACAACAGAAACACTACTAACAGCCAAACCTAACTGCAAGCATTCTCTAAGGAATTACCATCCTCCACGAGTTCCTCAACCACGTGCAAATGATTTCAAGCGTTCGCTCTACGTTACAGGCGTCAATTTCAGGTCCTGTCACGCTGCAAGTTACAGGATTATCTGTGGCAAGCACCGGAAGACGAGCGATCTTCGCCGCAAACGAACGTATATAATAAGCAGCTTTGGTGCGATGGGAGGATTGGTTTACCGCCAGACCGAAACAGGAGAGACAGGCTTAAGGATACTTTGATCGTTAGCACTATGACGAGAAGGAGATTCCGCAAACAGAATTGTAGGTATATAGTAACACACCAAAGTTTCAGATCGCAGAGTCATTGAAGACAGTTTAATGAATAATCTATGCTGTTTTGTACGTCGATTTAGCTGTGGGAGCGGTGTTTTGCTCCCGAAATACTTCTCGACTTTATTATAATCGCCTTGTGTGGCGAAAAGATTTTCTGTTGATGAGGTTGATTAACCCTCCGACTACTGAAGCTTGGCCACCTGGCCATGGGTCTTGCGAGACCCTCACGGATATTCCACTAATGCAAATTTAGAGCCGCCCAAGCGGCTCACCAATGCTACGCTATCCAATGTGACTATCGCTCGAGACCGAGGTCCTCACCGATCCTGTATGCAGTGTGTTCCGTCCCACGGAACAACAGCGGGAAGTTTTCCTTGGCATATTTACGACATGAGCGTGCCGGTAATGTTATTTTTGAAGACGAAGAAACGTTAGCCTTTTTCTGTTTATTTTCAAGTCCTCGTAATGCCTATAAAGAGACTACCGTCTTAATTTCGAGTCAACCGGGTCTTCTCAATAGCTATGCCCGTGTCGTAAATAAGGGACGTTCAATAGGCCTGGCGCCAAGCCGATACCTGCGCTCGAGAAGGTACATGGGCCCAACAGAATTACCCCTTCGTCGCCTAAACTCGGGAAATCTTCCCGTTTCGAGTGACTTACCCCACCCTCGTTCTCGAAACGCGTGCTAAGGGGACAAGAACGGGGGTAGGCGGTATTCAGGGCGTACGTTGATTGGAGTCTTAATTTTTTGACTCCAACGAATCGGCGTATCGTCCTGAGATATGGAGGAGTGAACATTCGAACTCCTCCATATAAAAATCGAGTCACTTCGGCACCGCCGAGCAATCGTTATAAAACACGTAAGAAATAAGTAATTGTTATAAAACACGTAAGAAATCAGTAAAAATCATAAAACATCGTCAGAAGTCAGCAAGCAACTAGTACTCATTCGTACGACGTTCAAATCACGTTTTACATCACGCGTCTCAATCGAGAGACATCTCAATCAGGTTAAAGTAATTAATTTTACTTTAATCAATGTCCACGGTCAACGTCGCGACCGAGCATACATGGGCTTTACAACCCCATCAAATTCGCCAAGAATTGCGGTGACTTGGACGTAACACAGTGACAATCACCCGATTCATAGGAAGATATAGGAGCATATAGGAACAAATAATAATAACGTGAATTATCAAACGTCGAAGCTATATTTATTGTATATTTACGTATTGTCACGTATGCTACATAAAATTTGCTGGATTTTTCTCGAATGGCCACTGCAAATGGGTCTTTCATAATTATCGCACACGGCTATATATTTATTATCATTGTCTACACAAAGACAACACGGACCTATCTTTTATTTTACGTTCCTACATAGTGCTGAAAACTAAAATCTAAATAGTAAATACAAAAATAATATACAATACTAAATACTAAATACAAGAATAGTGTAAACTACTAAATATTAAATACTAAAATATAATACTAAAATGCTAGAACAATAATAAAAGCACGGAAATATAAAGTAAACTTTGAAATAAAGAATTGTTTCGATTTGCTGCACACGTTTCTTCTTCAGAGCGTTGCCAGAAACTGACTGTCGTCGGTTTCGTTACTTCGACACTCTGACGGAAACGTATATGTGTTAGTGCGATCGTCACTTTTCTCCTACCACACAGCGCCCGTCGTTGTATGCGTTATCGCTTTCAAGGGACTCACAGCATGGGTTACGAAAGACCCAGGGACCGCAGGCGGAGAATTAACACGTTGAATGCCACGGGGGTCACCGGTGACCAGCACTCAACTTGGCGGTGGCGCCGTGGGGGTCACCGGTGACCGGCGTGCTCAAATTGATAGAAATACATAATTTAGAAAAATGTCAATACTTATCAATTTTTCATTATTACCATCGTTAATGCCATGGTGTAAAGAAATTAATGCAGTAAAAAATATCTAAAAGTAGTTACACTTATTTGTGGTAGGTAATATTTCAACAGTGTATGTATCGTATAACAGAAAATTCATCGTGGCGCCACGGGCAAACCCTGTAAAACTGGCGTGGCGTTCAACGTGTTAAAGTTGATATCAGGAATTGTTTAGGTGTTAAATTGAACACGATAGAGTTCAGTTGAATTGTCCTTGTATTTCTCTTGATAATGTTTATAGTAGTTGTGTTACAATGCTTTCTATGGCTCGATATATGTATATACCAAAAGTGACGGCAATCCCGAACCAATCACAATTGCTTAAATGTATTGCTGGGCAATTTCGAGGACGTTTGGGCAGGTATAGGGTCGTTACTGTGCACACCTCTACCCTAATTTAGGACGCAACATATGCGAACTGTGCAACGAAAGGATTTTTACTGATTAACAAGTGAAATATTTTCTCACTCATCCGGAAACTGCAGTCGTCCGACAATTTTTTCAAAGGAAAGAGTTACTCAAAATATCACCCTTTTATTTATTTAAGCACTTAAATCCTCATATCAGGTTTATTTCTGCTATACAATTATTTACAATGAATATACAATACTTAAATTATGGATATTCTCTAAGTTATACTACACTAAATTTTGAGACTACAGTTTTTCAAAAAAGTGGGAATGTATGATTAGACTTGTACAATTTATGTTGGTACACGTGTTTCTAGTGCAATTTGGTGCCTTTATTGTGGTATTGGATCACTTTGTTTCTTTTTGGTTTCCCTTTTTTGTTTTTTTCATCTATATATGTACGTCTAATGTTTTGTCCGTTCTGTGCGTATCCGTTTTCATTTATGTGTTTTAATGTATCTTTTTATTTTATGAATTAAATATCATTTTGTAATAACTACTCAAATATTGTTGTGCTGAATTTAAACCTAAACCGGACTCGCGTCATGAAACTAACAATTTGGTTTTGAAATTAGTAGGTCTAAGCTTATGGAAAGATATAGACTGATTTTTGGAGTTGTCTTAATAATTCAGAACGTTGAGAGTTAAAAAGATTGCATTGCCATACAATGTGGTTTGCATCTTGAACTGGGTATCCACATTTACATTTTGAATCATTAGTGATACCTATGCAGGGGAGAGATGAGGCTAAGTTGTAATGATTAGCTCTTTAACGATTTACGATGACTACTAGTGTAAAATTGTTAAAAATCATCGAAATCAGCGCGGAAGACCTTTCTTGACAGTTTAACCCGTGATTGTTCTGTTATTCAAGAATTCTTTTACTTCAACACTTTTATCCCGATATTATTGTAGAATTTATTTGTGGGTCAGGCTTATAGTAAGAGAATTAATTTATTAGAAGCTTGAATGTACTTATAATCGTCCCATCGTTAATTACAAAACCGGTAAATCGTCGAACATAGAATCGTAGATTGTTGAATCGTCAAATGTCGCTCGGTGGGCACGCATCTCCTTTTATATGCATTAGGATAGGTGACGGAAGTTTACCAACATCGAATGTTCAAGCTAGCCTCCTTTTTACACATTAGAATAAACCGCCACTGAACATTTGAGAAGGCCCTTAACCCCTTGACATACAATGACGCGTCTGACTCGTCATTCATTTTACGGGCCACTGTAGACTTTGACGAGTCGGACTTGTCAAGCGCTTTTTTCGGCGGACGCCGTGCAGTATACAATTAGATTACATAGTTGCTTCACTCGTGCGTCGATTCTTGTTTGTTTACAACGTTCGAGATGGTCCAGCCTATCACCTTCTCAACTTCAAGAACAAAAAAGCATCGAACACGTAAGAAGAAACACACTGAAAGTAACATTCAGTTTAGTAGAAGTCTCGCACGGTGAATGAAGACAATATTTGAGTTTAGTAAAGATTATAAATAATCCCTGTAAAATGTATAAGTCGGATGCATTATATGAAAGTGACGATGATGGTACAATTGGTTACTCTAGTGATGATAATGAGATTGACACCAGTCATCGAAGTGTTCATACCCTTGACTATTCAAGTGATAGTTCAAGTGAAGCTAGCCTTGTCCTACAAAATGTTCGTAAACGTGCAAGACCCATATCAAGCAGTGATGATTCTGATGTAGCAGACGATGGATGGAATTGGACAGAAGAAGAAAATCTGACTGAAAAATCCAAATTTCAAAATAAAATATACTCTTTCTCAGCCTTCACGTAACCGTTCAGTTGAGCGAAATTAAATGGTATTTTTCGGTCGCATCAAGTTCCATTTAATTCGTATGTCAAGGGGTTGACGCACATCTGCGCTACACGTTAGGATCGAACATTCTAGAAGAACAAATGACCAACGTCACACACACACACACACATCCCTATCCATTCTTTCACTCGCGCATTCGGCACCTTTACATAAGAAATACTAAAATTCAAAAATATTACAATTGGAAATTTGGCACCTCTACATTATTTCATATACGGGAGACTCTACTGTACTTGATATTGCAACTGCACATTGCTGACCTATTCTTATCCTTTTACTATGTGTATTCCTGTGTATGTTCTTTTATCTAGACGATAACTATTCGGCATCCAACAGCTACCTTTTTTTTTCCGTCACTGCTCGCTGCTTTTTGAAAATTGACAGAGAGCTCGTTGTTCGATCAACAACAGACAGTCTGCAGAACGACACGCTAAGAGTGCTCATTGTAAATTTTATCGACGAGACACTGCTGTGGTCACTCAGGGTGGCCATCGATGGCAGCGAGAACAAAATTCAATCCTAAATTTTTACACAGGGCCGTTTCGAATGACGAACGAGCTCGTTCAGCGTCATCGTTGAGACCTCTTAATCGTATCGGGCCATTCGCGAGTTTTGTACGATTGTTATCGATTCGATACCAGGGCAATGACGTTTCACAATTCACCTAAATACTTCATTCATCCCCAGCGAGTGTAATTCCGTCGACCACACCTTTGAACACTGTCCCTGAGCTTGTATTTGTTGAATATTGGCTCAATCCATTAGCGAGTATCCTCCATTATTAATGTAATGGATGGGCTTCGTGAGATTAACGATTTTGAAAACGTATAATTTTGTTGATATAGTGGCTCATGCAAAACACAGAGCTGGCGACACGATATGAATTCCGAAATTAACCCTCTGACTGCTGAATACTCTGAGCCGAAACGCTTCGCGTCAACGGCGTGCGGCCGGCAATAGCTATCGCTGGGGACTGAATACTTTTTCAAGCAATCTGAAACTGTTCGGCGGTGTATTAAACTTTAATATGATACAGAATCGAATTACTGTTACTTTATCCAGTCCAAAATTAAAATTCTTTAATTTTTTAAATACTTTTTATCTTCAATGTATATTGTTTATTCATCAAGGGTAAAGTTTTGAAACGCCATAATTTGATAATTATAATGTATTTATTAGCATATTGAACACTTCGTGTATATCTTCAGACGGTCAAGGAAAACTAATAAAACATACGCATCGGCCGACAATAACATTTGTCTGGGAACAGATGAAACGAATTTAAGATATAGGGAAAATTGACGAAATAAACGAGATTTCGGTTTTTCTTGTTGATAAGCAACAAGGTATGTTGTTTCTGAGTGTTACACGGATATGATAAAATAATTTCTTGAGAAATTCAGTAAAACAGCAGTAAATGATCAAAGCCGTCGCCGAGCGCACATGTGCGCCCATAGTCTATATCGACGGCTTGTGCTGGGCGCAAATGTGCGCCCATAGGCCTCAGCAATAGTTTTCGCAGGCCGCATATATGCGCCCATAGCAGTCAAAGGGTTAAAGTTCCATGATGACGAAAATTCAGGAATTTTAACAGAGTTAGGGTGATACGGTAGATCGTGGAGTCGATAGATTCGGGCTCATTCGAAACACAGCATAGAAATATACAGGGTGTCCCAGGTTTTAATGTTCAAACTTCGTCAGTGTATTCCACGGCACAAGGTAAGAAAAAAATGTTATGCAAAAATAGGTCATGTAGAGCTTTATTAAGAAGTTATAACAAAAATTCAGAATAGGAATAGTAATCAACTTGCTATTACTGCGAGCATTGGCTTCGATAGATCATCAGTATTGTGTTTTTCAGTGTGTTTATGTAAGCTACATTTACTATCTGAGGTCACCAAACATTGAAACGAATTTTCACCAATAATAGCTTGTGAGGGTCTCAACGAGGGCTGGCGTGTGAATAGATTCAAGCGGACACGTTTAAACGCTAAGAAATAGATAATTATTTACTTTAGAAGCCTCAACTCCGATTTTAATGATTCTGAAATATGTTTTACAAGAAAGTATTCTGAACAACTTTTTTCCACACATATAACCGTCGCTCGGCCTTAGTTTCCGAGATATTTGCAAAATTCCTCCAGTGCTACATTGAATTTCTGTTATAACTTCTTAATAAAGCTCTATATTACCTATGTTTACATAACATTTTTTTCGTATTTTGCGCCAGTAGAATACAGTAACAAAGTTTGAACATTAAAACCTGGGACACCCTGTATATGCACCTGATTACTCTCTAAAGGATATTTTTAGACTAATAGTTATTGTTAGGCATGATGGTTGGCCTGTCGTGTGTGTGTCGTAGAGAGCGTGTATGATGGTGGTCTATAGAAAACGTTGTGTGTATGAGTGTGCGGGTAACGGTGAGACGGATAAGGCATTATAGAAAGAGAAGTCATACAGGAAAGACATATTGTGAAGTTATAGAGACTGTGTGCGTGTGTGAGAGAACTAGAGTGATCCTAGAGTATTTCCGTTACCGTAGATTATTATTTAGTATAGACATAGTTATTAAATTATACCTTAAGTTAATTTCTTCCGTGCTACTACATTGAATTTTTGTTATAACTTCTTAATAAAGCTCTATATGATCTATGTTTGCATAACATTTTTTATCTTATTTTGTGCCATAGAATACACTAACAAAGTTTGAACATTAAAATCTGGGACACCCTGTATAAAACAAGCAGATTTTGTGGTGAGAAAACAGATAATTGTTAGTATACTACATTAATTCAGATAAATTTTGCGATATTGTAGTATTTTCAGTACATGTTTATCTTAACACTAGAACTACCAACGATTACAGTGTACTTATTTGCATGGAACAGATCAAATTGAAAATTACATGAAAAAAAATCGAATACAGAGAAAACAAATCTTTATTTATGCCTTCTGCAGAAAATCATAGTAAATTTTGGAAGCTTGGTAAAGTGAATTTATAAGGTTGCTATGAATAATCATCAATTCGTCATTTTGACTGCTGTAGTAGTTCTGGTGTTAAATATCAATTTTTAGTAAGAAAAGTTAGGAAGGATACATTTGAATAGCGTACTATATTACTATCGTTTATGATTCCATCTATCAAATTTCATTAAATGGATAATTGTAATGGAAATAAATTCCTATATCAAGAATCTAAAAGACAATTTTAGATTTAGTTGTTGTTGGGAACATTTAGGGTGAATGGTTAATATGAATGTGGTGTATGAAAGTATGTTGGCAAGAATGAGTGTGCTTGAATGATTGCTGAATGGTGGTGGTGTTGAGTTCACTTCTGTTTGAAAGCTGAGAGAGCGTGTAAGTATGAAAGATAAAAAGGAAATAAAATTAAGGATTGTATAAAATTAAGATAAGAAAACATTGTTGTGATTATTAATTAAATCTATATTATTATTAAACATTAAAATCTAAGGAGGCCTTCATTCACCCGTTTCTTCTTAACCAGTTAACTGTGTCGATCATTTTGCAAAGTGCGCCCCAGTGTGTGTCACGATAATCAAGCGATGACGGATATAGTCGTCAAACACAGAGTAAGTGGCGCTGTTGAAATATTGGGTCAAAAAAGACGACTTTATTTTAGAAAATGAATGAATTTATTAGTAATATTTACACAATGGATCAACGTAAAGCTATATTTACACATAATTAACGAAAAACTCGTAAACCTAAGTGGGGGCTTCTAATCACGGCCTGCACTTCAGGTGTGCCGCCATGCAACGCGGACATCATCGCAGATGAAGAATCTAATATACTTTGTTTTTTTGGTTATGGCACGTCAAGATGAAAATCGGGATAATCAAAGATCCAGTGTTACTGCAGTGCTTACGAGTTAGCTCTCAGGAAGTTAGAAATCCAACTCAAATTATCTATAATTTTCATTTGTTTATTTCATTTCGTCCTGACCCCTAAACATTCTAAACATATTAAAATTTACGAATATAATTTAGTTTTCGCCAGAATTACAATTTAAATATCAAATTGTAACAAAATTTTACGCATGACGGATATAGCCGTCATAACACAAAATTCTGCCATTCTTCCATGACGGATATAGTCGTCATCCACACTTAACTGGTTAAAATTAAAAATACTGTCCCTGACCACGTGGAAACCCAACAGTTGTGAATACTTCTGTAGAACTAAATATATATGGGATAACTTGAATATTGTCTTAATACATTTGTTGTTATGTACATTGTATGTAAACACGTTGCATAAAATAGCTAATTATATAAATACTTATATGTTGTTATAAATTTTAACCCTTAGCGCTCTCTTAACTCCGCTGCGGAGAGATTCTGTATGTGATACGATTACATTCCAGATGCTTTGTCTTCGATTATTTTCCGACCTATTTTTATAGCTAAGGGCATGGAAGAATGTTGAAGTTAAGGATGTAAAACTGAGCGATGATAAAGATGGATTTTGTACGAAGTAATCAGAATTGTCTGAGAAAGGTACTGTTGTATATAAAGAAAAAAAATATACGGAGCGCTAAGGGTTAACGAGAGGATATGGAACTATTAAACTTGAGTACAATACATAAAAATTATAAACAAAGAGTTATAAACAGTTATCATGTTTTAATGTGTGTGTATTATACTGAGGAACAAGTAAATTATTAAGTTTATTCTGCTCAAAGTTATTAAAAATACTGTGAAATATTTGGTGCTACAACTATGGTAAATTAATGAGATAGAATTCAATGAAAATTTTGAAATCTTTGTCAATTATATGTAAATTTCGTTAAAAAAATGAAATAAATCTTTTACTAGGGGTCTCATGGAAACATGTTTAACGATTTATTCGCTGCTATAATAAGCTCCGAGCTGTTAATTATGGTCAAAATAATTTATGTAGTTCCACAACCCAATATTTTTCGATACAATTCTGCAATCCTATTTACACAAGAGGAAATAGATTAATCGTATCGGTTTACAGGGCAAATTAATTCACCGACAATATATCATTTATACCAACCTGTAAAATCTAATTTTAATATTTAATAGCTATTTGGTACAATAATTCACCAGGGTGCACATTACCATTCATAATGTTAGTTTTATATTAAAAACCAAAGTACTTCGTTCTCGAACACTGTAATTTAATCTGACTAGATTTTTAGTCGAAATACCGTAGACCACAAATTTCTAAGGAATTTCAGTTTCTGAAAAAGTACAAGAATCTCATAGTTTGCAAAAATATATAAATTTCTAAATACGAAGTACCTATCTATATATATAAAAATGAATGTGTGTCTGTCTGTCTGTTTGTACTCGATAGATTCAAAAACCATACATCCAATCGCCGTGAAAATTTGGGAAATTATTAGGTATATCCCCGGGAAGGTTTTTGAAAATTTTTTTAAAAATCAGAGTTGGGGTTCTAGGTGCTCCCGAACAAATATCCCAAAAATATCAAAATAACATTTAATTAGTAATTATTAATAATAATAAATAATCTTTAGAACCTTTTTTCTACAATAATAGTAATTGTTTTGGCAAATTTTGTTCATGGAGCTCGAAACCCGTCAACCTAGTTATAACACATAGACGGTCATACAAATCTCTATTTAGTTTCATTAATTCGATTGAGGTTACGAAAACATGAATTCACAAAAAAACACGCAATTTACTAATGAGCCTCAAAGCGAAACGGTACCTATTTCTTCGTTATTGATTTGTCGCTTCAGAAGTAAAAATACTTCTATAACACTATGCTACATCGAAACAGAAAGTAACTTGACTTCTCCATCGATTTTCGTTTTTGTTGTTTTATTTAATTTTTAATAATATAATATATGATTTGCACACTCGACAGTATTACATGTTAACACTATTCCTACCACGATCGGTCAAATACCGTTTTCAAAATTTCGATAAGAATTTCATACATACAATATAATTGAATCGCCTTTAAACTTTAGACTTTTTCTCAGATATACGTATAATTCATTTTTCAATATTCACTTCTTTCTTCATTGGTTAGTTTCTGAGAAAAATTTGTAATCTGTCTCACGTGGGAATGTCGCGATAGGAATAGGTATACGTGAAGTGTCGGTAGGAATAGTGTTAATGACAACCATGGCAGCTAAAACTTGTGTGCTTTTCTGCACAAAACAATGATATAATTAGTTTTTTCAAAAATGTGAAGAAACTTGGAAAAATGCAGACTTTTGTCTTGCTTCCAGATGGTTTTCTTCGAGATCTATATCAATCTTCCTATTTAATACATCGCATTCCATCATATATTTTGACTTTAATTATATAGGAAAATTCTATTTTAATGATTTTAGTAGATCGAAAGATTATTGATTAGAATATTAATAAATGTATATTTAAAACAATTTAACAGTAACAACTTAAACGACTTTACAACTTAGCAACTTCAACGTTCAGAATCATACTTTTTCTACGTTCACAGTCAAAACTTTGAAAAAGAGAGAGATACACGGGCGAACCAAGCAGAAATTTAAAGTATTAGACCCAACCCAGGCATACTTCTACAGTGATAGTTTTGTTCCGGATGTTTACAATTACATCTAAGATATGTCATGAGTAACAAAAGTTCCAACAGTTTTAAACAGCTTGGAAGAGTTCTCCAGATCGTAAGTGTTCTCATACCATTCGACATACAGTGGCTCCAAAAAGTATTCGCACACTGTATTATAAGGAAATTCATCTATTTCTGAAATTCTGATTTCAATGAAACTTTATGTGTGCAGAGAACATGTTGTGTCCTGCGAGGAGCAATTTTTTTTTGGCGGCAAAATATCTTTTAAGGGGGCTGATAACGAAGCTCAAAGTTTCAGCGACTTTTCACGCTTTGAATACAAGCTTTTCTGTGTTCTTTTTTTATGGCAGGGCGATAGGGTATTGTAGGAATGTGATCGAGCGGATGCGAGGCTGGAAAAGTCGGAAGAGTACTTGAGTTGGGCGATTGTCGTGTGAACGTAGAATGTTTGGGCTCGAATGTTTCTAAGGCGTGAAAGATGAGAACTTGAGAAAACAGTGCGACTGAGAAATTCTAAGTAGTCGTGACCGAATGCGTAGAGTGAGAATGGTTGACAATTAGAATGAAAGGAAACGAGTGTTTGGAAGAATATATGACGGGGAAAATGCGAGCGCGGGGCAGAAAGTATTAGACGGTGAAGGCAGAAAGTATTGAACGTAGAAAGAGTGTTGAAGAAGCTAAGTAGCCAGCGTAGAGCAAAGAACTGTGTAGTTTACGAAGCATAGGCGTAGTTTGCGAAGCATAAGCGTAGTTTGTTATTCTGTGTTCGTTTGTGTCGTTTTAGTTTTATTAAATACACGTATATTTATTATTTTATTCACTTTTCTTTCTTTTTCTTTTTTCATTTATAACCTTTCCTATAGTATTAAAAATTAAACATTTTCTATTTCAAAGGTTTTGCTTCATTAAGTACTATTACAAAGTTATCTTTAAAAAATGAAAGAAAACTCAGAAACTTCAACGTTGGTTTCACCCCTTTAAAATGGCATTTAGATGAAAAGAAGAGATTAATTCATACGTATACTATTACGATCTACATACACACCAAGTTTTATCAAATACTTCTATTAGACTCAAAATTTCAGGGTTAAACGAATTTATTTGTGACATAGTGTCCGAATACTTTTTGGATCCACTGTACCTATCCCAACAATGCACTACGAGATAGCATCAGAGGACAACATAAAAACGAATCAACGACACATATAACTGTCATGTGCCAGCCGTGGAAGTGAAACATCACCGTGCATAACGCGACGATAAATAATGCCAACCGAAGGTGTATTGTCTATGTGAAAGAAACACCATATGAAGGCGCGTGCGGTTTCGAAAGAGTTAAGCCCACCGTAACCGCATGCTTAACATATGTTTCGCATTACCTGCGGTTCTAAGGGTCATCCTTCTTTTCAAGACCACTAACTTCAAGGGTTACCATGAAATAAAAAATGACACAGTATGGAAGTGGATGCATTACAAGACTATGTGAAACATGATCACGTGTAAAGCCGCGTCCACATAGAAGAGAACAGTTCGCGAGCAGCTCGCGAGCAGCACACGAATTGCTCGCGTGCGGTTCGCGAGCTGTTCGCCAACGGAAAACGCAGCATATCCAGACTGGAGCTCGCGAACAGTTACAAGCTTGTTCGCTCTGAATTCATGGGCAGTTCGCTATTAGCTTTTGCCACATACTGTGTTACAAACGCGTCCAGATACGCTTCGAGCTCGCGAACAGTTTCTTTGATGTACCGCTTCCCGAGCGAACACTGTTCGCTGTTCGCTGAGGAGTTCGCTGCTCGCTGCTCGCTGCTCGCCATCAGTGTGGACGCGGCATAATATTAACACGTTCCGTGCCGGACCGTTTTTTGAAGATTTTCCATTCAGGCTGCATGGGACGTACTACATGGGCTGAAAAGTCCCGGGATTTTTTAATGGTAGTGCCGCCGAACATGATTCATTTCGAGAGGTTTATCTGGTACTAGTTGATATGTGAAGTTTCATGACATTTCGTTCATTCGTTTACAAGCTACAGTCGTTTAAATGTCGCTACCATAGCCTTCGTAAATAAAATGGAAAAACAGGAATATGGTATCTTGATCAAACATTGTTTTTTGATGGGAAATACTCCTGAACAATCAATTGTCGGATTTGGGAAAAAGCATTATTTAATTTGTACCTCCCCACCTAAAGGTGTACCGGTCGGGGGCAAGTAATTTTCGGACCGACCCCCGAACCTAGGAGTGTAAGGACAACCAGTAAAGAATAAAGTTAGTCATTCAGAGGAATTTATAGAAAGCGGACCTCGAGTGTTCTCATTTAATCAAAGTACATTTGCTGCCCATCCCTAACACGCGTAGCATTTAGCGCATCTCCGCGACTTTGATTAATTTCAATTTCAAAAATCAATGAAATGGTTGAAGAAATGTTATCCCACATCTGCTCCTTCGAAAATAACAGTTTATAGATGGTTTAGTGAATTTAAGATGGGTCGTACAAGCACCAAAGGCGCACCTCACTCTGGAAGGCAAAAAGAAGCTACGAATGCGGAAATCGTAAAGCAAGTGCATCGAATCGTTTTAAATGATCGAAAAGTAAAGTTGCGCGAGTTAGCTGAAGCCGTTGGTATCTCAAAAGCATGGGTGGGATACACTTTGCACGATGTTTCGGACATGAAAGAATTATCTGCGCGATGGGTGACGCGTTTGCTGACCGTCGACCAAAAACAGCAGCGCGTTAATGACTCAATGGCTGGTTTGGCGTTGTTGCAGCCTAATCGAACGGATTTTTTTCGACGTTTTCTGACAATGGATGAAACTTGGATCCATTACCATACGTCTGAGTTCAATAGGCAGACGGCAGAGTGGTTGAAAAGCTACGAAAGCCGACCAAAGCGGCCAAAAGACCAACGCTCGGCCAGGAAGCTTTTGGCATCCGTTTTTTGGAATACGAATGGCATAATCTTCATCGATTACCTCTAGAAGGGAAGAACAGTTACCGGGGAGTATTATTGAATAAACTGAACTACGAAATAAATAAAAAACAGCCTCATATGGCGAAGAAAAAAGTTCTGTACCATCACGATAACGCAGCGTCATACACGTCCTTGAAAGCGGTGGCCAAATTGGAATAATTACGATTCGAATTGGTTGCTCACCCACCGTATTCTCCAGACTTGGCTCCCAAGACTATTATCTGTTTGCAAACCTCAAACGGTGGCTTCAGGGAAAGAGATTCACATCGATTGAAGAAGTCGTCGCGGAAACCGAGGCGTATTTCGAAGGATTGGACGTTTCGTACTACAAAAAGGGCATCGAAATGTTGGAAAACCGCTATAGCAAGTGTATCGCCCTCGAAGGCAACTATGTTGAAGAATAAATACGACTTTGCCCAAAAAACGCTTGTTTTTATTAAAAATCCCGGGACTTTTCAGCCCATGTAGTATATGACCCACACTTTTACGATTGAATAATATTTTTGACCCACATACGTCTTACAATTTTTCAATAGTACAAAACCAGGATTAAAATTTAAAAAAAATTTTCATTTTACAATAAGAATACCTACCCAATGGATTGAACAGAAAGTTCTGCGTGGGGCGTATACGCCCCATACGGCACGGAACGTGTTAACCCTAGAACTCCTGAGCCTCGATCTGTTATGCGAATTTTTAAGGGGGAGGGGGTTCCTCGAACCCATACTTCTTTTTATACATTTATCCTGGAAAAAGTTGTTTTTTGGAAAATTTTTTGCAATGTCAGGATATGCTATAGTTTATAAACAAGACAACATATGTTTTTGCGTTCAATTTGTATTGATTTATGTATATTTATAAAATTAAATACTATTATAAAATAGTATAGTAACGTGCAGCTAGTTTGAACTTGATTCTTCCTGATTCTTCTGATAAACATGAATGGCAGAGTATAGTATTAAATGAATGTTTTCTGCAAACATGGTTTTTGCATTTGTAACAACTTTGCATTGATTTTAATAAACTATTATATTTTATGCGTCTGCTTTTAGCCTCCAGTATACACTGATAACATCTTCCCTTTTTTGTCGGTTCTGTATCTTTTGGTATTTTAGTTCGTAGTGTCTTTCCAGTTAAAGTTCCCAATTAGTTACATAGTTTCAATCTTCGTTCTGTAATTTTTATTCTTTGGAAAAAAGGAGAGCAGAAGGGTCCACTTCGCGTGATCGCCATCACACAGTGGCGCATCGTCATCACGGCGCGTAGTCAGTTATATTTCTCTTATACTTACTAATTTTTTACACGTAGCAACGGGAACCTCTTAATATCAAACTTAAACGTGTATGCAACAATAAATAATTTTAAAACAATTTTTTACGAAAGGGAAACGATTCTAATTTAAGGTTTTTCAATTTGTGAGTTCTAGGGCGCCTCCCCCCCCCCCTTTGGAGTTCTAGGATTAACTCTTTTGCTACGAGCATTGACTATAGTCACCCCGTGAAATTTCGCGAACAGAGTATTATTGCATTATGCGATAATTTTTTAACCCTTTCCTTTCTATGACCGATTATAGTACGGTATTGAACGTACGACGAGCAATTGCATCCTCCCGTAGCGAAAGGGTTAAGCAAAGTAGAGAATTCCATGTCATTATTGGATACATATAAAAAACATAGAAAGCAGATTAAGTGCACATTATAATATTTAGAAGTGAACGAAAATCTTGTAAAAACATAGATAGCAGAGTAAGTACACATTATAATATTTAGAAGTGAACGAAAATCTATCGGAGTTATGTAGTATAGGAAAGGTTATAAATTTAAGAAAAAAGGAAAGATAGAAAAGTGAATACAGTTTCAAATACACGCATATTTGAAAGAAATAAAATAAAATAAAACGACACACACACAAACACTATAAAGTTCTGCCCCATTTATTTCTCGATCGAGTGGGACCCCAAAAGACAAAACGCTCGGCCCCACTCTATCGATCCTTTCACACACGCGCGCGCGTGAACATTCATTCACGCCCAGGCAGACACCAAACGTACCATCTTCCAATACTAATCCTTAAATCTATGCATTACCACAATAGTATCGTAGTTTTGGAATATTAATAAGAACGTAGTTTTAAGAACCGCGACTGGAAATGTGAAAGTGAAGGTCAATTAAACAAAAGCCAGGTCCATTGGAAAAACCCATTGGCGACAAAAAATCCAGCAATAGGTGGTCAATGTTTAGCGAGCACGGGGTGGGAAAAAGGAAAGCCTATAAGGGATTTCTCGTAGGTGAAAAGAACTAGAGTTGAACACAGAGCCATATAGCAGAGTTGAATGTCAAGCCATGTTGTAGAGTTGAACGTAAAGATGCGTGGAAGAATTGTGTGAGAAGTAATAATATACTACCGATATTTATAAGTTAAGAATTACTGCATACTCTATATTTTTACTATTAATTATATTTATAATATTAAGTCCTATAACAATCGCAAAACTTTCTATAATTATACTTTTGTAATTGTGTCAATAAAAATATGAATTCGCATATTGAACATTAGGTTTACCCTTTGATGGAGAAGGTTTTACAAAAACTTGAAAAGTAGGTATGTTTCAAACAGAAAATTATTAGCAAATATTCAAGTTAAGCAAAATAACGTTTTAAAGATAAGTACAAAATGCTTTTATGCAAATGACCTAAAACACGAAGTGAGAGATTTTGTGTTTTAAATGCATTTGCCAAGTGTTTCTTAACGATAAAAATAAGATTAAACTGATTAAACTCAGATCGACCTGTAGTTGTAAACAAAATAAAGTCCACTGAAATTTACTCAAGTAAATCTTCTAAGTACAGCATTCAACAGTACAATCACAATTTGTTCAAAATAACAGACTGCAATTGATCATCTTTTCTTAAATGAAGCTACACTGATTTTTGCGTATGAATCTGATTTACCCAAATATTACGAAACTCGCAGCTTTCTATAATTACGCATTACTGAATTCTTCAAAACACAGGTAGCAGCAAAGTATCGACTGATTTCAGATCCTAACGGAAACGCCGTGACATGCACAAATTATTGCAGATGCTGCAGCATGTTGAATAATTCAGAACCCGGCTATACCGTAGAGATTGCTATGCTCTTAATATCGGCCGTTACGCGTATTCGCATGACTTACTACGTGCCCGCTTCAAATAAACTAATTTCTGGTGAAGGAAACCAGAAATCCCATCGCGGACGCATACATTTATTTATGCGACAACAAAAAAATATAGTCCGTGCTCATTTGCCTATCTGCAAATAAACGGGATTAAGCGGTAAAGTAAACAAAGGACCGTTTTATAAAACCGACCAAGGCGTGAATATTTATACTGCAAAAGCTGACCATGCAAATGGGATGGATTTTTTAAACGAAAAATCAGGATCAAGCAAACAAAACGGTAGCGAAATTTTTTCAGCAAAAATTGACGAATCCTCAAACGAACGAGAATTCGAGACCGGATGGCTGCGTTTTCTGTTTTTCTCTTTCTGTAGAGAGGTATCGACAGTCTCTTCCGGTATCTGTCTCACGTCGTTCTGGAAAAAGATTGCGACGAAAGAAGAACGAAGGCGCGAGAAGTTGGACACACGTTGGCGTGTCTTTGTACCCATCTTTCACTCTCTATCTTTCTGTATTTCTTAAAAGCACATCGTGGTAATTGAAAACGGCCGTAAATGTTTCCTTCTAGTTACTTTCAGCTTGAGGATGCATCTGGCTGCCTTTTAAATTCCCGAGATACTATACAGTATAGGAAACGTGGACGTTCATATGTGCAAAAAGCAATATTCGTCAACGCACAACGAAATTTTACGGTTTGCAACGAATCTAGTGCTTGACTTGCATAGAATTTGTTATGAAAATTGGCGAAAAAAGGACAAAATAGGAGAGTGATATTAAAACTATTGGAAATTCGTATCCTAACGAATAAACAGAGAGGATAATAATGTTTCGCCTGAGGACCGGCCACACCAGGATTATTCATGAATATTTACTCAAAAAAAAGGAACCACCAATCTGCAATACCTGTCGTACCAAAATTACTATTCACCACCTGCTATACGATTGTATAAAATTCGAAGCCTATAGGAAAAAGCATAAAATTATCCCCCACACGGCACTGACTTCAAAAAAGAATATAAAAAACATTGGAATATCTATTCGACTCCGACTTAACTAACAAAATATAACCCACTATTAAACCGTCGCTAATGACCTGGTAGTCGATGCAACGTTAAACACTCACATAAAAAAAAAAAAAATTAATCGCCTCGAAGAAATATTTATGTAAGGTCGAGCTATCGGCTGAGGAGGTTCCAGGAACGGGTCAAGTGGTTTTCCTTACCACGCTGTGCGTAAGAATTAGAGGACCCTAACGAACTGTGTCCTTTAGCCTCTTCTATTCATTCGAGTCTTGCCTCTCGCTGTGTAGAGATCAGGTTCAGAAAGCGATATACCTTCCCTTAGAAATAAAGTTTAGTAAATTCTTAAGTGAACAGTTATCGTTATTTTATTCCTTTCAATCCATAATCTCCAATACCTTTAAACTTTAGACTTTTTTTTCTCAAATATACGTATAACACAGTTTTCAATATTCACTTCTTTTTTCATTGTTTATTTTTTAAGAAAAATTTGTAGTCTTTCTTATGTGGGAATGTCGCGGTAGGAATAGGTATACGTGAAGTGACGGTAGGAATAGTGTTGACGTGTGGCTAGTGATGGGACCAAGTATATTCAAAGTAGGTTCGAATCCAGACTGGATAAATTTGAATCCTGCGTAAATATTTTAACCCTTTGCATTCGAGAGGTGACAGTTAGTCGTCTAATAATATTAACTTCACAGATTACAGATTACAATAAAAACATTGAGGGTGTACCGTGATTAACCCTAAATTATTTTAATTACACAGAAGTATTATACTTTTTGTAATTTGAAAAATTTTTAAGACATATATCTTACTGAGAACTGTCTACTTCAATTTTAACAAGCTAACACATTGTGTTTGACAATATTTGCCAAAATTTAAGAAGCTGATATTCTACAAATGAAATAGATGATTATAACACGTTATTAGTATCTATTAGATTCATTGTTTAACACTGGGTTTACGGGACCCGTCTAGGGACATTAGGATTTCGGACTTCATGAGTAAAATTTGCAAAAATAATTACTATTATTCCTAGCAATTTTTGCTCAGTTTTATTGATGGATTGATGCAAATATACTCAAACCTATCTCTCTCTCAGTTCTGCAATTTAAAATTCTTTTTGATGTACATCCTAATTCCTTAATATATGAATGTTAGAAATAGATATACAAGAAATGTCCGTAAATCTAGTGTTAACCCTTTGACTGCGGCGCGTTCTCGGACGAATCCATCAATATGAACGGCGCGTTTTTCGTATGTCAGTCGTTACAACTGGTTGTCCACTGACTAGTGACCAAAACAGTACTCGGAAGTTTGATACCATTCTTAGGGATTAAAAATAATAATGACGAAGTAATAATGGCATATTTGGTTGCTACGTTACATAGGACAATAAATTCTATGTTGAATTAATCAGTAAAACAGTAATGAAGGTGTTATGGTAAAGAAATACAGAGGACGTATATTTACGCCTTTCGTATATATTGATGGACTTGTGAAGGCGTATATTTACACCTTTAGCAGTCAAAGGGTTAACATGTTATATCCCATGTTAAATCAATCGATAAAACAGTAAAAGATGTTATAGTAAAAAAATGCAGAGGGCGTAAATTTACGTCTTTCGTATATATTGATGGATACGTGGGGACGTATATTTACGGCTTTCGTATATATTGATAGACCTGTGAAAACGTATATATACGTCTTTATCACTCAAAGGGTTAAAGGAAAGAAATGTATTCAACACTTAGCATACATTATTCATGCATTCGTTAAAATCAGGAAGATTTTGAGAAAACAGCTACATCAATAAATTCATAAAACATTTTCTGTTTCAGACATACACAAAAAATTTGACAGATCTTGATATAACCAATATATTCTGAATATATTTTGCAAATATTTATTTGCATTCAGGAAGGAAGAATTAAAGTGACCAGTAAGATCACCACCCATTTCCTGCGATCCCGAGAAATAAAACCATGAAAACAGAAAAGGTTTACTCCATCCTTTCAACCTAGTTGAAATAAAAGAAAAATCCTTTCTCGCCGTTCCGCAACGCTATCTGCGCTCTCTGTATAGGAATCACCGGAATTTCTTCGACCGACAGGGATCCCAAATCGGTTTCTTCACGGCTCCGCGTTCAAAGGACGTCGAAACTGTTTTCCCATTCAACAGCGGTCCGACACTCGCACCCTGTTCCCTGAGGAAAAACAGGATTGACACGGAATCCTCTTAAACTCGGCAGGAGAAACTAACTGCAAAGAAGAGGAAAGCGTTTCCGATAGAAAATTCAGCGAATTAAACAAAATTAAAGGTTATTTCATCGGTTCTATAGGAAAATTCTGCTTTAACAACTTTAGCAGAGCGAGAGATGGGACTCAGGTGTTTGAATAAATAAGAGTGAAGTGATTAAAATATTAATAGTGTATATATTCAAAACAATTTAACTGTAACAACTTAAACGACTTTACAACTTAACAACTTTAACGTTCTTATTTCGGAATTACACTTTTTCTACGTTCACAATTAAACTCTTTCTGCCTTCACGGTCAAACATCTTCTGCCACGCGTTCGCATTTTCCCCGTCACATGGACCGTTTATTTTGAAAGTAGTGTAAATCCATTTTCTCGTGTTTCGAGAAAATTAAAGGTTAGCATATCTCTCAATAAAAAAAATATAGATTAATTATATCAAATCTGGCAATGTTTTTACTGATTTATCGATATGTAATTTGATTATAGAAATTTGTATCAGACGAATTTAACTAAAATAATGTATATTTACGGACTGTAAATGGACTTACACCACTTTCAAAATTAGTCAATCGTAAAAATCTTTTAATTTCAATTTTCAAAAATCAGGTATCATTTAAAATATTTTATACTAATGCAATTCTGTTTACAAATAATAACAAGCTATAAAATAGAAGTAGTATTTTTAATTTTAAACGTTAATTATATTGTTAAAATTAACATATCTTCTTGTAGCTGTGTTTTAAAATATTCATGATGCACAGGAAGTATATAGGGTAATAACTGCTCCATATCCTTATATTTTTCGTAAGTAATAGGCCTAGTATCGTGATATAAAGGCGTCAGGGTGATTTTTTCAAATATTGGCGGTCTTCCCGGATGTGTAATAAACATGGTCTTAAATTCTTTGTTCTCCATCGATGTTTTATATAAAATAGCATATGATGCACTTTTGAGAAACCTCATCCAACATATTTGCAGCCAATTTACTTTTCCTCCATTAACGTTTCTGTTTTTTTATTGCGTTCTGTAGACTTTTAGTTGAACCTGGCTTTCATCTAGTCGATCCGCACTTTCACATTTCCCATCGCGGTCCTTAAAACTACGATACTACAGTATACAGGATGTTCGAACGAAACTAGGAAAAAATTGAAGGAGTAACTGTATGCAACATTCTAAGACGAAAATCAAGAGTGACAATATTACGTTTGACGCTTTGTTTATTAGTTATAAGCAACTAAAAGAACGGGATGTTTTACGCCTGAGAGCAGGCAAACGTGCAACACTGCGTAGTCATTGACGTTACCTATCATGTTGCTCTATTTTTGCCTGCTCTCAGGCGTAAAATAGCCCGATCTTTTAGTTGCTTATAACTAATAAACAAAGGGTCAAACGCAATATTGTTACTCTTGATTTTCGTCTTAGAATGTTGCATAGAGTTACCCCTTCAATTTTCTCCTAGCTTCGTCCGAACACCTTGTATATACAGTCAACCCTCCTATAACGCGGTACGCTCAGAACGCGGTACTCTCAGAACGCGGTTTCCATATAACGCGGAGCTGAAATTGCGACAGCCCTCCTATAACGCGGTACTCTTACAGCGCGGTTTCCGTTCAACAACATCCTATCAGTTCTTTCCGTGCACCCAATGAATGATTTTAACTGCATATGTTTATATAAACATTCAAGCTTATCTCTTAGCCGTTTACGACATCGGTTTCAGTCGTCTCAGACCTCTTTCACAGTACGTTTCGTTGGTGACCAATTCTGATGATTCTACAATTTCACTCCCAGTTACAGAAATAGTAAACATTGCTTCTCGTTTAAGCGATGAAGAATTTGTAGTAAGCCATCAGGATGTAACAGAACTAGTACTCGGGGAAGAAACTTTAGATGAGGAAGAACTGATAGAATTAATTGATGCACCTACCTCAAATGCATTGGTAAACGAAAATATGGAAAACGAATGGGTGCCAAATCTTGATTTACAAGATGTGAAAAAAGGGCTAAATTTGGCTAAAGAGTTAGAACTTCATTTCATTCAAACTGATCATTCAACGGTGCGCAGCGCAAAGTTTAAAAGAGAGTTAAGAAATTGTTTAGCTCCCTATAGAGAGGTTTTAGTGGAGTTAGAAAAAAAAAGCTACAATCGAAAACCAATGTGAAGATGAGCCAATTGAGGAATACATTTTACCCATTAAAAGCCTGGTTTGTACGGTTAAATCCGAGTTTCTTATAGCGCGGTTTCCATATAGCGCGGTACGCACTCACCGCGTTATAGGAGGGTTGACTGTATTTAATTTGTAACAAGCGCTATCGCGCTCCTCGGCTTTTTTCGACGCATACTGAAAGGAACATTATTGCACACCTCGGCTTTCCTCGACACATAACCGAAGGAACGCTATCACGCTCCTTGGCGTTTTTTCACCCGTATTTCTCGTATCGAACGGTTAAAACTACGATACTACAATATTTTCATAAACGACGCTCGGGAAAAGAAAACAATCTCCAAAGAATTCCGTCGAATGAATTACTCTGTACATGTGAAGACCATTGGAGGCAAAAGCTTCTAATGCTGGAAAAATAAAGGTGGAAGTACTGAAGCAGAGAACGGGGCTTTTGTCAGGTTTCGAAGGACGCGAAGTTTGTATTAGCTTGTTCGCTGCGATGTACATCCGTACTGGGTTGTTTGGCTGAACGAGCGTGTTCAGTTGCTTTGTGACGACAACCAAGAAGCAAGGCTTCCTTGTGTGCTGTAATGACACGCAATGCCGACGGGAAATTAGTTGCGACGCCATATTGCCAATCACGGTACAGAATTCCTATAGATTCCCGAGAGAATTCGCGATCAAAAGTTTTCCCTTCACTTCAGAAAAGTGAAAGGAACATTTCAGCGTCAATCTAAACTTTTAGATGTATTTTCTATTCTTAATGAAAGAAACACTTTTTTTATAAAAAAAAAAATATAATAAATAGCGATCACAAGTTCACTCAGAGTGGCTCAAAAAGTTGATTAAACGGATAAATTACATTAACTCTGTTAAAATTAATTCTAAGCTAATTGTTCAGATATTTTTTCAGTATTTTATTGAGTAATGAAACTTGAAATTAGCAATTATACTTTAGTAATGTAAAAAGAACGTATCGAAAGAAAATTTTAATCAATTTACTGAATTACCGTATTAGAACACTTACTGGTGTTGTTTAAAAGATAATGATTAATCTGAATTTTATGACACCGTATTAAAGCTCGTATGACTATTACATTTCTTACGTTTAACACTATTCCTACCACAACCGGTCAAATGACCGTTTTTAAAATTTCGATTAGAATTTCATAGATGCAACGTAATTGAATCGCCTTTAAACTTTAGACTTTTTCTCAAATATACGTATAATACATTTTTCAATACTTACTTTTTTTTTTCATTGTTTATTTTTTGAGAAAAATATGTAGTCTGCCTTACGTGGGAATGTCGCGGTAGGAATACGTATACGTGAAGTGTCGATAGGAATAGTGTTAACACGTTGAGTGTGTCAACCAAGCCGATAATATTATTCATCGCGCTGGGTCATCGATAACACTATGAACCCAACCGATGAGTTTGCTGAACCGTCAGCCTCCGATAACCCTGCCTCTCGTCACCAGTCCTTGAGTCACCGATCCTTGAATCACCAATCCCTGTACCGCCGATCCTTGTACCACCAACCACTCCCTACTCCTAGCCACGACCATATATACATATATTCCAAAATTTACGAATAAAGCAGTATTATTGTGAACATCCAAAAGAACCTACGTGTCATTATTGCCCGAGTCCTGAAAAACTGCGGTGTTTCCTTCGGACTTCTACGTTATACAACTGCGGACCGTGACAAGTGCCACGCAATTTTATAAAGAAATCCCTGTCAAGCCACCCGCGCTGGTATCGTGGTACAAGCAATGTGAATCGCACTGCTAGCAAATTTGAATTTACTCGATGCAAGTGTTTAAACATATTAGGACCATTGTTTCTTATCGTAGTGGAAGATATTTAGGTTTGGAAGGAAATACTTATATGGACATTCATCCAACACGTTTAGTTTTATATCATATTTTACACTGTCAGTCACCGATGACTGACGTGGCACTCAACGTGTTAATTGCACAAAAATTGACCTATAACTGTATCTTGGTTAAGACGCTGTTCTTTATTTCCTCTCTTGAATCGCTAATAAGATTTTAATCCTTAACGAACGAGCACATTTTTCTGGAATAACGACCAATAGATCGAGGGATTTTTAAGAAATTAATTGCTTTATTTTTGGAGCGAGAAAAAGTGCATAACTAATATCGCTTTATTGGATTTTATGAAAATGTTCAGTAATTATAAGTATATGAACACATATATGTCCATACAAAAGGGTACTGAAATGAAAATTACAGAAGAACAACGGGAGTTGAAATAAACGAATAGATGTATGTATGTGTTTCGTCGCACGAAGGAAGTTTTCCTTGGTATATTTACGGCATGAGCGTGCCGGTAATGCTATTTTTGAGGACGAAGAAACGTTAGCCTTTTTCTGTTTATTTTTAAGCCCTCGTAATGTCTATAAAGGGACTATCATCTTAATTTCGAATCAACCGGGTCTCCTCAATAGCTAAGCCCGTGTCGTAAATAAGAAACTTTCAATAGGCCTGGCGCCAAGCCGATACCCGCGCTCGAGAGGGTACATGGGCCCAGCAGAATTTCCCCTTCGTCGCCTAAATTCGGGAAATCTTCCCGTTCCGAGTGACTTACCCCACCCTCGTTCTCGAAACGCGTGCTAAGGGGACAAGAACGGGGGTAGGCGGTATTCAGGGTGTACGTTGATTGGAGTCTTAATTTTTTGACTCCAACCAATCGGCGTATCGTCCTGATGTTTGGAGGAGTGAACTCCTCGAATTCTTCCATATAAAAATCGAGTCACTTCGGCATCGCGTAACAAAAATCATAAGCTCGTTGGCAATCATAAATCACGGAAAAGTCGTTAGGAGTCAGCAAGCAACTAGTACTCATTCGTATGACGTTCAAATCACGTTTTTACACCACGCATCTCAATTGAGAGACATTTCAACTAGGTTAAAGTAATTAATTTTACTTTAAACAACGTCGCGACCGAGCGTACATGGGCTTTACGACCCCATCAAATTCGCCAAGAATTGCGGTGACTTGGGCGTAACAGTATGTAATGTATAGATTTGTATGTATTTATAAATTTATTATTTTATAGATGTTTATAGAAAATTACTTATATCTTTTTTGGATGTGGTACCGCCGAACCTAATAGATTTCTTGAAATATCACGTCATGCTATCTGTATGGCGGCATTCGAGTTTTTTTAAATATTTATAATGTCGTGAATATGGCGGCTTTCGTTCGTTAAGGGTTAAATAAACGAACAGAAATGAGGAACATCGACGGTAAAAATAACAGTATAATGACAACGATTTTTATTCGAAACGGAGAGAACAGCCATGCAGAAAATAGGATTCCGTTTAAAAAGAGAACGCAAACTATTAGCGGGCAATGGCGACAGAAAGGAAAACGAAAAAGAAAGAGAATAAATTTCTGCGGGTTATTCGCTTGAGCTATAATTCAGAGGTCCTTTGCCACTTCAATATTTCACGGGATGACGTATTCCGTTTGATTGGAATTAATTTCGCGTCCTATTTCTTGAAACGCCTGCATCGAAACTGTGAAACAATATTTTCAGAACCGGAAAAAAGTTTCTTCGGAATGAATAAATATCAGTGAATTGTTTTCGCTACTGTGATTGAACAACTACACCAGAAATAATCATATTTTACCTTAGATTTTAATGAACGTGTAGTTGAAAAATTTCGGTGCAAAAAAAACACGTATATAGACATAATTTATTAGTTTTAAAAGTGGGAAACGTTATACTCATTATTTCAGTAATTTCAGAACATATGTTGAACGTTGTGTATGTAAATTAATTGTCATCTACTGCAGGCGAACTTGCGCGATTGTTGGCTGACTATTTTATTGCACGAACTAATTGTATCTTAATTTAATTTTTATGATTTATTTATTTTATAACCTAATTTAAATATATGAATCCATATCATTCATCAAAATATAATATTTTCTATCGTTTAATTACAAATATTTTGCACAAATTCTATCAATTTTCAGATCCATTTCTTCAATCAATTGTTAATCCTACTAGCTATTCTTCAATTTTTGGCAAATTCTATAGGAACTGCTTTAAATTTCCTCCCAATAAATTTCATTAGTACACACTGGCAATCAAGAATTTCAGCCTAAAGTATTAGTAAGACTAATTCTAAGGGCAAATTTCAAAACAAATAAAATCTACTTTTCGTTGTAAACGATTAATAGGATGTTTTCCTTTTATTGGGTTGGAGGGAAAGTTCTGTCGTATATTCCGTTTAATTCATGTGGAACGCAAACACTTTGCTTTAACACAAACCCAAGAGATTTAATGTGATCTCCAACAGTTATATGATGAATGCCAAACTCTTCTGCAATTTCTCGACTTGTTAAATGTGGATTATTTTCCAACATGGATCGCAAAACATCATTATCGATCTCGGATGGTCGTCCAGATCGATCACTTTCTTGGAGGCTCAGATCCCCGGAACGAAATTTGCTAAACCATCTTTGACAAGTACGAACATTTACAATATCTTTTCCAAATACCGCACATAAATTTTTACATGCTACCGATGCGTTGCATCCTTTTTGGAATTCATATAAAATGCAGTGTCGTAAATGCACTTCATCTACTGACATGTTTTTCACTTTAAATATCACAAGTAAATGATGAACAGTAAAAAAGGACTCCTTTTATATTATACAGCAGGTGAAAAAAAACAAAAAAAATTCCCAATGATTCACTAGCCAGATGTTTTTTTTATTTAAAAGAAACATTACCTGCCTATTTAAAATACGACAGAACTTTCCCTCCAACCTAATAATAATAACTACATATGCATAGACAATATTTACGAACAACGAACCTAAATTTTACGCTGCTTTCTCATCCTTAACACTATAACTACCGACGATTAGGGTATACTTATTTGTGATAAAAGAAATCATATTGAAAATTATATTTAAAAAATATTTAATACGAGGGAAATACACCGTGATGATTACAATAAAAGTCATAGTAAATTTCCAAATGTGTAGATATCATAATAAATTTACCAGGTTTCATGAAACATTACGAATTGATTATTTTGACTGGTTTTTGTGGTTATAATGTTAAACCTACATTTACTGCTATATTTCAAAAGGTTCGATTTTTCAATTTAGCTAACAATTTTCGAAAATTTCTTTCAACTCTTCCATTTCTATCGATAGAAGTAGCAGATACTGGTAGCCCTCCTACAACACGTCATCCTATAACACGATTCACAAATTGCGGGAACCTTCCTACAACACGGCATCCTATAACGCGGTTTTGCTCTAACACGATAAGAAAATTGCAAAAACCTTTGTAGAACACTGTACTTCTACAGCTGCGGTGTGGCTTGTCGTTTTAATTGTTTGAGTTAATAATTTAACATTTAAAAAATTACAAGAAGACCTAAGATTAACTGAAGATCTCGAGTTATTTTTCTTGACTACAGACCTTTCCGCTGAAAGAAGCCGAAAATTCAAAAGAAAGCTGCACAACTGTTTAGCTCCATACCGAGAAATTTATAATGACCCGGTAAGAACCAGCAAGCAAAGTGAAATTAGAGATTTTTTTAAGAGGGAAGAAGAAATTTATCAAATTAAGGTTGCGTTCAATTAAAATAATATCTTTGTCTTTTTTTTTGTGTTGTACATACATGTTTACACATATATTTTTAATAAAAATTAAGTAGTTTAGAATTAAAAATCAAATTTGTTTTTAGTAAGTTTTCAAAACGTAACCCCCATTTTTGTACTGGCTCTGGGTCTCATACAACACGGTTTCGCACAACACGGCATTTTCTAGGAACCTATCTACCGTGTTATAGGAGGGTTACCTGTATTATTATTATTATTATATAGTATAGGGCTAACTCGGATAAGAAATGAGGCTTGGTCACGTACTTAGAGAGACTTGAACGGAACGTTTTTTCACGCCCTTTATTACAGCTATTATTCATAATGCCGCCTCTTTAATTAATGCGCTCTTTTTCCTGCCCCGCAACCGGTCACTAACAAGGAAAGCTCCCTAACGCTGGCCTACGGTTTAAGAAACGGACGATGTTCCGTATAGCCGCTAAAAATGATGAATGCCCCTTTTCGCCTGCAGCGTGATTTTCCTTCTTTATCGTTCTAGTTTCTTTCCCTTTTTCTTGCCCTTCTTTTCCTTTTTCTTTATATCGTTGGAATGTACGGTATGTACAATAGCGGACAAAAATTTAAGACCAAACAGTGAACAAAATAACACGTTAACTGTCACGTCAGTCACTGGTGACTGACACTGAACTTTCTGTTTAGTATAACAGTAAACTAAAAAATTACATTGTTTTAAGTGTTGAATTATTTCCCATAAGCATTTCGATCCAAACGTAATCTTCTACTGTGATAAGGAACAATGGCCCTAATATATTTACATATCTACATCGAGTAACTTTGAATATTACAAGTGCACTTGGCGTTACTATACCACAGTACCGTAATACGCACTGGTTAGCGCAGAATCGTTCAAGGCATCTGTGAGGCGAGCCGACTCATAGAATGCTATGCATCAAGCATTTTCTAGACTGCTGTCAACGGAGGAAAATTTGAATAAAGGCGACAAAATTCAGCCAGAAGTGGTAACGAAGAGACGATTGATATAAAAAAAAGAAGAGAAATAAATGTAACGTCGAAGGGGTCAGACTGCGGAAAACCACTTGTCCCGTTCCTGGAACCTTCTCAGACGATAGCTCGACCTACATAAATATTTCTTCGAGGCGATTGATTTTTGTTTATTCGTTAGGATACGAATTTCCAACAAGTATGATAAACAAAATTTGCATTCTGTGCTAATCAATAAAAATAGCGTTCTACCATCATAAAATAAAACTGAATGTACAGACAATATTTGTAGACCATAAACCTATATTCTACATTGTGCTCTCGTCTTAAACTTCTGTCTGCTACTGTACACGCATACTAGATTTCGCAGTTTAGTACCCAAAGCTGAACTAAAATATCGCAACTATTGCACGTTGTGTGTTGCGTTTTATAGGTTTGAAAGTGCATTGTGCAATAGGCTTCCGCTGTGGTGGAATCATAGAACGTGTCGTTATCATAGAGTGTGGAATGTGAGAAAGAATGTTTGTATGAGTGTGAAGTATGTCTTATAAGCGTATGGATAAACATTAAAGTTCGTGTTGTGGAATGAGTGCAACGAAGTATGATCTGTGTGATTTGTATGTGCATGGGATTGATAGAGTGAACGACGATAAAAAAAGAAAAGAGTCGGTGGTGATAAGAGCATTCCTGGAAACGTGTGATAGAGAGAACATAGAGAAAGAGAATAAGAGAGAGTGTGACCAAAATTGTATTTTATCGTGTTTAATATTTTTATTATATTTATTGTGTTCTTTGTTGTTAATAACTATATATAAATAAATTGTTCTTGCATATTTACTCACATCCGCGTGACACAAATTTCAAGAACGCTCCAAGGATATTATGACTGTAGTCGTACTAGCGAGCCTGTAACGCCGGAAAACTTCAGCAAACACCAAGATAACCGCCATGCGTCAGCCACCGAATCATGACTCCGTAACCATTTGCGACCCGAGATAATAGAACTCTGATCAACAACCCACAACTATTTGTAATTACCGACAACTGAACCTTAACCGCCACCGTCATAACTATTCGCACAAAGAATCACCCATAGCACACTTTTGTACCCCCACATTCAAAACCGACATAAATAAAAATCGTCTTCGCCATAGAAGGCGAGTCTACGTTTTGCTGCCTGGTGGATATCGATTGTTCGGGTCTAATGTTGCCCGATGCAACTAATATCTTCTAAGGTGATCTGGTTCAGTTAATGACTATATCGTATTATATAAACTTTAATTTTTAGTAAGAGTGATTTACTATGTTGGCGAGTAAGTTCCGTCTTGTTTAAAGGTTACAGGGTGAGTGTTCTGCGATGTCTCTTAAAATTAACGCCTGGACAAAATGTTAAGGGTGGTGGATAAGTGCAGGAGTGGGGTTAAAGATTCTGTGTTCGTAGGTGCGTGTTGGTGTGGGTATTCTACAACTAATCCTAAAATAGACGGTACGCGTTAACCGTAATTGACCAAGGGTCCCAAATGCAATAAAACACTTTGCTTGTCCGACTCCGTTGGGATCCCTGGTTTACAATTTACTGATGGTTTAAAATTCGTTACCTGCGGACTGAACACTGCCTAACAGCCAACACCGTGTCAGTTTATTTTCTTTATCCTCTTTCCCGTAACAAGCTGGGCCTCCCGACCCGCGTAAAACAATGGAATGGTGCCCCGACGATCGGCGACTGTCATTATAGATATTCCGTTCCTCGATGGAAAATTCGAGTTTTCGACGAGCGAAGGAGGAACGCGGTTGTAGTGAAGCTTAACTAAGAAAAGTTAAAAATTTGATGGCACATACCCAATCGTAGTGCACATTTGAAACAGCACTTCTTATTTATAATTTCCTGCTTTTTCTCCATCATATTTCTTCATCCAAAACTCGTTGTGCCTTACCTGGAATAAAAAGAATACATAATAAGGTAACAATTTTATATTCTTAAATAAGCTATTGCTTTATTGAAGACGTCTCTAAATGCTTCCAAAAATTATCGAAGTACAATTTTAAATGATTTAATTAAATTGCTTTACTTCAGAAATTTTATAAGCAATAAAAGGTTTATGCACGGATATGTGTCCATGAAACTTTAATCATTCTTCTAAATAAGATGTTTCTTGAATGTCTTGTTTCGTTTACATATGTTTTCTTTTGGAGCTCAATCTTTTCAATTAACTTACCGTTAATAATCACGTTTATTAATTTCCCGTTTCGTTAAACTAGATTTTAACATAAATGCGTGGTAAATATTAATTGCAAATTATCGAAACATTTTGAAAGTAATATCACATTTTTCGTTTAATATTGAACTGCAAAATTTATATCGCGCACCTAGATTGTGCATAGCTAATTCGATTAGTTGTTCAATTATTTGGAGTTAAATATTAATATCACTTTAATTTAATTACATGATATTATGCACATTGGTAATAGTAATAATTACAATACGTATTAACATATGTATACAAAGAATATTTCATGATATGCAATATGATATACTCCTATTTGTACCAAACTAACTCAACCGCTTGATTATTAATTCTTCCCTCTTTTAGAACTTTTTCTTCCAAGAAATTTTAAGCAGCACTGCTGACATTTTTTGAATTAAAAAAAATTTTATCGCTTTACATCAGATATGTTTCTCACTATAATTTTAGATTCACGTTATATTTGAATTCACATAGCATGCAGTGCTACTATTGAGCTTCAATTAACACATTGCGTACGGGTCACGAAATATCTCGTTTTAATGTTTTCTTACATACATATGTCCACGACTCGAAATAACTTAATCTTTTTGTTACGTTTGTTACATTTGTCACGTTTATTGTTACACAATAAACCGATATATAAAAAACAAATACTAACGCTTACGAATTTACAAATGTAAATTGGAAAAGGTACTTGTAAGCAGTGTGTTCAGCTTTTTGGCGAGCAGAGCGCCGTACGCAATGTGTTAACACTAGGTTCACGGACATTTCTTGTATACCTACTTCTGGTATTCATATATTAAGAAATAGGTATGCCTCAAAAAGAATTTGAAATTGCAGGACTGAGAGGGAAATAGATTTGGGAATATTTGTATCGTTCCGTCAATAAAACTCAGCAAAAATTGCTAGGAATAACAGTACTTATTTTTGCAAATTTTACTCATGAAATCCAAAACCCGTCAAAGCGACGGGTCCCGTAAACCTAGTGTTAAACAGTGAATTTAATGAATACTAATAACGTGTTATGATAATCTATTTCATCTGTAGAATATCAGTTTCTTAAATTTTTGCAAATTTTGGCAAACACAATGTGTTAGCTTGTTAAAATTCAAGTAGACAATTCTCAGTAAGATATATATTTTTTTAATTTTTCAAATTACAAAAAGTATAATACTTCTGTTGAGCGTCAAAAATGTCGCTCCTCGCACGTCGACGATGTGCAAGTATTTTGATTGGGTAAGGCTAAGAGACACGGACTATGTCGGCTCTTCTAGGGGTATGGTTGATGTATTTACTGTGTTGATGTGTCTGACTTGACTGTTTCAACAGACGAGACTGTGTGAACTGAAGTGTAACGTATCGCTGCTACCGACCACCAACCACCCTCTGTATTGTCACACCCGCTGATTGGTTATTTTAAATACAGAAAAAATACCAATTAGCGAGCCTAAAATTTGGTTAGGTCCTCCTCCCTGAGCCCTTAGTTCGCTCATGGAGGAGGGGTATGGCCGTGTTAGTGGTGAGGGTGGTGGAGCCGGTTAGCAACGACGGAAAATTCTTCCAGGTTCTGACCTTCGGTCTTTTACCGTTACAAATGTGTGTCAGGACCCTTCGGAAATTCCCCGTTTATGAGACGGCCTCAGCTATTGAGGACGAGAAACGCGAAACTTTATTATCATAAAACAGTTTTTAACTGCATGCAAATAAACTAAAATACTAAACTCAAAAATAGCCTTCGTTCCGCGTCCGTGTCATAAACTGTGTAATGGGCGACATGACGGTGCTGATACATTGTGTCTCAACAACTTCTGTGTGATTAAAATAATTTAAGGTTAATCATGGTACAACCTCTAGCACTAAGCCTAGTGTTAAATTCCATTTATAATTTCTTACTCACTAAAAAAATGGTTGAGAGGGAAACATTCATCGAATCCTGTTTGGATAAGCAAATCCTTGCTCGATTTGATTGCTTCAAATGGAACTGTTACGATTGATTGTAATGTTATGTTTAACAAGTCTAAATTCTGCAACAACAGTATTGTATCCGGTGACGATAATAGTAAAATTAATTCCGCAGTGAATTCGAAATTTCAGCGTTGATTATGAGGACAAATTGGTAATCCCAGATTATCGATCCCTGATTAATTGACTTCCAATAACTTCTCGACAGTTCTAAAACAACATTCATCAAGTTCCAAAACACGACATTTATGTTTAATCGACCAGATATGTTACTGACTACAATTGCTTATTAAATTGACTGATTAATATGTCGATGTATTAAACAGTATTAAATCGAACTTAACACTTAGCCGACCGAATGGGGAACCCTCTCATTTTTTCCTCAACAAAGCGCTACAATTGATTCTATTTGCTTTTGTTATTAGTTAGTTTTGTACTGGTACTGTTCATAAATTTTCTAAAGTACAATTTTTAATAAATTCAACACTAACTCAGGACCAACTAAGAACAAAATTAACAGAATCAATGGCACCGCTTTGTCAAGGAAAAAATGGAAGATCGCCCCATTCGGTTGGCCAAGTGTTAAGAGTGTAAGGATGTATTTCGCGTGATCGCCGTATCTTCATCACGGCGCGTAGTCAGTTATATTTCTCTTATACTTACTGATCTTTTATACACGGCAACGAGAACTTTTTAATCTATTAACCGGGAAGTTCCCTTTTTAAATACGCAGCATACAATGGGCGCGAACTCTTACACTAGGACGTGTCAGTACGTCACGCCCGGAATACTTGACTTCATATTATTTTTTTTTATTTATGCTTAAAATAAATGAAAAGGCTATGAGATATATATGTTTTCGTTTATTATAAATATATATATT
>JAOPTO010001595.1:0-26829 GCA_033822845.1 Tetrapedia diversipes | reverse complement strand
ACTTTTTCTGTCTCGCGCTCGCATTTTCCCCGTCAGATATTCTTCCAAACACTCGTTTCCATTTTTTCTAATTGCAAACCTTTCTCCCCGATGCATTTGGTCACGATCACCCAAAATTCCTCAGCTGCGACGTTGTCTAGTCCAAATATTCTACGTTCACATGGCTATTGATCAACTCAAGCACTCTTCACATTTTCCTAAACTCGCATCCACTCGATCGCATCATATCCATTCCTACAGTAGTAACGATGGTTTAACAACTTTTCAACTTTACAACTTTGATACCCTTGTTCTCGCATTCTCCCCGTCGTGTATTCTTCCAAACACTCGTTTCCTTTCTTTCTAATTCTAAACCTTTCTCACTCGATGCATTTGGTCACGATCATCCAAAATTCCTCAGTTGTGACGTTGTCCAGTGTGGCGACTTTCCTGCCTTCGCCACTAGCAGGAATTTAGCGACCACCTTTCTTGCAAGTGCTCGAGCCAGGCTACGTTCTGATCTGTCCCTTCCTATCCCTGTGTCTAAGGTAGGGGCCTGCTAGATAAGCCTTACTGAAGAGTCCACTAGTAGACCCCAAACGAAACATCCCTTCCTATTCCTTTTCCTTCTCTTTTCTCCAATCCAGTCCAAATATTCTATGTTCACATGGCTATCGATCAACTCAAGCATTTTTCACAGTTTCCATATCACGTTGAATGCCACGCCAATTTTACAAGGTTTGCCCGTGGCCCCACGATGAATTTTCTATTATACAATACATATACTATTGGAATATTACCTATGATAAATAAGTTATAGTGTATAACTATTTTTAGATGTTTTACACTTCATTAATTTCTTCACACCATTACGTTAAGGGGCCATTCTACTGTGGCGGCCTGAAATCAAGACGATTTTTGGGAACTTTTTGTGGGTAAACTCTGCAACATATCATTTTGCGGTTTAGGATATTTGTTTATTATAATCTTAAGTTTATTTAAAAATTTTTGCGAGCCAGGAGAGCATATGTGTGTGAAATTGCAGAACGCTTTTTATGACGTCGTAAAACAAACAGCTTTCTATGGCTGCCATGATTCCAGCTGTTGTAGTGATTTGAAAACAGAAAATAAACAAGATTCTTAATCTGTATGAGCGTGGCTATCGTCGGTACCAGAATGGTTTGAAAATACTGAATAGAAAAAAAATGGCGCTGGTCTAAAGAAAAATTTTTAAATTTTGGTAAAAAAATCGGAATGTTTTACATTCCCAAAATTCGAAAAAAATTCCAATCGAAGCAATTCTGGTAGAGACGAGAATGACACATCTAATGAACACATCTGCCAAGCGGGAAGTGAATCGGTCAATCCGTTACGGAGCTACCGTGGCAGCCATTTCCAAAAATGTGGTTTTGAGGAAAACGCGTTTAAAGTTTCAAGTACTGTTTAGGTGTATATAGATAGTTTTGATCATATTTACAAGCTAATTAGCTATCCCAGGGCTGTACAGTACACCTTCCTTCTCTTCCTAGAATTCCTATAGTGTTGATGGTGCAGTTCTACGAACTGTCCGAGCCTCTTTCGACGCCTATTGGCTTTTTATCGCTGCGTGCCTTTTGCGGATGTTATTGCGATTATCAGCGAAAGTTTTGGTTATTGGGCCAATGACGATTCCCAAACAGAGTTCTTTATGTTTTCAACCGAATCGGTGTTTCGTAAAATGGCTAATCCACAATATGTAGTCAAATCGTTGATATCGGCTAGCTTCCCGGATCCTTTTCCTCCTATACCTTTATTCTTTTTCTTCACACTTCTCAATCAAGTTTCAAACCTTTTTTTCACGTGTAGAACACATTCAAGCTTCTTCACTATCATATTATCGTAAGGATTCAAATCTATAATGGAATTCCGGGCTTGCCGGGGTAACCCGACCGCTCAGATAGCTGCGCGCGGCAGAACGGCGCTTCGTGTGAAGGCATATATATAGGAAATGTTCTATAAAATGTAGAACAGAAGATGGAATTCAGGTGTGAAAAATAAAAGTGAAGCGATTAAAACTTAATAACAATATATTTAAAACAATTTAACAAAACAACTTAAACGACTTTACAACTTAGCGACTTTAACACTCTTTCTACGTTCACAACCAAACCTTTCTGTCTTCACCGTCCAATACTTTCTGCCTTCACCGTCCAATACTTTCTGCCTCGCGCTCGCATTTTCCCCGTCATATATTCTTCCAAACACTCGTTTCCTTTCATTCTAATTGTCAACCTTTCTCATTCTACGCATTCGGTCACGACCACCCAGAATTTCTCAGTCACACTGTTTTCCAAAGTTCTCATCTTTCACGCCTTAGAAACATTCGAGCCCAAGCATTCTGCGTTCGCACGACTAATCGCCCAACTCAAGTACTCTTCAGACTTTCCCAAACTCGCATCCGCTCGATCGCATTCCTACATATAGCACCGTTAATTTTTCGAATTCTGTTAAATCCTTTTGGGAACAAGTTTCTAACATGTTAAAGTCTAAGAAAATGCAAAAGAAAAAAAATTCGATTTTTTCAATCCGTCACAGTAGAATGGCCCCTTAACGATGGTAATGATAAAAAATCGATAATTATTGACATTTGTTCAAATTATGTTTTTCTACCAATCTGAGCGCGTCGGTCATCGATGACCCCCATGGCGCCACTGTCAAGTTGAGTGCCGGTCACCGGTGACTCTCATGGCAGTCAACGTGTTAAACTCGCATCCACTCGATTGTATTCACTCGATCGTATTCCTGCACTATTTACTCAACCCGATCCAAGGCTCAGGTATCCATAATTTCGTGTACCCGCACACCCCTAGCGGGCGTCGTCTGAACTCTTCTGTTCCTCGCACAGCAAAGATTTATCAGCGCCGCTGGAAGTTCCACGGACAATAACGCGTAAACTCCATTTAGCTCTGTTTAAGCCGGTAGGAAGGAGACACATTAAATTCACGGAGATCTTACAAACTGTTCCGCGGCTCTTTCGTGCTATACATTTAACGGGAAGGGGGTTGGAGAGAGGGGGTGGGTTATGGTAACGCGTGCGTTCTTATAAATTCCCCTGATCCTAGCCATGGCGGCCTAGTCGCAGAGGGGCGAGAGGGGCGGTGGTGGAGCAAGGTGGAATCGCTTAAGTGAAATAACGAAAAAACTTTAGCATAAACTGCCGCTCTTAATTTGACCAGTTTGCACGGCTTAGCCCCACGGAAGGCTAAACGTTTCGTTCGTTTCCGGGAAAACTTCGGAATTATGAATTAGCGGGAAGCCAGGCGGGGGGAGTGTAATGCATTCCGGGCCGGACTTGCTATGAAATTATAATTCAAAAGACAACTCCGGGCGAACGGCTACCCTTTTGCTACCCCGTTGAATTAAGCAGCATCGTTCTTCGTTCATCGCGATTCAAATTAATTAGTCTTCCGTCCCGCCCATCGTGAGATCTTCGGCTCCGACCTGTCCAGCTTGTTTGCTGGTCGGTGACATTTATTTACTGTAATAGGTTGTTCAGAAAGTAATTTCGTTCTTTATATGATATGTCGAGCTTTGAGATTAAACCTTGGCGTTTCAAATGATCATGAACGGTCGAATTCGATAAATTTAATCTCTTAGCGATCTTACGAGTTGTTATTCTCCGATTTGCATCAGTTAATGCCTTTATTGTGTCTTCAGCAGCCTCAACTGGCCTTCCAGAACGTGGTGCATCTTCAACATCAAAATTGCCGGATCGAAATTTTGTAAACCAATTTTGGCACTGGGGTTCTGTCAATACATCTTCTCCATACACAACGGATAAGTTTTTCCTTGCTTGAACACCATTTTTACCTTTTCGATAGTAAACAAGTAAAAAATGCCGAAAATGTTGCTCTTTACTTTCCATATTTGATAGGACACCAACCAAAAACTACTGTGTAGAATCAATCGAAACTTTTCACAAGCAAGCCTTGCTATATATGCAGTCAAAATATATGTATAATGGCCATGCGGCTTAACCCTAGACCTCCTAAGGGGAGGTTCCTCGAACCCACAAATTGGAAAACCTTAAATTAGAATCATTTCCTTTTCATAAAAAATTCTCCTGAAATTATTTGTTGTTGTATGCAGATTTAAGTTTGATATTAAGAGGTTCCCATTGCTATGTGTAAAAAATTAGTAAGCATAAGAGAAATATAACTGACTGCGTCGCCGTGAGGACGGTACGCCACGGGGCGGTGGCGATCACGCGAAGTGGACCATCACGCTCTCCTTTTCTTCAAAGAATAAAAATTACAGAACGAAGAATGAAACTATGTAACTGTAGGAATTATTTATTGACCGAACGGGTTTTCTACATAGACTACTGTCAGGATAGTCTCTAAAACGGCAACTATTACGACGGTGATTATTACAACAAGCTGATACAACGATATTTAACGAACGATTAACAATTAACGCTGAACGATTAACGAGAGATGAGAGATTTTTTTTTTTTTTTGTGTATTAATGATTTTTGGCACCGCTCCTGTCTGTGGACCAGGCTTATCGGCTAACAGGGGTGAATGGTGTTACCTATGGAAGTATTAATAATCGTTATAATTTTAATATTTTTTGGGATTAGATTTGATCGAATTATAGCTAGGTTTTATTTATTATTTTATACAATATTTTTTTCTTTGCCTTTATTGTTAATTTTATTATTAATTAATAAATTTATATTTTTATATTTTTATTTTTTAGAGTTATTTAATTTTAAAATTAATAATTTTTTATTAATTTTTATAATTTTATCTTTTATAGTAAAAATTCCTATTTATTTATTTCATGGTTGATTATTAAAAGCTCATGTTGAGGCTCCTTATTATGCCTCAATAATTTTGGCTTCAATAATCTTGAACTTTTGATTACTTGAGGTGGAGGGAGGAAAATTTTCAAAAAACCTCCTGACATGGAATTAACGAGAGATGAGAGATCTCGCGAGATTCCCTATTTATTTGCCTCTAACCTGATAGGCGGTTCCTGCCTTCGCCAAACAGGACCTTCAAAAAAATGCCCGCCTTCGATATCCCCACTTGGTGCAAACCTCAGTGACGTTTTTGCATTTGGGACATCTGCTGTTCGCATCTTCTTTGATCAGATTTACGGCGGCGACCCTTTATTCTTTCAAACGCGGCGATGTTTGAAGCGGCGCCGAAAAGAAAACGCGGCACCTAAGAGAATGCGGCGACACCTTGACTTTGATCCGCGGGCCGCCCAAAGAAAGTAATGGCAATCGGCATTTGCTATTAATCTCTGCCGTTCTCCTTATACAAATGCCGACCTAATCCGCAAATTGCCTACATAACTAATTGGGAACTTTAACTGGAAAGACGCTACGAACTAAAATACAAAAAGATACAGAACCGACAAAAAAGGGAAGATGTTATCAGTGGATAATGGAGACTAAAAGCGAACGCATAAAATATAATAGTTTATTAAAACCAAAGCAAAGGTGTTACAAATGCAAAAAACATGGTTGCAGAAAACATTCGTTAATACTATACTTTGTCATTCATGTTTATCAGAAGAATCAAGTTCAAACTAGCTGCACGTTACTGTACTATTTTATAATAGTATTTAATTTTACAAATATACATAAATCAATACAAATTGAATGCAAAAACATATGTGGTCTTGTTTACAAACTATAGTATATTCTAATATTGCAAAAAATTTTCCAAAGAACTACTTTTTCCAGGATAAATGTATAAAAAGAAGTATGGGTTCGAGGAACCTCCTCTTAGGAGTTCGCGTAACAGATCGAGGCTCAGGAGTTCTAGGGTTAACCCTTTGGCCTATACATATGTGCCTGACTCGTGGTAAAGAATTTGTGCCATAAGCGAAAACCATGAATCTGACTCGTGGTAAAGAATTTGTGCCATAAACAAAAACCAAGAATCAGACTTGTGGCGTGGAATTTGTGCATAAGACGCTACGTATTATTAGAACAAGCGATTGGAGTTATTCCACATCGAATATCATTCCTTTGATTATGATTACACCCTAGACGTCTTAAAATTACTATTTGTACCTAAACATTGTTTATTATTTCACAATTCCTTTCGTTGCACTGAAATATATATGTCATGAAAAGTATACATTTTGCGCCAGTTCGGGTACACGGCTGAACAATTGAATGACACGACGCGCGACCGACTTTCTTGTTTACAATAGCTCGCGCAATTGGCAGATATCGTGTAGGCCAACGGGTTAATAATAAAAAAAGATACAGAATGTCTCCGCAGCGGAACCGACGAAGCGCTAAGGGTTAAGTGTTCGAAACCCAAGCGTCGAATGAAAAAAAAAAAGAATAAAAATACAAGAAAATGCGGGAAACGGGGTGGATGCATAATCTTCTAGCCGCATGGCTAATTGCGCGAGGTTCTAATCACCCGAAAGATTAGACAGGCGAAGGAGGAGATGCCGTGACAGAGGCGACGCGGTGTGTAATATTACGCGAGGCAGTAGTCTCGGTGGCATGTGTCGTTGATGAGGCGGTTAGTATTCAGCGGTGTGCTTTCCGGGCCCGGAACTTTTGAAAACTAACCAAGTAAAGCCACCTTAATTCCATAAGAGGGAGGCCAAAGGGGTTCGGGCGTCATCGTAACACCCTCTTAATTACAGGATATTAGGACGCCCACGGTGGCCCCGGGAGGTGCAGGAAGCCAGATAGCGCGATTTATTATTCGCGGTCTGCCTTATCTCGCTTTTTAAGAGCCGGATTTCTTGGACTGTAAACTTACCATCCCCCAACCACCCCTTTCTGCGCTTCAGGAAATTGATTTCGCGCGCTTGTTACTCCTCGCTACCGATTTTTAAACCTTTGCGCTCGAAAGACGCAACGTTTAGCAGCGAAACGATACCAATTTTGATGGTTGGTCGCCTTGTAAACACGAGTGACGCTCATTTTTGTTGGTATCAGCTCGTGTGAACAATGCATAGCTCACAGCAACACAGTAGCGAGTAAACTGGCATGTGAAACAGTTCATGTCATATAAACCATTTAGATGTTACTTATCGACCTAAATGTGTGCATTTATTACAACAAATGTTATACATTTCTGAATGCAAAGGGTTAAATGGTTATTCTTATAAATTTATCCAAATTACGTAAATTTCAATAAAAAAAAATCCTTCTGCGTTTCAGGAAATTGATTTCGCGCGTTCGTTACTTCTGTGTTACCGATTTTTAACCCTATGCGCTCGAAAGACGCAACGTTTAGCAGCGAAACGATACCAATTTTGATGGTTGGTCGCCTTGTAAATACGAGTGATGCTCATTTTTGTTGGTATCACCTCGTGTGAACAATGCATAGCTCACAGCAACACAGTAGCGAGTAAACTGGCATGTGAAACAGTTCATGTCACATAAACCATTTATATGTTATATTCTAATATATTACTTATTAACCTAAATGTGTGCATTTATTACAATAAATTTCATACTGTGAGGGGTACTTTATTTCTTTTACAAAATCGTCTCTCGTTCGTACAATACGGTTTCTATCTTACTAAAAACTGACTATGCCCTTTTCCTCATGCTTTTATGGGCGCATCCCCACTTTGCACTTTCCCGAAAAACAAACCCGCCGTTGGTGCGGGCCTGGAAAGTGTAAGCGGCCGTGACCGAGCCTCGCGCGTACTCGGTCCCAACCCTTATTGGGGACCTCTGGTTTATGGGGGCCCTAATGACCACTTTGGCCATCGTCACCCCTGATTATCTGGTTCCTCTTACAATACATTGCTGAATACAAAGGGTTAGGTTATTCTTATAAATTTATCCAAATTACGTAAATTTTAATAAAAACGTATCCTTCTGCGTTTCAGGAAATTGATTTTACGCGTTCGTTACTCCTGCGCTACCGATTTTTAACCCTATGCGCTCGAAAGCCGCAATGTTCAGCAGCGAAACGATACTAATTTTGATGGTTGGTAGCCTTGTATAAGGTGTGCAAATTAATCCGGTGCCTTTGCATTTAACGCTTTGTAACTTCCATTCAAATTAAAATACCTTTCCTGCCCTATGGTGATTTGAAAGTAACAGCATTATACTCTAAGAAACATTAAAACAATCATGACAACTCAGTATAATTTCACCTAATAATAGTAAACAATTTGGCGTTCGACAAGGAGCATTTGAAGCACTGTATTCTTTTTGCTTTTGAACCGAAGAAAAATGCTTCTGAAGCTAAAGAAATGGTTTGTTTCGCTTTTGGCAATGATGCTGTAACGTATAAAAGGTGCAGAAAGTGGTTTCAAAGATTTCAAAATGTAGATTTTAATCTATTGGACAAGCCACGTCCAGGACAGGCAAGAAAGCTTAAAAAACTTTTGAAAAACGTTCGAAAAAGCTAAAGAAGGGCTTGCGTTGCAATCGAGTGTTACCGTCCAATGCTTATCGCTAGGTTTACTTCAATTAGGACAAATTCAAAAGTTAGGAAGCTGAGTTCCGCACGAAAAAGGCACCGAATTAATTTGCACACCTAATAGATACGAGTGATGCTCATTTTTGTTGGTATCACCTCGTGTGAACAATGCATAGCTCACAGCAACACAGTAGCGAGTAAACTGGCATGTGAAACAGTTCATGTCACATAAACCATTTATATGTTATATTCTAATATATTACTTATTAACCTAAATGTGTGCATTTATTACAATAAATTTCATACATTGCTGAATACAAAGGGTTAGGTTATTCTTATAAATTTATCCAAATTACGTACATTTTAATAAAAACGTATCCTTCTGCGTTTCAGGAAATTGATTTTGTGCGCTCGTTACTCCTGCGCTACCGATTTTTAACCCTATGCGCTCGAAAGCCGCAATGTTCAGCAGCGAAACGATACCAATTTAATACATTTCTGAATGCAAAGGGTTAAATGGTTATTCTTATAAATTTATCCAAATTACGTAAATTTTAATAAAAACAAATTCTAGCAGTATTTAATTTCGGTATCTTACATTCGAGTGAAAAGGGTTAACGCTAGAAGTGTTGGTGTCACCGTGTTATGAAATTCTGCGGCTGAAGAATGGACGGAATAAGTTGTACAAAAAATTAGCTTCACTTTTACAATTGTTCCTTGATAAGAAAGGATTTTCAACATAATTCAACGTAGGGTCGTTAAAAAGGAGGATCTGCTCTTTAGAATCACCCTAAAAGTATTGTTTTACAACCTCTCTTTTTACAATATTATAGCAGTTTAAACATGGACACTATTTTAGTTGAACGTGGTCTTGTGAGTGTTGGTTTACATGGATGAGAGGGAATGAATTTGATGAGTGCGAATCCGTTGTCTAGTGTATCGTTGAATAGTTTATGGTTTGTATGTTCTAAAGTGAGTGTCCTATCTTGTGTATATTGTACTGTGTACGTACGATGTGTCTGAATGGGAATTCAGCCGTTACATAATCGTGAGAGAGTTGTGAGAGAGTTATGAGAGAAAATCGAGAGAGAGAGAGAAGCAAATTGCGGGTTATGGTATAGACGGAGACCAGAAGAGAGTGAGCATTTAAACAAAGTTGTATATTTAATTTGTAATGGATTAAAAACGTAATTGTGTTCTCTGTGAGTGAGAACGAGCCTGTTTAATTCCATTCTACCCACAGGTCCCAGTTTTGCTCATAACTGTGCAGTTCACTAGATGCGTATCATCGAAGGTATAGGTATTGCCACTATAACTGATCGAAAGCTTGCTCGCGTTAAATTTTCAGGTTTTATTATGCATTCCACTTGGAGGGTCACCCTTGGAATGCCAGAAACGGCGAAATAAAGCTCGGACGGAATATATTCTGAGTGAAAATTGATAGAATTAAAATTTCTATAATTTTGTTTATTATATATGTTTGTTATAGCGTCTATAAAAGATGACCTGCTATTAAATATCGACGAACAGCTAATGTTACCACATTGCGTACGGGCCACGAGATATCTCGTTTTAACCCTTTGCGCTCGAGGGCTGACTATTAGTCACCAAATGATGGTTTCGTCAATTTTCAGACTTTTCAGAATTTTCAGGCGCAATGTGTTAAAGGTGCAATAAAATTTCTAATCAGTTGAATAATAACTATAAAATTTGTTAATATAAATGGGGTATTTAACAGAACTAAATTACTTAAAGCTTTTTTGGGGTATGTTGATCATCTGTAATGTTCTATCTCTTTCTACAGTAGCAGACATAAATTTAAGATGAGAAGACAATATAAAGTATAGTACCATGGTTTATAAATATTGTCTATGCAATCATTTTTATTGTTAATAAGGTAATAGAGTACTTATTGATTAATACAGAACACGAAATTTGTTTACTATACTATTTTTCATATATTAATTACTTTATTTTTGTTGACCCTCTGGTCTTAAACTTTGGTCCCCTCCTGTATATTCTGCTTTATACCGTTTGTGGTTTTTAATTGCTTAACACCCCCCACCACTCAATTCTTTACACTAAATCCAGATTGACTTTTGCCAAAAATCAAATCAATATAATAAGATATATAATTGTTCTCGTCAGAAAACTTCAAATATATTTCACTTCCATTTTTACGTAAAATCCTAACTGAGAACCTATTTGATTCTCGTAGAGATTAGTCACGGACAAACATAGAACACGGTTATTTGGAAAAATTAAATTTAATAAATATGAACTGAGCTTACGAGCATAGTATCTCTTCTTTTCCATCTTGGAACATGCCATCCTTGCCCCAACGTTTGGGAAGTTCCATGATAACCAAACTCAGATTCCCCCATAGTGCCAATTGTGTGCTGGTTTCGTTGGTTAATACGTTTTTTATTTCGAAGACCGGAGGATCGATAGGTCGAAGTTTCTGAAAGAAATGAAAACAATTTTATTACGATTCCATGAAAACACAGTTAACTTACTTTTTGATTTTCATAGCGTCAGTTTGTTCATTCTTTCGCGTGGAATACCGCGCTTCTTTACCTATAATATTTTTTCAAGATAAATTAATAAATGTATTGACATAAATTGATAAATGAATTATCCTATAAACAAAATTGAAACAAAATTTTCAAACAACATTGAAAATGTAAACATACAAATTATAATTTACAAAACAAAATTCAAGAAATATACTAATACTTTTTATGACGAATGGAAAGTAAATCCAGGAAATAAAACATTATAAAAGTACACTATTAGGCAAAAGTTGGAATGACTTTTTGATTTCTACTCATCTCGAATCTTTCGCTAATTTTCGCTATTAATCCGAAATCAATATTGCAACAGTTAACCCTAGAATTCCTGAGCTTCGATTTATTACGGAAACTCCTAACGGGGGAGGGGGATTCTTCGAATCCATACTTCTTTTTATACATTTATCCTGGAAAAAGTTGTTTTTAGGATAATTGTTTGCAATGTTAGGATATGCTATAGTTTGTAAACAAAACAACATATGTTTTTGCGTTCAATTTGTATTGATTTATGTATATTTATAAAATTAAATACTATTATGAAATAGTATAGTAACGTGCAGCTAGTTTGCTGAACGCAAATACCTAAGTGTCCGGATACTTATGGACGGGAGTGTACTTCATGCACGCATCTCGCAACCAATTTTCCCCCGCTATCCCCCTCCCCAGAAAAAGGGGGAATCGAAACATTCTTAGTACCGATGAACGATAATAAGTAGGAATTAGATAAAAGTTTCATCGTTCGCGTATCCCCCCCCGCGACGTTACAATTTTAATTTTCCGCCGTAACGAGATATTTCCGGCGGCCCCTGAAAATTCCGCTTCCACCCTCGCCGCGCATCGTCTATCGATTAATAAACTTTATAATACGATCCTGCTCCTCGTTTGTTTTCCAGTTTGATTTTTATCACGGCCTGCCCGGGAAAAGGGCAGGTGCACGACAAGCCTCCTTTCCGCCCCCCCACCCCTGCACGCCAACCCTCAGGATTTCTCTTTTAACGTCCCCTTGCCACGGTCCTTCGACTATCCCCCCAGCCCTCCGCCCTGCCACGATATTTAATTTCGAAGTAAGTTCGCGAACGCGAATATCATTACGGACGAGCATCCCCGCAGGTCGGGTATCGGCGCGTATCAAGGGGCAATTATTTTTTTTTCCTCTTTTTACTCGAGGGGGTAGTTCCTGCCCCAAGACGAGACCGGCTGGTATTGGGTGTGCTGTTCATCCTCGTTCTGCGACGTGGCAGCGGTGAGAATGGAAGGTACAGATTGGAACGTGAGATTGAAACGACAACGCGGAATCGGTTTCATCGTCGTTTCATGAAATTCGAATACTTAGGAGACAGTCGATTATTGAAATTGGGGTCAATGCTTATCACATTTCGTGTCACGTGTACCATTTGTGGTACATGTTACACTTGAATTGTAGGCTATGTGTACATATTTATTTAATAAACATATATTTATGTCTTATGACTAGTATAATTCCGTCAAGTATATGGAGGAATGCTATCGAGTGGATGCGAGTTTAGGAAAAGCTGAAGGGTGCTTGAGTTGATCGATAGCCATGTGAACGTAGAATTTTTGGACTAGACAACGTCGCAACTGAGGAATTTTGGGTGATCGTGACCAAATGCTTCGAGTGAGAACTGGTTGACTATTAGAAAGAAAGGAAATGAGTACTTGGAAGAATATACGACGGGGAGAATGCGAGCGCGAAACAGGAAGAGTGTGAATGCGAGAACAAGAGTATTAAAGTTGTAAAGTTGAAAAATTGTTAAACCATGGTTAATATTGTAGGAATGGATGTGATGCAATCGAGTGGATACGAGTTTAGGAAAATGTGAAGAGCGCTTCAGTTGAGCGAGAGCCGTGTGAACGTAGAATGTTTGGACTCGAGTGTTTCTAAAGCATGAAAGACGAGCACTTGAGAAAATTGAGCAATTGAGGAATTTTTGGTGATCGTGATCGAATGCATCGAGTGAGAAAGGTTGACTATTATAAAGAAAGGAAATGAGTACTTGGAAGAATATATGACGGGGAAAATGCTAGCGCGAGGTAGAAAGAGTTTGACTATAAAGGCAGAAAGAGTGTGATTCTGAAGGAAGTAAGAATGTCGTAGTCACTAAAGTTGTTTAAGTTATTACTATTAAACTGTTTTAAACACATATTATTAATATTCTAATTACTTCATTTTATTTTATTCACATCTGAGCACTATCATCGTCATCGATAGATTTTATTGCTAATCCTCAAACGCACCAATCCATCAAAAAACCTAATTCAACAATAATCGAATTCTTCTTTTCAGATTCAGATTTGAATTCAACACGTGAAAATGTAAAATTAAAAAAAAAATTCATAGTAACCATAATTTGAATATATTCCTTTCTACCAAATATCTGATAAACCACACACAAACAAACAACCATTCAGTTTGTCAGAAGTCTCCGTCACAATCGAATTCGTGTACTTTTTGCCGAGATATACCGTTTTGAAGGTACTTGAGAATCACTGTAAATCATAGGCTGTGCTATCATTTTGTCGCGCACTGTACTATTCAATTTTACTTTACAATACCATAGATTGTTGTTAACACTGTTTATTTCTTAAAATATACTTTTCACGATTCCTATACCTAGAAGTATCAATTCCATGCTGATTCTGGCAGTTCTTTTAGCGAAAGCCACCCTTCTCCACTCGAACTCGATCATGTTACAAAGTGTCTCCGGTAATAAAATCGTTTCTCAATCAAATCGACCCTGTTAACGCCTCTCCTCCCCACCCATCCTTCACCAAATCGTGTTTGATTTACAGGATGGATAGGGGAGCGGTAAAACTGCGAAGCTAAGCGCAGCGTAACATCGAAAGGAAGAGAGAGTGTCTAGTGCGTTTAAAAGTTTTCTTCTCATTAAGTCTTATTCTCTGGAGACCCTGACGGCACACAGCAAGCGCGAGTGACTGCGTTACGGAGAATAGAGGGAGAAACAAGAGTGAGAGAGAGTGACAGAGGGTGACAGAGCGAGGGGGGAAGAGAGAGAGAGAGAAGAATAAGAAAGAAACAAAGAGAAACGAGAAAGAGAGTGAGGGGGGGAAGAGAGAGAGAGAGAAAGGAATAAGAAAGAAACAAAGAGAAACGAGAAAGAGAGTGAGAGAATGAGGCGGGAAGAGAGGGAGAGAAGAACAAGGAAGAAATGAAGAGAAACGAGGAAGAGAGTGAGAGAGTAAGGGGGAAGAAAGAGAGAGAGAGTGAGAAAGAGTAAGGGAGGAAGAGAGAAAGAGAGAGGAATAAGAAAGAAACAAAGAGAAACGAAAAAGAGAGAGAGTGAAGGGGGAAGAGAGAGAGAGAGAAGAATGGGAAAGAAACAAAGAGAAACGAGAAAGAGAGTGAGAGAGTGAGGGGGGAAGAGAGAGAGAGAGAGCAATAAGAAAGAAACAAAGAGAAACGAGAAAGAGTAGGTGAGAGAGTGAGGGGGGTAGAGAGAGAGAGAGGAATAAGGAAGAGACGAAGAGAAACGAGAAAGAGTAGACAAGGGTGTGAGTATAAGAGAAAGAAAGTGAGAGGGGAAAGAGAGGGAGTGGATGAGTAACTGAGTGACTGTGAGAGAGTGAGGAAGTGACTGTGAAAAAAAGAAAGGGAGAGACTAACAGGAGAGAACAGTGAAAGAGAAAGAGGAGGAAAGAAAGAAAGAGAAATAAGAGAGAGTGACAGAAGGCTAAGAAAGGAAAGAAAGAGAAACAAGAGAGAGAGAGAGGAGAGAGAAAGGTCCATTCTTCGTCCCCTCCCTCTTTTGCAGTTAGAAACACATTTATTAACGGCAGCTCATCTCATCCTGCTATTAAGTACCAGTAAGAGAGTGCTCTCTCCCTCCGTTATCCTCTCGACGAGAGTTCTCAGTCACTTTGGTAGCTGTCTGCCGCTGTCCGTTCCAAGGGTGGAAAGAAAAAAGACGTCGCATCGTCGACGCCTTATTAATTCGGCAGTCGGGGCTGCGAGCAACCAGGAAGGTGTCGCGAGGAGGGGAGCTCTTTGAAGAAATTAAAAGAACAGAAGGTATAATGTGAACACATCCATTCCGTGACCCTCTTCCTTCATCCCCCCTCGACTCTCCAGTTCCGCTGTATCTCCGTTCCCCCCCCTCTCAACGCCGTTCCTCTTGTCACCGACTCGACACCATTAACTCTACTGTTTTCGCGCTTTCGCTAAGTGTCAGTCAGCCGGACGTTCTTGAGTCTTGTCACGGTTCCTTAAAATCCGACGTACACATTTATCCCCCGTCCCTCTGTGCCGGTTCCTCTTCCCCCTTCCTCCCTCTGTTACCCTCGTCGCCGGATTCCCCGGCCATTACCTTTCAACTTTAATGCGGCGCGCCGTTCTGCGACGGGATTGCGGAGAACGCTTGCGGTGGAACCGATGAAAGATGGGGACAACGCTGTTACGTTAACCAGCCATTTCTTGTGCATTATTTTTCGTTGTACGGCGACGATTGTTCACGGGTCGGATAGATAAGATAGACTGTAGAAATATCCAACTTCCTCTTCGCAACACGGTCATCCTTTAATTTTTACACACAATTTTAACCCTTTGCAGCCGTATGTCTCAGCGTATGCGACATCACAACAAGTTTTACCGTGGAATTTTCATTTTTTTTAATTATACTCATGAAATGTTACAGCTAAGTATCTTAACCCTAGAACTCCTGAGTCTCGATCTGTTACGCTAACTCCTAAGGGGGGGGGGGGGGGTTCCTCGAATCCATACTTGTTTTTATACATTTTTCTTGGAAAAAGTTGTTTTTTGGAAAATTTTTTGCAATGTCAGGATATGCTATAGTTTGTAAACAAGACAACATATGTTTTTGCGTTCAATTTGTATTGATTTATGTGTACTTATAAAATTAAATACTATTATAAAATAGTACAGTAACGTGCAGCTAGTTTGAACTTGATTCTTCTGATTCTTCTGATAAACTGATGAATGGCATAGTATAGCATTAAATGAATGTTTTCTGCAAACATGGTTTTGCAATTGTAACAACTTTGAAATTGATTTTAATAAACTATTATATTTTATGCGTCTGCTTTTAGCCTCCAGTATACAATCATAACATCTTCCCTTTTTTGTCAGTTCTGTATCTTTTGGTATTTTAGTTCGTACTGTCTTTCCAGTTAAAGTTCCCAATTAATTACATAGTTACATTCTTCGTTCTGTAATTTTTATTCTTTGGAGAAAAGGAGAGCGTGAGGGTCCACTTCGCGTGAACGCCACCGCCCCGTGGCGTACCGTCATCGCGGCGCGTAGTCAGTTATATTTCTCTTATACTTACTAATTTTTTACACTTAGCAACGGGAACTTCTTAATATCAAACTTAAATGTGTATACAACAATAAATAATTTTAAGAGAATTTTTTATGAAAGGGAAATGATTCTAATTTAAGGTTTTCCAATTTGTGGGTTCGAGGACCCCCCCCCCCCCCCTAGGAGTTCTAAGGTTAATAACGTATTGGAAAAGTTTTGTTTTGATTGAACAAAAAAATAAGTTAGGCGAAGTATTTCCTTTTATATATGTGAAATAATTGTTCGTTTCTTCTACTATATCAGACACTAAAATAAAATAAAAGACCAAGGTATGTTGTTTCTGAGTGTTACACGGATATGATAAAATAATTTCTTGACAAATTCAGTAAGACAGCAGTAAATGATCAAAGCCGTCGCCGAGCGCACATGTGCGCCCAAAGTCTATATCGACGACTTGTACTGGGCGCAAATGTGCGCCTATAGGCCACAGCGATAGTTTGCATATATGCGCCCATAGCAGTCAAAAGGTTAAATACACGTATATTTATTATTTTATTCACTTTTCTTTCTTTTCCTTTTTTTCATTTATAACCTTTCCTATAATAATAATAATAATAATAATAATAATAATAATAATAATAATAATAAAAGCAAAATATATAGAGAAAAAAGAAAAATACACCCCACTTGCACAGGAAATAAAAAGAATATGGAACCAAGAAAAAGTAACAATACTACCGTTCATAATTTCAGCAACAGGCATCACCCCAAAAACATTTATACAAAACTTACAAGTATTACAACTACCAACATACATACACTCACACATACAAAAATCAGTCATCCTCAACACAACGACAATAGCAAGAAAATTCCTACAATAAAAAACACTGGCATGAACTTGGTGCAACCCGTTCATGCTGGTCACAAGCCAGAGAGAGAATCCTCTGAGAGGCCACTATGATAATAATAATAATAATAATAATAATAATTGTTTTGTACGTCGGTTTAGCTGCGAGAACGGTGTATTGCTCCCGAAATATTTGTAGGGTACGTATAAAGGTCCTTGTACCTGGGTAGATAAAATAAGCGTACTGACCATTATTGCCGGCACTGAGCGAAATCATCGGGCCGGCGTAACGGAATGGTCCCAGGGATTTTGCTTGGCCCCCCTTTCCCAATTTTTATGGAAGCGTTGTCGTAGCGTCCCTTTTCAGCGTGAGCCGAAATGCGGACGCCTAAAAAAGCAGTTAGCAGCTAGCCGCCAGTACAGGCACTTCTGCACTTCTCGCGACTTCTTCGTGTAATCCAAAGTATCTTTCTGCGTGTTTGTTTGAGTGTTAATAAATAGTTTATCCTTGTTAACATCTCTTTTAATACCCAGTTCACGATCCTAACATCCTAAACACTTCCAAACTTTTTCCGTAACCGCCTTGTATGGCGAAAGGTTTTTTTCCTCTTGATGAGGTTGATTAAAGTTGATATCAGGAGTTGTTTTGGTGACAAATTGAACACGATAGAGTGTTCAAACTTTTGTAACGGGCTGTACGCAGGGACGAGTTATTCAGCGCGACAAGAAACCGTCAGATTTTGGCGCAGTGAAAAAGGGGGACGTGACAATCCTTGTCTAGGCTAGAACACGAGCCGGTTGCCCGGGCAAAGATGGCAAACGAGGACGTTAGCCGAATAATGCAAAACAAACCTCATCTGAGATATAGTCCGGCATTTGTCCATATTAAGGCGCGCCATGATGTCGTCGCTTCCGTTTGTTGCGCGGGTGCGTGCGTGCACGCTTTCAAATTATATGGCGGCAGGCATTACTCGTTGTTAGTCGGCTGCCGCTGCGTTCCCGCGTTAACTATGTGTATCTTGAGCACCCGTTATATGGCCATTCGTCACCGAGCTCTCCGCACTTACGCGTTACTTTCCGCGTTAAGATGTAGGTACACAGTTTCGCGCTCGATGTTTCATTTCGCCACGACGCGACGCGACGTTACTTCTCTGAATTCGTAGCGCCCATTTCGAGAGATCGTATCGGTAAATAGCTAAAGAAAGAACAAGTTTAACAATTTATTTATTTATTTATTTAACACGTTCACGGACAGTAAAAAGCTTCGTGAGGTACAAAAATAGACACTCGATTTTTTTCTAAATTAATTCTGATATCCGGTATGAGATTAGACACATTTTGTAAGAGTAATCAGAATATTACATTTTAACAGCTGTATTCAATGAATGCTATAGCATCCAGGACGATATTTGAATCGAGGTTATATAAAATTAAATCAATAATAATTGGTTTTAAAATTTGAATGCTATGGCACCCACAGCGATATTTGAATTGAGGTTATATAAAATTAAATCAATAATAATTGGTTTTAAAATTTGAATAGTATAGCATTCACGTCATTCTGTATCACAATGAAAATGAATGCTATAGCATTCACGGCGATATTTGAATCGAGGTTATATAAAATTAAATCAATAATAATTGGTTTTAAAATTTGAATGCTATAGCCTCCACGTCATTTTGTATCACAATGAAAATGAATGCTATAGCATCCACGACGATATTTGAATCGAGGTTATATAAAATTAAATCAATAATAATTGGTTTTAAAATCTGAATGCTATAGCATCCACATCATTGTGTATCACAATGAAAATGAATGCTATAGCATCCAGGACGATATTTGAATCGTTTGTTATAAGTTTTTAGCTATAATATATTAGCTATAAAAAACTGTCTCCAACGAAAATTAATCAAAACCCATGTAATAGTTTGTAAAAGTTGCAACAGAAAATACGATTAAAAAAAATTATTTATTTTATTGGAAAGTCATTTTAATTTGTTGTAATTGTACACTTCTTTATATAGGAATTGACGCATATTTGTATTCTCTTGAAAAACGTATTAAAGCTGTTCTGTCAAAAATCGAGTCGTTAAAATTAAAATCGGGTGAATTAAAATTTCTATCAAATAAAAGTATAGTGATTGTCCCGGCTAATAATGTTAGAGAAAGAAGTAATAATAAAGCAGTAATAAATACTGATCATGGAAATAATATAATTTGATTATAATTTATTCATAGATTTTTTATTATTATAATTGTAACTATAAAGTTTAATGCTCTCATAATTGAAGAAATTCCAGATAAATGAAGAGAAAAAATTGTTAAATCTCCTGATGGGAAAGAATGAAAAATATTTCATGATAATGGAGGATGAACAGTTGATCCAGGTGCAGCTAAAGGATTAACCCTTTACACTCGAGAGGTGACCGTTAGTCGTTTAATGATACTAACTTCAAAAATTTTCAAATTCGAAATATTTACTATGATTCACGTATATAAAACTTCATTTAGCTTAGTTAAGTCGTATATTAAAATTTACATATATGACTATTTAACGTCCGGGTCTGAACTAACGTCTGAAAATTTGCGAAACCATCATATGCTAGGATTACGATGTCCCATGAGAGGGGACAGCCGAGTGCAAAGGATTAAATTAGATTCTCGATAATAAAAATAAAAGAGAAGGTGCAAATATTTCTTTTAACGGAACTCGCGTTTACTAGTGTTACAACGCGTATGTACAGTAGCGGACAAAAGTTTAAGACTAAAAAGTCAAAGAAAATAAATAAATTAAATAATAAAAAATAACACTATAAATAAAATTTGTATTCCATGCTAATCAATAAATAGTGTTCTACCATAATGACAATAAAAATGAATAGGTAAACGATATTTACGAACCATAAAATCATCGTCTTAAACTTTTGCCCGCTACTGTACATATAGTCGTTCGACCAAGGAAATTTCTACTTGTCATTGTCTCGCAGCCAGACTGTCATTGTAAGCGACACATGCAACTTTATATTAAGCCTAAGTTCTAAACTAATAAGACAACAGCCACTGCAGGACGATCGGAGGCGGGGGGGTGGCGCAGGAAAGATCCAAGTTTCGCTGTGTAGCTACGAAACGGGTCACCGATTACGACGTTGATCGTTTACGAGAGAGAACCAAATTGGATAAGTTCAAGCAGCTTCTTCGCCGGGTACTTAGACCATTACTCTCCAAGAATTTCAATTAGGCATGATTTTAGAATCTGCAAATCCTTCAGGCATTTCGCGCAACTTTTTGAGGCCGTGAAGGGTTCCCCTGTGCAATGGATCAACAAGTGACACTCTCAAACGTTATTTTTATTGGATCTTTTGCTTCACATTTTTTATATGACTATTATTGTAGAAAGTGTATTATGATTATTACTGTAGTATCGTAGTTTTAACACGTTGAATGCCACACCAGTTTTACAGGGTTTGCCCGTGGCGCCACGATGAATTTTCTATAATATTATACGATACATATCCATAGCCAAATACAAAAGGCAGTAATACTACATATATGCAACATAACCAGAACCCACATAAACTACAACAGCTAAAAACCAAGCTGGATTTGGTAAAGTCCCGTCCAGTGCGGAACCTCCCTCCCCATGAAAAAGGGAGAAAAAAGAAAAAAAAATAATAATAATCTCAAGGCTTTTTACCATTGTCATTATTATTATTATTATTATTGTTGTTGTTGGTGGTGGTGGTGAAGTCGATAATGAAGAAATCTATATAGGAGCAACGACGCCATATTTGAAATTATTTCAACTTTTTTTTATATACGAAACGACTAAAACGTTCTCCTGTTCAGTAGTGCACAAGACATGATCGAGTAAAGTGGTTCAGTATATGTACGAAGTAATAAAGCGTGGTACGCATATATGCCATGAGCAACTTCTGTCAGACGCATATATGCGCCCATAGCACTCAAAAGATTAACCCCTTGCACTATTCGAAACCTCGGAAAAAGTCAGGCCAAACGCGGCTGCCTCAATTGTCGCGGTGAAGGACGAACGGTGGAGCGTGTGTGCCGAAACTTGAGACCCATCTTATCCACGCAATGGAACTCTTGTGAAATTCAAATGAATTTGAATCAAAAACTTTTATATATACTTTAATTATCACATAAGATTAAAACAAATTCTGAATAAGTAATAATAATAATATTAATTAATTAATAACGAAATAAAAATATGTAAAAGCAAATCTGCGGTAGTAGTATTTGAACTCGAATAAGTTTTCTGATTATCTCGCTAATATTAAACCTAAAACTGAAAGACACAATATAAATAAACAATTAAATATCAATTTTGCCCGAAATTAAGACCACGAGTCAGACTCGTGATATTTGTGTTCGGCCTGAAACGTCGAGTACGAGTCAAGCTCGTGATATTCGTGTTTGGTCTGGAACTGAACGAGTCCGACTCGTGACATCCATGTTTGGCCCAAAAATTGTCATCACGAGTCAGACTCGTCAAAATAGCGCAAAGGGTTAAAGACCTTGTGAATTTTCTTACGGGTTTCAAGTTATTTAAATGTGTATTTAAATGCTTGGGGGTAGTTTAACCCCTGATAAGGTTACTTGTCGGCAAAGAATCATTCATCCACCAAGATAAGGTTCAAATTAAATTTATACCAAGCTAGATAATGATAGGGGTTAAAGAGTAAATCACTCTCCTGTGAAAACTGAGGATTCTAGGACCGTGAAATTGAAAGATCTTTAATGGTGAAATGAGCGTTCGATGAACCACGATTGCACCATGGCCATAGTTTTCCATTAATTCATGGTTGAATACATCTAGCTAGACACTTGGATTTTGTATGAGAAGTAGCACCACACGTTCCACAGATTGTGGGACTTAGCAGAATTAGCAACAGGTGTTCTGCAATCTCCGCGTTGGAATCATGCGTTTGCTTTCGGCATTGTAACGGATAGAAATTCGAACAGTACGGAACGATAGGTAAACACGTCTGGCATACTCAACAATTAACACGCTATTATCAGTAATGTAGAAAGTGTCTTATGATTATTATTATTATTATGATTGATAGCAAAGGTATATAGCACACAGTAATTTTTAACTTATAAATACCAACAATGCAACTACTTTTAACATAATTCTGTCACGAGGCTCTATGTTCAATTCTCAACTCTTTATACAACTCTACAACTCGGTTTTTCATTCAACACTGGTCCTTTCCTCGTTCGAGAAAACCCTTAGAGGCTTTTTTCTTATCCCACCACGCGCTTGTTAAACATTGCCGACGGTGAATTGTTTGTCTCCAACGATTTTTTTTTATGGACCAGGCTTTCGTCTAGTCATCCCACATTTTCACTTTTCCTGTCCTTAGATGTTTTATACTGCATTAATTTCTTCACACCATTGCATTAACAATGTAATAATGAAAAATTGATAAGTATTGACATTTTTTCAAATTATATATTTCTACCAATCTGGCCGCGCCGGTCACGGTCCACAGTTACACAATGTAGACGTTTCGAGGGAATACTTCAGGTTTCCAGGATTCGGACAATAATGACGCGGACGTTTCATTACAACTCAGAACACTAATTTATTCTTACAAATTTTGGATTTTTTTTTTGGTTTTAACTATTAGTGGGGAATTTTTGGTGATTCAAGGATTGATGATTGAAGGATTGGTGATTCAAGGATTGATGATTGAAGGATTGGTGATTCAAGGATTGGCGATTCAAGGATTGATGATTCAAGGATCAGTGATTCAGGAATTGGTGATTCAAGGATTGATGATTCAAGTATTGGTGATTCAAGGATTGATGATTCAAGGATTAGTGAATCAAGGATTCATGATTCAAGGATCAGTGATTCAAGGATTGGTGATTCAAGGATTGGTGATTCAAGGACTAGCGATTCAAGGATTGATGATTCAAGGATTAGTGATTCAAGGATTAGTGAATCAAGGATTCATGATTCAAGGATCAGTGATTCAAGGATTGGTGATTCAAGGATTGGTGATTCAAGGACTAGCGATTCAAGGATTGATGATTCAAGGATTAGTGATTCAAGGATTAGTGAATCAAGGATTCATGATTCAAGGATCAGTGATTCAAGGATTGGTGATTCAAGGATTGGTGATTCAAGGACTAGCGATTCAAGGATTGATGATTCAAAGACTGGTGATGAGAGGCAGGGTTATTGGAGTCTGATATTTCGGCAAACTCATCGACTTGGTTGACAATACCACAGTAATGTACAGTCTGTAAGATCTGTCGAATAATCGAGCTTCGATGCGATTCGAAACGATTCGAAAATTAGATTCGAACTTCCGTCGCTACTCGCGTATCGATCACGTTTAGCTGTCTTATGGATTGTCTCGTCTTGTTGGACGGATTACAGAAAAAAAAAAAAAATAATAATAATAATAATAACAACATGAACCTAATAGAAAAAGAATAAGGAAAAATCGTGAAATACACTCCACTGGCAACCGAAATAAAGAAACTATGGAACCAAGATACAGTCACAATAGTACCCATCGCTATATCTATAACAGGTATTACATCAAAAAGATTCCTACAAAACCTAACAGCAATAGGATTACACCCACAACTACACACAGAAATACAAAAAGCAGTAATAATAAAAACCACAACAATAGTCAGGAAGGTTCTCCAACAAGAATAAGGAACAGGCATCACCTCAAAAAACATTCATACAGAATCTACAAATACCACAACTGCCAACACACATACACTCACACATCCGAAATGTAGCCATACTTAACAGAGAAGCAATATTAAAAATTCCCGCAATAAAAAACACCAGCATGAACTTGGTACAGCCCGTTCATGCTAGTTATGGACCAGAGAGGAAATCCTCTGAGAGTTCGAAGAACAACAACGATAATAATAATAATAATAATAATAATTTACTTTGTCCGGCCAGTAGCCCATTTTATACAAAAGTATGCATAAACTGAATTTCACAGACATCGAATGCAATTATATATATGTAAGTTTAGATAAAGTTCGACAAAATGTAGTTATGCGAAAGCTGAATTAATCATTTGGCTACTGTTGGCGCCTATAGGCGATTATAAATTTTGCGTTTATGACACTGAGAGCGCCTATAGGCGTTTATTCCATTATGGTCGCCTGAGACTGAGGCGCTAGACGCAGTTTGACTTTTTAACATGGAAGGCTCCTGATATTTACAGTAGTAATTCGGTTCAGAATACAAAGAACTAAAAAATATTGTTTTAATGTAGTGAAATTCAGTTTTTTCATTACTGCAATATGTTTTCACAAAAATGCATCCCTACCCAAAATTTCACCCAAAGTTCTCGGCGTACATTGTAACTCAATTCCTGCCGTATGGTATTGCCGGTATCTATTAAAGTCTGCCGTAGTCAAAGGGTTAATTGCGCCTGCTTAACTGAATGCTAATTAATGATGACTCAAATTATATGTTGGAGTAGAAAAAAAGTCAACCTGATTTGATATTTCAGAAGTGTACGTTAAAATGTGGGCGGTTGCATTACTTAATCCATATTTTGTTTTATGGGATGGTACGTAAAACCACGAATGTGGTCTCAATATACCTGTAGGTGCATAAATGTGTATCTGGCTAACTAAAGATGGGCATCAATTGTAAATAAAATTTCAGTCAGGAATAGTTAGTGTTTCCAGGTTAACAAGATGCATTTCCAAGTAATCGTGATCATCATAAGCCATGCGATGACGAAGCTCATACGCAGGAAATCGCAGGAATGATGACGTCGTAGAAAGACAGGAAACGCCACCCAGTATACAGGTCGTTTTCAGGGGGGTGAAAGAGGCGGAGGGCGTCTCCCGTTAGGTGGTCGACGTCGGGTGTAAATTTGCATTGAACGAAATGAGGTGCTATGGGGCATTCCAGTCCGAAGTTAATAGCTTCCCAACGATTAACTGTATCTCCCCACCCACCCTGTCTACCCTGCCTGTTCCTCTATTTCCCTGTGGCCGTTCCCTCTGTCTCTCTTTCTCTCAACCCCGACCGTGCCTCGCGAGCCCAACCCTTTCGCCCTCCCTTTCCCCGTGCGCATCTTTCTTCCCCCCTTCGTATCGCGTCACATCGTACTTACCTATATCGCCCCTCCTAATAATGTATGTCCCAAAGGTAGCGAAACAATTGACCTACTCCGCCGGTCGACCGTTCGATCGACCCTCCCTTTTGTTCGACCACCGAAGTCGTTACTTTAACCCTTTTTCATGTTTTAACGATGGTTCTAGTGGGCTAAAAAATTCGCAGGTTTCACGTATGTGTAGGGAAGAAATGTTTGACGCGAGCACGGTTCAAGGGTTGCAGTTGCAGTTAGCGTGGGCGCGAAAGGCGACGCCTACCGCGGCCGCAGCCAATAGTTTTCACGCGTGGAAAGGCGCAACGGGGAGTGTAGGGCATAATTTAGTGGACAGTTTGATATACAAACAATCTTTAATGAAATTCTTGGTGTTCATTAATAACGCATTACAGCCTCGTGCGGCAGTGTCGCCGGTGTCGGCATCGGTGCCCGAGAATCCTGTGTGCCCTCGCTCCTCCTTTTACTCCTCATACTCCGTTTCCCTGCCCTAACCCCCCTTATGACCCCGGTCTATCCTTTGGCAGGGAGTAAATGGGTAATAATAATTAATTTAATTTATTTAAATAGCACCTGTAAACACGATAAGATGACGAAATGTAACATAAATTAATGACACTGAAGATGGCTTCGTTTTGCGACATATACTCTCTCTTTCTCTCTCTCCCTCTATGTTTCTTCTACCCTGTCTCACTCTCTCTCTCTTTTCAACCCCCTTTCTTGACCACTTCTCTCTCTCGCTTCTACATCCTCTCTCTCCTCTCTCTCTCTTCTACCCTCTTTCTCTCCCCTTATACATCCTCTCTTTCTCTCTGTTCTACCCCCTTTCTCTCCCCTTCCACATCCTCTATTTCTCTCTGTCCTACCCCCTTTCTCTTCTCTTCTCTCTCTCTTCTACCTCCTTTCTCTCTCTCTCTTTATGTATTTTTTCTGCCCTGTCTCGCTCTCTCTCTTCTACCCCCCTTTCTCTCCCCTCTCTCCTTCTCTCGCTCTCTCTCTTGTACCCCCTTTCTCTCCCCTCTCTCCTTCTCTCGCTCTCTCTCTTGTACCCCCTTTCTCTCCCCTTCTCCCTCTCTTCTACCTCCCCTCTATCCCTTTCTCTCTCTCTCTCTTTATGTGTTTCTTCTACCCTGTCTCGCTCTTTCTCTCTCTTTTCTACCCCCTTTCTCACCACTTCTCTCTCTCTCTTCTACCCTTTCTCTCTCTCTATATATATATATATTTCTCAACTCTATAATTGTTAATACGATCATTAACGACATCTGCTACAATTATTAGGAAACATGACTCACCGGTCATATCATACGAGTATTCAGTATACAGAAAGCAGCGAATGTGTAGAGACGTGAAAGGCTGTATAAGTATACTGTTAAACTTATATCTAAATTAAAAGTGTATTCCTTTCTTTTTTTCACTGCCCGTTTTCAAACAAATCCTAACAATAACTGCTGTTAACGCACTGATTGTCTTTTTATCCATTTCGCCCTCTCATTGTTCTCTTTATCTATACCATAACATATACAAAGCTCATAGATCACACTTCGCTACACTCATTCCACCACACGAACCTTAATGTCTACTTACAGTGGCTCCAAA
>JAOPTO010001594.1:0-19554 GCA_033822845.1 Tetrapedia diversipes | reverse complement strand
CACACAATGATGAATGTGCCATCGTTTAACCAGTTAAGTGTGTTTGACGACTATATCCGTCATGGAGATATGACAATTTTATGATAAAGTTGTGTCATGACAACCATATCCGTCATGCGTAAAATTTTGTTACAATTTGATATTTAACACGTTGAGCCCGACTCCGACTTTGCTGTCCTTTTCGTTCAGCCGGCAGCCGGCGAGCGATACAAATTTGTAGGGTATCGCAGAGAGATAAGGAATTATTCTTTGTTGCGTTAATTTCGACGCCTTTTAGGTGTACTGGTGTGATTCTGTTCACTATATTTTCGTATGATGTATAAAAAAGTCGCGTACGTACCTTCGAGAGGCGATCAATTGGAAAAGACCTACCGAAGTGTACAGATTGTTCGTAAAAAGAAAGTTGAGTTTAGTTTTGAAAATAGTTATTGCCCATTACATTGAATATGTCGGAAAGAGAAGAAGATAGTGACACGTCAAGTGAAATATTTTTATCTTCCAAACGTCGCAGAGTAGTACGGTTGTCATCATCAGAAGATGATAATTCATTAGACGGACCGACGCCAGCCAAACGAAAATTCTAGTGCCGGTTCCCAGGGACCGGCGCCGGGCTCAACGTGTTAAATTGTAATTTTGGCGAAAACTAAATTATATTCGTAAAGTTTAATATGTGTGCTGACATGGAACCTCTGCGGGTGTTCTATGGGGCTGCATCAAACACTTTACAACGGGGCCTGAACGGTCGGCCCGTCCTTCGGCCCAAATGGCCAGTCGACTCTCATTACCACGGGTGTTTGATAGCAGCTTCATTAGAGTTCTGTATACACTCGCAGAGTCCTTTCCACGTCTTCACATTTTTCCCCTCTCGACGCATCCAGGGAATATGAAAGGCAAACTTCCCTGGGCGCGACACACAGTAACAACCAATCACATACACACACACACACACGCAAACACAGTTATACAGTCGATCTGTCGCAGTCAATCTATTACAGTGTATCTATCATCCAGTCAATAAAGAACAAATCCACAATAAAGACTTCTACAATCCACTAAACAATCCACAATAAAGACTTCTACAATCCACTAAACAATCCACAATAAAGACTTCTACAATCCACTAAACAATCCACAATAAAGACTTCTACAATCCACTAAACAATCCACAATAAAGACTTCTACATATGTTTAAAACGTTTAGAGGTCAACACGAAATAAAAAAAAACAAATGAAAATTATAAATAATTTGTCTTAGATTTATAACTATATCCGTTATAACTATATCGCCTGATTATCGTGACACAAACTAGGGGATGCATTGTAAAGAGGTCGCCACACTGAACTGGTTAAACTGTTGTTTACCCAGGTCACGTTGACCGAATCAAGCAGTTTTCTAATGTTTTGGAAAACTAAATGTCCACACTATAAGACCCCAAAAATACCGTTACGATATTCAAACTGTAAATAGCCTTTATCATCATCGAAAGATGAAAGACTAAAATTAACTTGTACACCTAATATTAGCGGGACCGGAAAGTAATGAAAGTTTTCTTACATTAAATTTGAACACATAAATTTTTAACGAGCTTTTATTTTTAATCAATGATGTAGTCATCCTCGTTATCAACAACCTTTTGCCATCTAGTATGCAAATTTTGAATGTCCTAATCGATAAAAATCAATCAGTTTTTGAGCAAAATATCTAGAGGTGGAATGACAGAAACGACATTACTTTTCAATCCCCCTAATACATAAATTCTTCGTTCGAGCGAGAGTACAACCGATCATTTTCACGTACTTGGTATGGAATTTCGCCTGGTTTGACAGTGACACCGTTTATGACCCTGGGGTCCAAGTTTAGGGCCAAGCTGGCGGCTGCAATTGAAAGTGCGTAACATTATTGTGATTAATCTACTCGAAGTTCAATAATATTGTATGTACAGGTTATAATGCAGTTCAGTGGTCCCTCGATTATCCGATCTGATAGGGATCCGAGGGATTGATCGAATAATTGAGATAGACGAAAAATCCGACGGTTTTTCTTAGATCACGTGATATGTATTTTATGCAGTTTATTATTGTTCTTTTTTTATTTAAGTATTTAAAATCTCGTTTGAGATTGTGCTATTGTTTCTGCTATACAATTGTTTACAATGATTATACAATACTTAAGTTATGGTTATTCACTAAGTTATATTACACTAAATTTTGAGATTACAATTTTACAAAAAAGTGAGAATATATGAACAGGTTGGTATATTTGGTTCTGAGATTAGTAGGTCTAAGTTTAAGGGAAAATATAGATTGATTTTTTAAAAGCTTTTATTTTCAATATCACTTATATGTTTTACAAACTTCTATTTTCAATTTCACCTACATATTTTAAAAGCTTTTATTTTCAATTTCACTTACATGTTTTAAAAGCTTTTATTTTCAATTTCACCCACAAAATTGATAAATTTAACTTCTACAGTAGATATTTATTTATATGTTAAGCAAGAACTCTAATAGTTCTCTACTGTTAGAGCAAAACAATCATTGGTTGCACCAGAACGAGACTATTCCACTTTAGATAATCGAGGGCTACTGTATTATTGCATTAGCTCAGTTTACCAAACATAAATTTCCATTATTTACTTACCAATCAACGCTGAAAATACCGCAACGAGGACCAGCAGTACCGACTTCATGTTTCGAGTACTGATTTAAAACGAGAAGCCTAATCGAATAAAAGTGTCGCGATTGAGCAATCGACACGTTATATACCTGTAGATTATATCCCCTAAAAGGTGCACCAGTATTGATAAATCTTTATCATAGTCACGATCATAATCTTATTCGTATTTTTGGTACGTTACTTTTATCGTGCTTTCGTTTTCTCGATAAGCAAATACGATTACGAAAATATTTATATTTGTTGAGTTCAGTGTATAAGCACCTGTTTTTTTTCGTGGCTGTCAAATGTGTGAGCTTGATTTTTGTACAACGTTAAGGTAACATTAAATTGTTTACAAAATAGTTAACTTGAAAGTGAAATGGATATTTATGCACCTATCTTTGTTACCATTCGTTTGCTTGTTTAATAATTTCCTAAAAATGGAAACCGCGATTCCTATTTTTATAAGGGAAAGAAAATTGAGTTATGAAATTAATAATGTTACATTAAATTATGTGCTGAAAGGTAAACCAATAAAATTTGATCATCTACCGGGTTATTATTAATTTAAAGTAGCAACCTGAAAATTAGACAGAGTTTCGTAGCAATGTCGCTTTCTTCATTAGTTAATTGAAGTTCAAGAAAGAAATAACATTTATCGTTACCATGTACAATATTATCAATTACTTATTCGATTAATTTAGCTTTTACAAGCGTATAGTACTCTTTAAACAACAGTCAGTATTGAATGATTAATCTTATAAAGGAATATCTACACTTTAATCGAATAATTGTTTACGTTACAATTACTGAGAAGAGATATCGTTGGATCCGATTTCGCACGAATATTTTTCAGCCTTTATTATAATCAAAAATCATAAATACTTTCGATTTTATACGCATTCGACTCTTAATTTCATAAAAAAAGAGAAAAATAAAAGTTGAAAGGATAAAGAAGATCGACGTATGGATCGTTAGGGATCGATTCGAGAAGTCACAAAATTTACAATGTCAAATAAACGGTTTATTTAAATAACATATTTTATAAAATAAATATACAAAATATAATACCTACGTTTAGCTCACAATATTTTGAATTAAAAAAAATGTGATTAATTTTACTTCAAAGTGTGATAGAATACTTTATTTCGCGTGAGAGCATTCGAATTTTTATACCCGCGGCGCTTCTTAATCCTACTTTTACTTCTGCTTCACACTTCGTTCGTTGGATTTATACGGCGTTCGCTTTAATCCAATCAAGCTGAGACGACACACGTGTGAAGACAGTGGGGTAGTCAGTGAGGGCGCAGCCCATCGCCCAAGAAACGAGACCGACGAGCTTTCCATTTACGGTCAAGGGGCCACCAGAGTCACCCTGTATAACGAGAAAAAAAATGTTATGTTTTTAACAACACTTGGCCAATCGAATGAGGAGATTACATGTTTTTTCCTCAATAAAAATCTGCCATTAATTCTACTTAATTTTGTTATTAGTTAGTCTTAAACTAGTGTGGTTCACGGTTCATCAAATGAATTTTCCTGCTTTTCCAAAGTATAATTTTTAATCAATTCATCTTTAGATCAAGACGAACTAATAATAAAAGTAAATAGAATCAATGGCAACGCTTTGTCGAGAAAGAAATGGGAGATCTCCTTGTTCGGTTGGCTAAGTGTTAAGAAGCACCAACTATGAATTTCATTTATCTGAACGCAGAGTCAAGAAATTGTATTCCAATGAGTGTGTAAATACATTTTAATTAACTATAATTACACAAATAATTTGTAATTGATCCATGGTGTAATAAACTTTAAATCGGCATAACATAAACGTTATTTGGGTTCTTTCATTTTTCAATACAAAGAGAAAGATACAGTGTACGAAATAATAGAGAATGATGGAATTTCGATTTTTATCGAAAGTATTTTTTTCTTCCTTTATGTTATACCGATTTGTAAATTATCGCGATTGCAGGAAAGATATTGTCAGCAAATACGAGTATCCTTTCTTTTATAGAGTAGCGGACAAAAGTTTAAGAACAAAGGGTCAAAGAAAACAAATTAATTAATTAATAAGAAATAGCACGATAAATAATAATTCGCATTCTATGCTAATCAATAAATAGTGTTCTGCCATAATGACAATAAAAATAAGTATATAAATAGTATTTGCATACCACAAAACTATGCTTTGCATTGTCTTGTCGTTTTAAACTTTTGCCCGGTACTGTATCTATGTTACACGACCCTTATTTTGAATATCTGCTTATTTATCTATTTATTCATAACGATTTCTATAATTATAAGAACAGTAGCGGACAAAAGTTAAAGATCAAAGGGTCAAAGAGAACAAATCAATTAATTAATAAGAAATAACAGTATAAATAATAATTCGTATTCTATGCTAATCAATAAATACTGTTCTACCATAATGACAATAAAAATAAGTATATAAGCAATATTTGCATACCACAAAGTTATGTTTTACATTTTCCTCTCATCTTAAACTTCTGTCTGCTACTGTATATTATACAGTGTAATTTGAACGAATGAAACTTACTTTTGTGGACAAAAGTTAAAGACCAAAGGGTCAAAGAGAACAAATCAATTAATTAATAACAAATAACAGTATAAATAATAATTCGTATTCTATGCTAACCAATAAATAATATTCTACCATAATGTCAATAAAAATAAATACATAAGCAATATTTGCATACCACAAAGTTATGTTTTACATTTTCCTCTCATCTTAAACTTTTGTCTGCTACTGTACATTATACGATGTAACTTGAACGAATGAAACTTACATGGCAGGATCCCTTTTCAACATTCGGATCGTACGCACATACGTGCGAACTGTAAACGTTGTAATGCTGCTTGTTGTACATTAACTTGCAGTACTCTTGATCAGCAATCAAGATGTTTACACGTTGCAGGTAAATAGTCGTGGGCCCGCCTTGCTGCAATTACACAATACAAACGGAACACGATTAGTATATAAGAACAGATTTATCAACATAGGAAAAATTATATGTCAGCACGAAAGAAAAATGTTGACAAATCAATTTTATGATTTTCATTTGTGACAATTCTCAATGTGCCTTTTGTAATTCTGTTCGAGTTAACCCTTTGCACTTCTTTGTCGAGTGTGACTCAACATTAGTTTTTATCACAGTAATTTCTATGTTGAGTTACACTCGACCACTTTGGTTTTCCTTTATTTATAGAAATTGTCTTAATCTTTAGTTAACAAATTTAGAAAATTCACAAATATAGGTTGCAATAAAGTTTGAAAGCTATGTTTAATATAATTAGTAAAAAAAAAATCGTTTAAAATGAGTTCTAGTCAAGGAAGTAAAAGTCCTTTAAAGTAAGTTTCAAATAAAATATCTGAAATACTAGGGAGTTATTGGAAATAAAATTGAAAAATAAAAATAAAATAGAAAGGACAAAACTGTACGTAGAGTGCTCCACAAAATTTAGTAAACACCTTGATTTATTATCCAACGTTATTTAATTGAAATATGATTTTTAATCGTGTATTATATTAATAAATTAGAAATTTTTTATGACGTTGAACAGTACATTTACAGTATCACGAACGAATGCACTCGATTATTTGTTACTCTCACATGTTGTTACACTGTTGTGTAAAAACTTATTGTATATATTATAATACAAATTTTATTAAACGCTTAAAATTAATTTTATGACCGACAAAGTGTCTTTCGAGCTGAATGAAATGAAAGAAACCTTCACATTCAGGTAACACCGTATCAAAAGGAAGATCGAGCAGTAAAATTGACATATCTTTCATTATCTATCAAGAGGTTAACAAAATTTCTTTGAACGCGTACACCTGGAGTTGATTATTAACCCTTTGACTGCGACGCGTTTTTCGCATGTCAGTCGCTGTGACTGGTTGTCCACCGACTAGTGACCAAAACTGTACCCGAAAATTTTATACCATTCTTACGGTTTAAAAAATAATAATGGCAAATAATAATGGCATATTTAGTTGCTATGTTACATAGGACAATAAATTCCATGTTGAATTAATCGGTAAAACAGTAATAAAGGTGTTATAGTAGAAAAATACAGAGGACGTATATTTACGCCTTTCGTATATATTGATGGATCTGTGAAGGCGTATATATACGCCTTTAGTAGTCAAAGGGTTAATACGTTTATAACACATTTACCCAAAGTCTGCCCCATCCGGACACCGTTGCCACTTCGTTCGCGTTAAGAATGTCATTGGACGATGGAAGGGGAACGAAAGAAATATCGTTCGATCTCACAAATGGCTTCTCGACCTATAACAAATAAATCACGATGAGCTACTTTTCGTTCGGTTTCGTATCGTTCATTCCGATCGTCTGGATGATATTTATCCTCAACTTCGAGTACCTTGAGCAACGCGATATCGTTCTTCCAAGAGTCCATGGAATTGTAATCCTCATGTATAATAATCTTCTGAACGTTGTTCTCGACCATCGGTTCAGACAGGTTAACCGTTCCAGCAACGACTTTTATACCACTGGCTGTTTGCCTTTAAAGAAAGCACAAATTTCCTTTGTAATTACATCTTCTTCTTTTATTCGTTTATCTTCGTTTTTAATAGAGGCACAATTATGTGTGCGATTAATTAAGTGTTTTCTTCAACTGTAAATTTACTATTTTATCGTTTTTTCAGATATTTTCTAGATTAACCCTTTGCACTCCGAATTAATTTTCAATTTTATTTCCAGTAGTTCCCTAGTATTTTACGTGTTTTATTTGAAATTTACTTCAAAGGACTTTTACTTCCTTGACTGCTACTTACTTTAAACGATTATTTTTATTAATTATATTAAACATAGCTCTCAAACTTTATTGTAACTTATATTTGTGAATTTTCTAAATTTATTAACGAAAAAATATTACAATTTCTATAAATAAAAGAAAACCAAAGTGGCTGGTGTGATTCGACATAGGAGTTACTGTGATAAAAATTGATGTTGAGACAAACTCGACAAAGGAGTGCAAAGGGTTAACCAATAATATATTTAGATTAGGCAATGTAATTTAACAGTTCTCTGTGGGATGAAAAACGTAGTCAACAGGACTATCATTCGATCATTTTCCACTAAGACTAGCCTCCTTAGTATGTAAACAAGTTCTAAGTGTTACTTCTGACTTTCTATGTAATTAGTTCTCAAGTAGCAATGTATTTGTGATGTTGATATTCACAGCAATGGCTATATAGCTTATAATCCCATTTGGGGATTCAATAGAACAAGTAAATAAAAAAAGAAATTCCGCAAAGCTGTTGAGTCCTGTAAAATTTGAACACTTACCCGGAGGCGCAGTGGGCTGCTGTAATAACATAATTTTCATTCAAAACGGATCCACCACAGAAGTGGAACGAGGTGGATTTGTGTTGAAGAGATACCTGAACATAAGAACGGATAATTAAATTCTTGCTATACCGAGTAGTTTTTTGTTCTATGGCGTACCAAGATGGGAGTGTGTTTTATGGTAACACTTAACCCTCCGAATGAGGAGATCATCCCATTCCTTCCTTTGCCATTGATTCTATTTTCTTTTGTTATTAGTTAGTCTTGAACTGGAGTTGAATTCATTAAAAATTGTACTTTGGAAGAGCAGAAAATGCATTTGATGAACAACACCAGTTCATGATTGACTAATAACAAAAGTAAATAGAATCAATGGCAGAGAAAAGAATAGGAGATTTCCCAATTCAGTTGGCTAAGTGTTAATTTCATAAAAATCTGCAACCTTCCACGGAAACTTTATGCTTTTAATGTATCTATTGAGCAGAAAATGCATTTGATGAACTGTGAACAACACAAGTTCAAGACTGACTAATAACAAAAGTAAATAGAATTAATGGCAGGGAAGAAAATAGGACATCTCTCCATTTGGTTGGCTAAGTGTTAACCCATGAATACCAACGTACTTAATATATTACATTTTTTCATTGTAAGTCCCAATGTTCCAATTTAAAAACAAATATAAAAGCGAATTATTTGCAGTTTCATTTGGTTAAATATTCTTTTAATTATTTTTTGTGTTTCTGATTTCTTATCTGGCTGAGTGTTAACCCCTTAAATACTAATGTATTTAATACATTAGATTTTTACATTCTGAGTCCTAATGTTCCCATTTGAAAACAAATATAAAAGTGAATTATTTGCAGTTTCATTTGGTTAAATATTCTTTTAATTATTTTTTATATATTTCTTATTGTGTATACTCTGTAAAAAATTCGTCTAACAATATAGAAGAAAATTAGTACTTAATGGGTTGATTTCATAAAAATCTGCAATCTTCCATGGAAAATTTATGCTTTCGATATATTCGGCAATAAGAGGTTTAAAATCAAGTGCTCGAAAAACGATGTTTACAAAGTGAAAGGGATTATTTGAATGAAAATTCTCAGAATATTAATATACACCGGTTACAAAGTGACCCTGTCTCGGTAACTGGAGGATAATAAAATCCATGAAGCAAGAGGACGACGGAAAAGAAGCACGGGTACGCTAGATGGGATATCGTTGAACTTTCTGAGAAATTTCATTTGTTATTTTCCCTGGATTCTTGCGAGAAAAAGGAAGGACGTCTCATTATTAAAGTGGCTAACCTGATACGGGATTTCCCCTGGCTTAACGTCCTCCCCGTTCACGATCCTTGGGTCGTACTTCGGCAGCAGCCCGGCTGTGTAAATGATAATGGTACACAATAATTAGTAGCCAGTGATTGCGGATGAAATGCTGCTCATTATGCAGCTGCCGTTGATTGCTTTGCTTATTAGCCGCATTTAATCGCGCAAATTGCTGCTTTAGCGTAGTACACCATAGAAAGAATCTTTTCATTTTCGTATCGTGCACTGACGGATTTAACGGCGAGCCATAGCGTTCGAGAGTTGTCTCGACACTAATTGAATAGTTGCGATAATTATTACAGTCGTGTTACGATAAAATATTTCAAAACAACGCAATCTATTCAGCTCGAAGCTTAAATTATTCGGTTAAGCGATAAAGCGACGATGAAACTCGATGTTACGCGAATTAAATTTAACGAGCCTCGTTGGTAAATCGTACGAAAAAAGATGGTGGGCAGCGATTGATCTTATTGGACATTAAATACTGCGTGTTTTATTCCTTTGGTTAACAGTAGAATTACTAGAGTAGTCAAAATGACGGATTGACGATTATTTATAGCAACCTTATAGATTCACTTTATCAAGCTTCCAAAATTTACTATGATTTTCTGCAGAAGGTATGATGTTATTTTCTGTGTATTCGATATTTTTTCATGTAATTTTTAATTTGATCTATTTTATGTAAATAAGTACTTTGTAATCGTCGGTAGTTTTAGTGTTAAAGAGGGGGATTAATGAAAAAAAGTGATTTTATATCAATTGAATTTGCTTGAAAGTTGAGGTTCGAATAGATAAAACCGACAGAAATCTTAACATTCGACGCATAAAATCGCACTTGACTCTTGTACACAAAGTATTAACTCTTATGGTTCCAAGTGTGCTTCTCAAGTACCACTGATATAATTAATAATATAAATATTGTAATCAAAATTATATTACTTCTGAAATAAATAAAAATTGCTTTGAATGACTTTAACACTAGATTTACAAGACCCGTCAATTTGACGGTTTTTGGAATTTAGGAACAAAATTTGCAAAAACAATTACTATTATTTTTAACAATTTTTGATAATTTTTATCGATGGGGCGATACAAATATACCCAAATCTATTTCCCTTTGAGTTTTGCAATTTCAGATTATTATTCCTTAGTATATGTATATTGGAAATAGATGTACAAGAAATGTCCGTAAATCTGGTGTTAATATTATTATTTACACGTGATTGTAGCATTTAAAGTCTGACACTTAAAAACTTGCAAAATTCAAAATATAACGAAAATAAGTTGGAGTTTTCGGTCGATATTCGCACTTAAAAGTAGGGGTGTTAAGGGTTAAATAATAAAATTATGTCTTCTGAACTCCTATTTTTGTATAGTCTGCTAACACATAGACCAATTTCCAGAACACGCAATATCCTTTTCCGACAAGAGGCTCACCATACTGTCGTTACAAAATGAAAAATTGTATTAATCGCACAATAATGTATTCTAACAACCTTCCCGATCGATTAGGCTTCTTCTCACTGTATGTCACTTTTTTAAACAAACTCAGTTCATTATTGTAAATCACATAATGTGTACAAAGGGAAACAAAATCTGTTAAATAAGCAATAAACTTGCACATCAATGTGAATGTCGCTAATAACCCCATATAAGATTTTATAGCTTAACCCTTTACATTTGAAAAGTGACTGTCAGTTACCAAATGATAATTTTTCAAATTTCCGAACTCATAGGGTTAAATAGTCGTGTTATAAATTTTTGTTATTAAATTTTGTTTAAATTTTAATATATCGCATAACTAAACCAAATGAAATTCAATATGTGTGAACCTTATTAAGTATTTTATACTTAACACTAGAACTACCGACAATTACAGTGTACTTATTTGCATGGAAAAACTCAAATAGAAAATTTCATGAAAAAATATTGAACGCATAGAAAACAAATCTTTATTTATACCTTCTGCAGAAAATCATAGGAAATTTTGGAAGCTTTACCACAGTGAATTTATAAGGTTGCTATAAATAATCATCAATTGATCATTTTGATTAGTTTGGTAGTTATAGTGTTGAAAATCTTCGAATTTAATATCACTGAACGACTACGTATCACTTCTCGAATGCAAAGGGTTAATAAAAAAAAATAAATAAATAAATAAAAATAAACAAAAGAAATTGATATCACTCACCGTTGGACACCGCTAAAATTGCGAACAGCGACACTGTTGTGGACAACATCATTCTGATCGGACCGGCTGCTGTAAACTGTATTGAAATCTCATAAAGGAACAATATTTTATATACCCTGGCGTGGTATTTCAAAAATGTGTCACGTTTCAGTCGAGTCTGTTGCCCGAGATTAGATAGATCTGTGTTGCATCAATACGTAGATTTCGCGATTGAACCAGATTGGGATGATTAATTATTTTCTGATAACACCTCAGACGATCGTAGATGACCCCGAATGGTGGGCATATTGTCTTCGTTCTTTGATTCCTCTCAGATTTCTGGGAACGTTGTAGCTTACGACAGATCGAAGTAATAGTTATGGTTGCCCGTGATTCGTCATGATTTATGGGGCTGGTTCGCTTTAATCGTGGTTTTTGTTTGTCTAAACGTTTTTTATCGATAAATTTCGCGTTTAATTTATCGATGAGTGAATTTTTAAACGAATCAGCCACTACATTACTGTTAGAGACATGCAAATTTCTAATAAAACACCGATTATACTTATAAGCGTATTTAGTCATAAGGTTAGTACTAAGTCCTTTTTAATTTGTATAATTGTAAATAATAATAATAATAGTAATAGTAATAATTGTAAATAACAATAATAATAATAATAATAATAATAGTAATAGTAATAATTGTAAATAATAATAATAATAATGGTAATAGTAATAATTCTAAATAATAATAATAATAATGGTAATAGTAATAATTGTAAATAATAATAATAATAATAGTAATAGTAATAACTGTAAATAATAATAATAATAATAGTAGTAATAGTAATAACTGTAAATATAATGATAATAATAATAATAGTAATAATTGTAAATAATAATGATAATATAATAATAGTAATAACTGTAAATAATAATGATAATAATAATAGTAGTAATAATTGCAAAAATAATAATAAATATTAATATTAATAATAACAATAACAACAACTTTATTAAAGGGTAAAAACTTTTTGATATACAATATATATACAAATAATTAGACCTCCTTTTAAGTAAGAAGGTGAAGGGTTTGATAAAGTCTTCTAAAGTGTTTGATAAAGTCACACTCAAGTTCCGAAATTTAGATGGATGCAATAATTATTAACGTTATATTATAGGGTTTATTCCATTTGACTTGGGCGTAGAGAGAGAATGAACTTGTTGACGTAGAAGAAGACAATTCCTCGTAGCAATCTCGTGGCTATTCTTTATGAAAAGCGACCAGATTTCAGTGGATGCAACTGAATATTCATTGCTTTATGAGCAAATGAAAGATCCATCTGGATCCTACGATGTAACATCATAATGTGACATGTACATTGTTGTCATGTCCCTAATAACTCCCTATAGGATTTTATAACTTAACACTTTACCGACCGCATAACTTATTGCATACGTACTCTCAATCGGCTTATTTTAGCGCAAATGCATTGCTAATGAATTGATTACAATGATTTTCTTCGCGTAACTGATAGTTTAATATCTCTTTACAGTATACCTACGATATTGCTCGAAACAATCACCTTCGTGTAAGGAAACGTTACAAAATTTACAGACTAATTGTGAGCATGTAAAAGCCGATTAATAGGCTTCCGGTCGGTAAAGTGTTAATAAAAAAAAAAAAATGTGGATCATTGATCAATGTGTTGGAATTACAACGATTTGCTGTAACTTTTCATTCACATGTACCTCGTGACCATTTTGCCATTGATCGTTGTAAGTGTTCCATATCGATCGACGAACAGAGAATGAAAATTGCATTGAATCGTATCGAATGGTGTATCAGAGATTATACAGAAGTTGGCGTATATTGCGTATTTCATGCGTCAACGATTGTTATTACTCATAATTACCGTTTATTTGTGAAAACACGAGATTTCGAAACGCGAACCTCTGTGCTCGCATTGTTTAATTGAGACACATTCAGCGACGTGGGGCCCAGGATTTTCCATCAGTTGTTAATCCCGTTTGACAGGTACTCGATACGTAAATATTGGCGCGATAAGAGAAGATCGAATAAAACAGTGATTGACTATACGTTTTAGAGAAAAATTCTCGTGTACGTTAGATGGTGTTGTTTGCAATCTATACGATCTTAATTATTTGAATGGCCTGGTATCGAGATATCATTTTTGTTCGTTGGATTTACTTTGATTCGAAGTCGATCATTTTTTTTTTGTCTTTTTTTATTACAGCATTTTGAGCCCAGAGGCCATTTTGCAACAAAAATTATTATACATCGAAATACTTATTTCATGACGTTTGTAGACCACTTAAGCGAGGCCAGTGATTCTATTCTTCTTCCATGTAATAATTAATCCTTTGCGCTCGAGAAGCGATTGTCGGTCGCCAAATGATACCTTCGCAAGTTCTCAGAAATTAATTAGTTTATTTATTAATCATACCCAGAGGTCAAATAGTTATATACGTAAATTTTAATATGACTTAACTAAGCTAAAGAACATTTAATATAGGCGAAACTTAGTAAATATTTCGAGTTTGAAAATTTTTGAACTTAGTATCATTAGACGACTAATAGTCACCTCTCGAGTGCAAAGGGTTAACACTATTCCTACCGCAAAATTCCCACGTAAGACAGACTACAAATTTTTCTCAGAAAGTAAACAATTAAAATAGAAGTGAATATTGAAAAATGTATTATACGTATATTTGAGGAAAAGTCTAAAATTTAAAGGTGATTCAATTACGTTGTATATATAAAATTCTAATCGAAATTTTAAAAACGGTCATTTGACCGGTCGTGGTAGGAATAGTGTTAATCGTCGTTTTACAGAAAATGTTGAAAAAACGCGTTCGTTGTGTTGTACAATGCATTGTACGATAAGAATTTATTAAAAGTTTAACGATTGATCTTCGAATACACGCGTTTCTCTGTTTCAATCGAATTTTTTCTTCGTCGTTTATCTTAAACTAATCGTTCATTAGCAATTATCTCTTTTCGTGAGAAACAATTTTTGAATTCACAAAGCGATGACTCCTGTGCATTGTATGCATTGTATCAAAGTGCATTGTGACTTGTAACATACTTTCTCAATACACTGATCGATCTTCGAATACACGCGTTTCTCTGTTTCAATCGAATTTTTTCTTCGTCGTTTATCTTAAATTAATAGTTCATTAGCAATTATCTCTTTTCGTGAGAAACAATTTTTGAATACACAGAGTGATGACTCGTGTGCATTGTATGAGTGCATTGTGAGTGGTAACATACTTTCTCAATACACTGATCGATCTTCGAATACACGCGTTTCTCTGTTTCAATTGAATTTTTTCATCGTCGTTTATCTTAAACTAATCGTTCATTAGCAATTATCTCTTTTCGTGAGAAACAATTTTTGAATTCACAAAGCGATGACTCGTGTGCATTGTATGCATTGTATGAGTGCATTGTGAGTGGTAACATACTTTCTCGATACAGTGATTGATCTAGCTTATCTTTTAGATACATTGCGCTGCGCAATTCAGTAGTCTGAATGATTGTGATACGTCAGTGATAACGGGGAAATACACGTATAGTGCAATGATACATAGGTGAACTATTTTTTTATTAGCCGTTGATCTACTTTCGAAGTAAAGTCATATCTCTTACCGATCATTCTTACATCAATGTTCGATAAGATCCATCGATTTTGATTTTCCAGCTTTACAGTCGAAATGCTTTTCGGTGTCAAATAGTTTCTGTAATTTAACTCTAGATAACTAAACATTCGTCCAACAGACTACCGACCTCTGATAGTTTTACGAATTCCAGATTCGCCAAGATTGCAAACGCTAATTTTTTACCACTTTTCTATCTTCTAATTAAAATATTATAATACTTCTCTTAAGTTAAGTTAACTTTTTTGAGATAAATGAGGGAAATATAAAAATATACATGTTTTTAATTTGTAGTCTATGAGTCGAATAATTACTTACAGAGTAACACTAATTTAAGTTTAATTATCTAGGGTTAAGGCAACACCTACTTCTTGTTTCATATTTCAAATTTTAAACGTTGAATTTTGAGTTTCGAATTTCTGACATTCAACTTTCGAATGAAAGACTTGTGAACGTAAAAAAGAAGGACAACAGCGCTCTATTGTAAAATTAATTCTTACAGTTAGCTCGAGGAAGATTTGTCTAATGCAAATTAGTGCACTCATCTATGAAATCGCAATACGTTTACTTTGTCACTTATATCGAGTCGCTACACCAGTAAGTTCACGGTACAAGATACATAACTGCCAAACAAATCACTTTGCCCGTGGATTCACTTTCTGTCTTTCTTTATTATTGCTCATTATGGTTTATCGTACCCAAATTTCAAGCATTTCCTTTGATCATCGTTGTGATTGCTTTCTTTCCTTCGATATTGTGATACTATCTGTAAATACCTTTACTTTGCTACTTATATCGAGTCGCTACACCAATAAGTACACGTTACAAGACACATAACAGCCAAACAAATCACTTTGCCCGTGGATTCACTTTTGTTTTTCATTATTATTGCTCATTATGGTTTATCGTATCCAAATTTCAAGCATTCTCCTTTGATTATCGTTGTGATTGTTTTATTTCCTTCGATATTTGTGATACTAAGCTAAATACCTTTACTTTGTCACTTATATCAATCGTTCGTTACACCAGTAAGTTCACGTTACAAGATACATAACTGCCAAACAAATCACTTTGCCCGTGGATTCACTTTCTGTCTTTCTTTATTATTGCTCATTATGGTTTATCGTACCCAAATTTCAAGCATTTCCTTTGATCATCGTTGTGATTGCTTTCTTTCCTTCGATATTGTGATACTATCTGTAAATACCTTTACTTTGCTACTTATATCGAGTCGCTACACCAATAAGTACACGTTACAAGACACATAACAGCCAAACAAATCACTTTGCCCGTGGATTCACTTTCTGTCTTTCTTTATTATTGCTCATTATGGTTTATCGTACCCAAATTTCAAGCATTTCCTTTGATCATCGTTGTGATTGCTTTCTTTCCTTCGATATTGTGATACTATCTGTAAATACCTTTACTTTGCTACTTATATCGAGTCGCTACACCAATAAGTACACGTTACAAGACACATAACAGCCAAACAAATCACTTTGCCCGTGGATTCACTTTCTGTCTTTCTTTATTTCGCGACCAAATGCCTTATTAAGTCTACAATTATACCACTCGTTATTATTCCTCCTTCGAATCCAACGTCTTCTCGTCCTCTCATCTTCTTCTTTTTTTTGCCGCCCTCCACTCCAGCCCCTGAATTATTCGAAGTATCCGCTCTTAAGATATCGATTTCCACAAAAACGCAGACGGAATGAACGATTCAGAGGTTGTCCGAGGAAAACGAGGACTCTCGAGCGGAGTGTTCGCGTGAATTATTCGGGAGTGCAGTTTTCTTTTGCCGGCTGGAACGCTTGGATTTTCACGGAAACCGGAACTGGAGAAGTGTCATTTCGAGGGGACGTGGTTTCTTAAAGGAAGCACTCGAAATTCCTTCCACGTCATATACAACACGCTTTGCAAAGAAACGCGACTCGCATCTAATTGCTTTGCTTTCTGTCCCGTTGCTGCTTGTAAGAAGAAATTGCTTTACTCTCAGCTTCATAGACGCCACTCGGGGTCTTTATTGTTTCAAATATCAATGTTCCATCGTAGAAACAACAGCTACGTACAATCAATGCAATTCACAATAAAAATGTTGAAACTGTGAGGGAATGTGTAGGAACAATTTATTGATACAACTATTAATAATAAAGAACACAATGAAATATAACAAAAATATTAAGTAGACTGAATTACGTTCTAGGGCACACATTCTCTTATTCCCTCTTAATGTATCATCGTTGAAACAAGAGTTACTTACAATCAATGCAATTCACAATAAAAATGTTGAAACTGTGAGGAAATGTGTAGGAATAATTTATTGATACAACTATTAATAATAAAGAACACAATGAAATATAACAAAAATATTAAGTAGACTGAATTACGTTCTAGGGCACACATTCTCTTATTCCCTCTTAATGTATCATCGTTGAAACAAGAGTTACTTACAATCAATGCAATTCACAATAAAAATGTTGAAATTGTGAGTAAATGTGTAGGAACGATTTATTTATACAATTATTAATAATAAAGAACACAATGAAATATAACAGAAATATTAAGTAGACTGAATTACGATTTAGGGCACAATCTCTCTTATTCTCTCTTAATGTTTCATTGTTAAAACCACAGCTACGTACAATGACTGCAATTCATAATAAAAATGTTGAAACTGTGAATAAACATGTAGGAATAATTTATTTATATAACTATTAACAGTAAAGAATACAATGAAATATAATAAAAATAATAAATAGACTGAATTACGTTTTAGGACTCTCTCTCTCTCTCTCTCTCTCTACATTAAAAATTACACGTTACCAGGATTGCTGTTATCACTACACACAGACTGTCCTTTTTTTTCATCGCTGTTCACTCTGTCAATATTATGCATATACAAATCACACAGATTATACTTCGCTACACTCATTCCAAAACACGAACCTTAATGTTTAATCACACTCCACACTCATCCTTTCATATAAATATTCCTTCTCACATCCCACACTCTATGATTCCACCACAGAAATTTACACGTGGAAATGCTTGTTATTATTCCTTTTTAAAATGGTTAATTAGCTATTCACGTTGAAACTACCGAAGTGATTGATAGCGTGGATTCTTGATTTCTTACGTACAATTTTTGTAAATTTATGGTAAGAGAAATTTTACATTTTTCTGTAAACAACGTAAGCAAAAAATAGTGAAACAATATCAAATCTGCTTCAATATTTGAAACAAACTATGCTCTATAACGATCTATAAACCATCCCCCCTCTGTTGTCGCTAATAACCCAAGAAGTTGATGCGACATAAAATAACTCACTTAAAAAAAAAATGATTTTTCTGTCTTATATTAACAATAAGTATTTCTTCGTATAATTTTTAATTCCATTTCTTTATTACAAGTAAGTATACTAAAGTATACTAACTATAAAATATTAAATATTTAATTATATAAACTTTTAGTGAAATTGTCGGTGCTGCCATTGATCCTATTTACTTTTATTATTAGTTGGTTTCGAGCTAGTGTTAAATTTACTGAAAATTGTACTTTGAAAAAGCAGAAACTGCATTTGACGAACTGTGAACAACACTAGTTCAAGACTGACTAATAACAAAAGTAAATAGAATCAATTAAGCAGCGTTTTATTCAGAAAAAAATGGAAGATCTCCCCATTTGGTCGGTTAAGTGTTAAAAAGAAACTAGTTGTTCGGTTAATTTTAGCTGCGTGATGCATTTCGCATTTGTATTTCAACAGAAACCTTTTAAATCCTCGTTTTTTAAACCAAAATCAGGCTGCAGTAAAAATTGTTCGCTGTCTGCGTTAAAACGTCGATTACAAAAGGGTTGTCGGTGCCAGGATCAACGAAATTTTCAGATGGTTTCGTTCGAAATAATAATGGGAGCACCGGGGCTCGGATCCTCGGCGATGGTCCCAGAGAATGCACATTGATCCTTTTTAGTTCGCCGGGTGGCACCGGAAACGGGAGCAACACGTGAGCCTCTCTCTCGTGAGAGAGGATGGCGTATTGATCCTTACAGCACCACCTGACCTGCCGTCCTTTTTCAACCTGCGGCATTATCCTTTCCAAATCTACCGTCGAAGGGGCCATCGTTGTATTTGGATTGATCGTATCAGCTGTTCGTTTATGCACGGGGTTAAACGCAAGGAAACGGAAGTGAAGATGGGGAAATTTTGGTCTCTGTACAGATTTTCATGGTACACTTCCTATATCGTCGAATTGGGGATCGCATGTGCAAAAATTTGGTGTTTCTAATTGTAACGCTTTGTCATAAGTATTTTTGCGGATTTGTGTGCATTTGTAGAAAATTTGAATACGCGAAAAAATGCAAAATCCACAAAATATTTCAAGTGT
>JAOPTO010001593.1:0-54124 GCA_033822845.1 Tetrapedia diversipes | reverse complement strand
TACAGTAGCGAACAAAAGTTTAAGACGAGAGGAGAATGTAGAACATAACTTTATGGTCTTCAAATATTGTCTGTACAGTCATTTTTGTTGTTATTATGGTAGAATACTATTTATTGATTAGTACAGAATGCAAATTTTGTTTATCATGCTATTCCTTATAAGTTAGATAGTTTAATTTTATTGACTCTTTGGTCTTAAACTTTTTTCCGCTACTGTACGTTTATTTTTTTTTTTCGTAAAGTTTTTAATGCAATCGATCATTTTTCGAGATTCCAGAAAGAGAAAAGTTGTACTCTTTCATTCTGTCGTTGTTCGTTTTTTGCTGTTGGTTTTGATATTGTTTGATACAGTAGCGGACAAAAGTTTAAGACGAGTGGTCAATATAGAACATACCTTAATGCTTTTCAAATTATTGTCTGTACAGTTATTTTTATTGTTATTATGGTAGAACACTATTTATTGATTAGCACAGAATGCAAATTTTGTTTATCACTTATAAATTAGTTTATCTTTTTGTATAGATTTGTTTATCCTTATAAATTAGTTTGTTTAATTTTGTTGACTGTTTGGTCTTAAACTTTTGTCCACTATTGTACACACTACGAGTCGATTTGTATTTACGTTTGAAATGTGAACGGTGTATCGGTATAAATCACAAATAATCAAGCTTTTGCTTAATTATTTGTACTAATCTTGACATAATTGCGTAGATATATATGGTTCCATTGATCATAATCAATCAAGTTTCAGTGAGATCATTGTTAATTCATTGATATTTCTCACGGGCTGTTTACGTTTATTAAGTTTTTCTTTTAAACGTACTGGCAATTCTATGGATCCTTTAATAACACTATAGGTCAAACGATCGTAGAGATCATGCCATGGATCCACTTTTTTTTGTATTTATAGATCATCGAGAGGTTTCCATTGAGCATTCGTTTTAAATAGTATACACCAGAGCTTCTTAATTAGTGTTCAGTGAATATATCACAAAAGTTTCTCAAAATTGTGAAAAACTATAGAAAATTCCGTGAAAAGAACACAAACCCTGCAAACTCACACGTGTATACCTGCTTTTATCGTTAGATTTATGACTTCAGTGATTTTAATTTTAACAATTTGCATAATTGCAAAATTTTCTTATGATCAAAAGTGTTCTGAACTTATACAAGATTAAAAATCACGTATGAATATTAGTGCAATGAATTAGTATAAAACTTAATTTCACATACTTTCAAATAAGTGCTCGAGTAAAAATCAAGTAAATGGATAGCATGCATTTGATAATTATTTATGACTTATATCAATACACTTTCTACGTTTCGAAAACGAGGACAAACGTACAGTAGCGGACAAAAGTTTAAGATGACAGAACAACGTAAAACATAATTTTACGGTTTGCAAATATTGTTTATCTATTCATTTTTATCCTCATTATGGTAAAACACTATTTATTGATTAGCAAAGAATACAAATTTTATTTATAGTGTTATTTCTTATTAATTAATTTATTTTCTTTGACCCTTTGGTCTTAAATTTTTATAGAGTTAACGAAGATAAATAAATTAATTTATAAGAAATAGTACAATAAGAAAAATTCGTATTCTATGTTAATCAATAAATAGTATTTTACAATAATAGCGATAAAAATGAATATACATACAATATTTGCAAACCATAAAACTATGTTTTATACTATCCTCTCATCTTAACCCTAAATAACTAAACGTTCGTCTAATAAACTAGCGACCTTTGCCAGTTTTACGAATTCGAGATCTGCCAAGATCGTTTAACATCTTCCAAGATTGCAAACGATAATTTTTTTCCCACTTTTCTATCTTGTAATTAAAATATTACAATATTTCTCTTGAGTTACCCTAATTTATTTCAGATAAATAAGGGGAATATAAAAGTATACATGTTTTCGATTTGAATAGTTAGTTACAGAGTAACACTAATACCAGTTTAGTTATCCAAGGTTAAACTTTTGTCCGCTACTGTACGTAATATTGTTCATTAACACTAGATTTATGGAAATTTCTTGTATATCTATTTCCAATATACATGTACAGAATTAAAAATTGCAGTACTGAGAGGGAAATAGATTTGGATACATTTGTATTGCTCCATCGATAAAAGTTAGCAAAAATTGTTAGGAATAATATTAATTGTTTTTATAAATTTTGCTCCCATAAACCTAATGTTTACACTTAGCCAAGCGAATGGGGAGATCTCTCATTCTTTCCTCTGCCATTGATTTTATTTACTTTTGTTATTGGTCAATGTTGAACTAGTATTATTCACAGTTCATCAAGTGCATTTTTTGTTCTACCAAAGTACAATTTTTAATAAGTTCAACTCCAATTCAAGACTAACTAATAACAAAAGTAAATAGAATCAATGTCAGAGGAAAGAATGGGAGATCTCCCCATTCGGTTGCCATTTTCTGTTCTTCCAAAGTACAATTTTTAATAAATTCAACACTAGTTCAAGACTAATTAATAACAAAAGTAGATAGAATCAATGGCAGCGGAAAGAATGGGAGATCTCCCCCATTCGGTTGCCATTTTCTGTTCTTCCAAAGTACAATTTTTAATAAATTCAACTCCAGTTCAAGACTAACTAATAACAAAAGTAAATACAATCAATGGCAGAGGAAAGAATGGGAGATCTCCCCATTCGGTTGCCATTTTCTGTTCTTCCAAAGTACAGTTTTTAACAAATTCAACACTAGTTGGCGACTAACTAACAGAAGTAAATAGAGTTAATGGCAGAAGCGAAAATGGAAAATCTCCCCATTCAGTTGCCATTTTCTGCTCTTCCAAAGTACAATTTTTAATAAGTACAACACTAGTTCAAGACTAATTAACAGAAGTAAATAGAGTTAATGGCAGAAGCGAAGATGGAAAATCTCCCCATTCAGTTGCCATTTTCTGCTCTTCCAAAGTACAATTTTTAACAAATTCAACACTAGTTCACGACTAACTAACAGAAGTAAATAGAGTTAATGGCAGAAGCGAAGATGGAAAATCTCCCCATTCAGTTGCCATTTTCTGCTCTTCCAAGGTACAATTTTTAATAAATTCAACTCCAGTTCAAGACTAATTAATAACAAAAGTAGATAGAATTAATGGCAGAGGAAAGAATGGGAGATCTCCCCATTCGGTTGCCATTTTCTGTTCTTCCAAAGTACAGTTTTTAACAAATTCAACACTAGTTCACGACTGACTAACAGAAGTAAATAGAGTTAATGGCAGAAGCGAAGATGGAAAATCTCCCCATTCAGTTGCCATTTTCTGCTCTTCCAAAGTACAATTTTAATAAATTCAACACTAGTTCAAGACTAATTAATAACAAAAGTAGATAGAATTAATGGCAGTTGAAAGAATGGGAGATCTCCCCATTCGGTTGCCATTTTCTGCTCTTCCAAAGTACAATTTTTAATAAGTTCAACTCCAATTCAAGACTAACTAATAACAAAAGTAAATAGAATCAATGTCAGAGGAAAGAATGGGAGATCTCCCCATTCGGTTGCCATTTTCTGCTCTTCCAAAGTACAATTTTTAATAAGTACAACACTAGTTCAAGACTAATTAACAGAAGTAAATAGAGTTAATGGCAGAAGCGAAGATGGAAAATCTCCCCATTCAGTTGCCATTTTCTGCTCTTCCAAAGTACAATTTTTAATAAATTCAACTCCAGTTCAAGACTAACTAATAACAAAAGTAAATAAAATCAATGTCAGAGGAAAGAATGGGAGATCTCCCCATTCGGTTGCCATTTTCTGTTTTCCCAAAGTACAATTTTTAATAAATTCAACTCCAGTTCAAGACTAACTAATAACAAAAGTAAATAGAATCAATGACAGAGGAAAGAATGGGAGATCTCCCCCATTCGGTTGGTTAAGTGTTAAGGCATTCGAAGAACGAAAATTCGGTCAAACTTACGTTAATGATTGTAACGCCGACGACGATTAACCACGCCCAGCCCCTATCAGGTTCACCACGTGACATTTTATCGATCATTATCGATGTTCCACGTTCAGTCTGCGGTTGCTACAGGAACGAAGAGGGCACCGTGTCGCTCCTTTGTCTCTTTCGTCTCGCCTTGGAGCCGGTGGCAGACTGCAAACTTAACGTGTCGGCTAAATGCGAGATGGGATTGGGCGAATGATAAGATACGCGCTGGCTTGGATAAGTGTTAGACGCGTACGATCACGCAGACACGTGCAAGGATTGTTTACTGTGCCGTGGCATCCACAGAGGAAGCAAACCGAGCAACTGTTTGAACAGTTAATAACGTTTAGTGCTGTTCTTTAACTATAATTAAAAGTGTTCCTTCAAACTGATTGCGAGTACGATGCCGTTTCTGTAATTCAACATTTTCTGTTTTGTTCTAATATTTGCTGCTTCGGAGAACAAGTTTTTATCGGTTTAACGAGCAAATAACAAACGGCATTGTTTTTCTTAATCAGTAATACGCTCAGGTTCGTCTACTGTATTTTTCTTTTCTTAATTAATATTCGTTGAAGCAAAATTTGAATAATGCATCATATCAAATTTTAATCTATACATATAAAAAGACACGTTCTGATTGATAAACTGATTCATCATCGCAGAAACTAAACTACTGAAGTTGGAAACATGAAATTTGGATAATAGGTTTCTTTTATGACGTAGGCACTTAATAAAGAAGGATTTTTTTATATTTCACCCCTAACGGGGTTAAATAAGAGATGAAAGGTTATTTAAAAATCCGCCAATTTTGAAACAAGCACTGTGAAAACTGGTATTTAGCCTTTTGGTTAGTAATAAAGAAACACAGGTTTCAACGTTTTTTGAAAATCAACCCTAAAAGGAGGCAAAATAAGGGATGAAAGGTTGTTTGAAAATCCGCCGATTTTAACGTAAGTACTATGAAAATTGGTATTTAGCTTGTTGGTTAGAAATATAGAAATACGTGTATTAACGTTTTTTGGAAAATCAACCCTAAAAGGGAGTAAAATAAGGGTTAACAGTTTGTTTGAAAATCCGTCAATTTTGAAGCAAGCGCTATAAAAATTAGTAAGTATTCAAGTTTCTGGTTGGAAATAAAGAAACACGTGTTTCAACGTTTTTTGAAAATCAACCCTAAAAGGAGGCAAAATAAGGGATGAAAGGTTGTTTGAAAATTCGCCGATTTTGAAGCAAGCACTATGAAAACTGGTATTTAGCTTGTTGGTTAGAAATATAGAAATACGTGTATTAACGTTTTTTTGAAAATCGACCCTAAAAGGGGGTAAAATAAGAGATGAAAGCTTGTTTGAAAATTCGTCAATTTTGAAGCAAGCGCTATAAAAATTAGTAAGTATTCAAGTTTCTGGTTGGAAATAAAGAAATACGTGTTTCAACGCTTTTAGAAAATTAATCTTCAAAGGGATAGAATAAGGGTTGAAAGGTTGTCTGAAAATCCGTCAATTTTGAAGCAAGCACAATAAAAATTAGTAAATATTTAACTTCATGGTTAAAATTAAAGTTAAGGACTTGCAAAATTGGACATCTCTTGAAAATAGTTAAAATTGAAATCAAAGTATCTCCGCAGTGGCAAAATCGCAAACAACAGCTAGGGTTCAATATTTTTTTAAAACTACTTTTCGTTTTGATTCATTTCAATCAGTATCTATTTGAAAGCCTCATATCGTTGTATAATCAAATCTATTGGGTTGGCAACTAAATGATTGCGGATTTTGTCGATGATTTTTAGTAAATTCTTTCGTTTTGTCAACGTGTTCAAAGCGCCTAACCTATGTTGTTTTCTTATTGTTTGAATTCCCACCTTTAGTTAGTAAGAAAATTGTATCGATTATTTATTTAGCTTCGTTTTTATCTCAATTTAAAAATGGAAGAATAAAACACGCATTTCAGACAAATTTTATTGTATTATTTCCGGAAAAGCAGGAACGCATCGCAAGCATATAAAAAGTTATGAGCCGTATATGGGAATAAAGCCTTGAAAGAAAGGCTTTATTTATTTATTTCGTTTCATGCAGAACTATTTAAATAATAATATTTTTAATGACGCTGATGATTTAAAATCTCGTTCATTTCAGTTTTTATGAACATAGAATTTTATGACACTGTCTGAAAGATGACACAAGGTCATCGACAAAAACGGACAATACCTAATTTAATAAAGTCATATTTTGAAGTAAAAATTTTAAATTTTCATTTTTATTTTTAATCCGCAATCACTTAATTGCCAACCCAATATATATGGTGTATATTATATAGTGTATAAAGTGTGTAACGTACCATTGGTGAATAAAATATAAATATAAATAAATACATGTATAATAAAACATCATGTGTTTTGCATTTGTTTATCCATAACTTGTAATATGTACATCAGTGAAAATATAAAAGTACAATATTTTGGACGAACATCAAGAGAACATATCTTATGACGAATCTTTTATCATCTATTTGTACTTCAATCGTGGCTACAACCTTTTTGCTGTTCATAAAATATTAGCGAGTATCGTTTTCTTGATTACAAATGGAACAGCTTTTTTGATTTCAATGACATACTTATAATAGATAGCTGTGTAGCGGAAAAGTTTTCGAGAAGTCATATTTAATTTTTGAGACGTCTGATACGTATGTGTCTACCATCATTATCTACACGTTTGATGATGAGAATAAAAGATAATTCAGTTTTTAATGCGTTTCAATATTTTAGGTTTAGCGTAATCGTTCAAATTGAACGTTTACTACTGAATAACTGTTTTAATAGGTAATATATTGAAATTAAATTGCAGAGGTTTGTTTAAAGAAAATTTAAATGTGCAACAGAATACGTAATTTATATAATATGAACACAAAAATATATTTAGGTATAGAGTAACTAAAGTAAAGTAAACATTATGATGTTTAGAGTGTAAAACAGAACTCCTTTAGAGGTTACATTTCTTTAATTGTTTATAAAAATATGAATTCGATTAATCACCCACAGTTTAGTTGTGATTGTAAGTTAAAAATGCGTATAGTAACTAAATTAATTTTATTTCAGCCGTTTATATTTCATTACAATATTTCTAAGTCATTTTTGTAACAAGAATGAAGGGTAAAACAATTTCTTAATGCTTCTTTAAAATAATTGTATAAAATGTTGTAATTTATTCAAAACTTGTAGGTAAATAAATGTTTATAAGCATTGAATACCAGAAAAGTTTCAACAAACTACATAACATAATTAATAACGTAAATTTTGTCAAAATTATTACTATAACATTCAGATGACGTTTATCTAATTTTAAAATATTCAATTAAATGTAGAATAAAACTTTATGTTTTCATTACGTTTTATTCACCTTAATTTAATTTTATATTAACTAATAAAAGTCGTATGCGATGCATTATTTCATACGTATAGAAAAATCAAGCGTCTAAGCACAAGTTTAGACTAACAATAGTGCATTTGCTTCAGTTACTCATAGAATTCTCCTTTATGTATCACATTTTAACCACTTGTTTAATAATAGTTTAATGAATCCTATACAAGTGGCCTATCTAAGTAGATGGGCATCTGTCTGAAGTGAAAATGATCGCTTAATACCTTTTCTTAGCCTTAGAACTTTAACCCTTTGCACTCGGCTGTCCCCTCTCATGGGACATCGTAATCCTAGCATATGATAGTTTCGCAAATTTTCAGACTTTAGTTCAAACCCGGACGTTAAATAGTCATATATGTAAATTTTAATATACGACTTAACTAAACTAAATGAAGTTTAATGTATGTGAATCATAGTAAATATTTCGAATTTGTAAATTTTTGAAGTCAGTGATAGTTTCGCAAATTTTCAGACATTAGTTAGTTTGTTTATTAGTCAAGCTAAAGGGTTAAATAAACATATACGTAAATTTTAGTATATCACTTAACTAAATTAAATGGCATTTAATACAAACGAATCTTAGTAATTCATCTGGAATTTGTAAATTTTTGAAGTTAGTGATAGTTTCGCAAATTTTCCGACTTTAGTTAGTTTGTTTATTAGTCAAGCTACGGGGTTAAATAAACATATACGTAAATTTTAGTATATCACTTAACTAAACTAAATGACATTTAATATAAACGAATCTTAGTAATTCATCTGCAATTTGTAAATTTTGAAGTTAGTGATACTTTTGCAAATTTTCCGACTTTAGTTAGTTTGTTATTAGTCAAGTTAAAGGGTTAAATAAACATATACGTAAATTTTAGTATATCACTTAACTAAAATAAATGACGTATAATATAAACGAATCTTAGTAATTCATCTGGAATTTGTAAATTTTTGAAGTTAGTGATAGTTTCGCAAATTTTCCGACTTTAGTTAGTTTGTTTATTAGTCAAGCTACGGGGGTTAAATAAACATATATGTAAATTTTAGTATATCACTTAAATAAACTAAATGAAGTTTATTATAGGCGAATCTTAGTAAATATTTGGAATTTATAAATTTTTGAAGTTAGTGATAGTTTCGCAAATTTTCAGACTTTAGTTAGTTTGTTTATTAGTCAAGCTAAGGGGTTAAATAAACATATACGTAAATTTTAATATACGACTTAACTAAACTAAATGAAATTTAATATACGTGAATCATAGTAAATACTTCGAATTTGAAAATTTTTAGAGTTAGTATCATTAAACGACTAACGGTCACCTCTCGAGTGCAAAGGGTTAATATGGTTAACAGATTCCCGCCGGCGGTCTTATTTGTAGTTCTCTGCATCTGACGGCTCTAAAATTCATATGTTTTTAATGTAATGAATTAAATAGATTTTGTTGACGTCGTGATCAATTTTTTAATTGGAATTAACAATTCCAATTAATATATATTTGTATGTTAAAGTCGTTTAAATTTTAAGAATTCTTTTGATTCAGTCAATTTACGAACTTTTTTTTCCATCTATTAAAGAAAAAGACATAAATTTGATTGCTTCATTTATACCACCAGTGGTACAAACTGGCGGGAACGTATTAAACTGACTTCAGTGAATGCAATTGTTTTTGTTTTACAAGTTTTCAGTTTGAAAAAGATCACGAAGTCAATGCTTGCTTCTCTTTAATAATTTTGCATAAATTAACAAAATTATAGGTTAAGAAATTTTGTTTTATCTCAACACGGTTTTCAATAAGCAATTATATTGTTACTAGAAATTTAATTGAAAATTCAAGTAATTTTTTACGTTCTAAAACAATGATGTATTATATGAAATTGTGTCATACAGGACAGAAGATTATTAATTACGAAGAAGAAACAGCAATTCCAAAAACTAATAAGATTACTATTTTGTTTTGAAAACTGTAATGGATGTATTTATTACAACTATTACTCATATTTATATTATATTTATATATTTATATCTGCTATTTATACTCTAAATTTATTATCTTTATATATTTATTAAACAAAATATGCATTAACAACGGATTTTCGCTATTGAATTTCGTAGAAAAAGCTGGGAATATTTCAATTATTTATTCGTGTTAAAGCAAAATCGTGTTATAGCGGAGACTTCCGCAATTTTTTAACCATACTGAATAGTAAACAAGTTGCAAGATCAATCGTTTGTTGCATTATGTATTAGTGAATGATAACTACCGTTAAATTATTCCGAAAGAAATACAAGAAAAACGTAATCTCTGTGTTGGAAAGTGAAAATAATTGTGTAAACATAACTTCTGTGCTATTTAAGCATATATTTCATTTATAACAATTTGATGATTATGTCTGCATAAATATTATACCAATTGTTCTGTGTTAACTCTTTGAGGCACACGATTTTAAAGAAAATAAAAACCAAAGCTGCACAGAATTTCTTTTTAATGTAAAAAAATGGAAAAGAATGTTCATTTCAATGATTAAAATATTAAACTGTTTAACTGAGTAACTTTAATTTTTCGAGGTGGTTTAAAATATATACCACCAAGCTAAGGGACCAGTTTTATTTATTTATTTATTTATTTTTTGTAGGATTAACCCATTAGAGAACAAGGAAATTATTACAGTGAGGTATGAAAATATAATAAATGGTAACAGAGAAAGTAAAAATATACAAATGGAAAAAAGGTGTGTAAAGATAAAAAAATTTTACAGAGAAGATTGGTGTAGTAATAAATATTAGTAATAAATATATCCCATCATGCATACAGAGTTAAGTAAAAAGTGGGACCAGTTTTAATCCACCCAATCTCAAAGACTTAATAAATTGCGTTTCATTTAAAAGTCTTCATTATCTGTATACAATAAACGTTGATTAAACAGGCGGAAGTTACTTACCACGTGTCAAAACAGATACAATTATCCATGACTCATCCGCTTTTATTTTTTCATGGCTTCTTTTAATTGACGCCTTCGGTCATTCATTCTAAAATGTATACAACGCTGTTAAAATCATATCTAAAATTATTTTCATAATTTTAACTGTAAAGAACCTATACATGTAGGTTTTTACATTAGTTTAACCCTTTGCGCTCGAAAGGTGTCAGTTAGTCACCAAATGATAGTTTCGCAAATTTTCAAACTTTAGTTAGTTTGTTTATTAGTTAGACTCAGAGATTAAAGATTCATATATGTAAATTTTAGTATATCACTTAACTAAACTAAATGACGTTTATTATAGACGAATCTTAGTAATTCATCTGGAATTTGAAAATTTTTGAAGTCAGTGATAATTTCGCAAATTTTCCGACTTTAGTTAGTTTGTTTATTAGTCAAACTAAGGGGTTAAATAAACATATACGTAAATTTTAGCATATCACTTAACTAAACTAAATGAAGTTTAATATAAGCAAATCTTAGTAAATATTTCGAATTTGAAAATTTTTGAAGTTAGTGATAGTTACGAAAATTTTCAGACTTTAGTTAGTTTGTTTATTAATCAAACTCAGAGGTTAAATAGTCATATATGCAAATTTTACTATATCACTTGACTAAACTAAATGAAGTTTAATATAAACGAATCTTAGTAATTCATCTGCAATTTGTAAATTTTTGAAGTTAGTGATACTGTCGCAAATTTTCAGACTTTAGTTAGTTTGTTTATTAGTCAAGCTAAGGTGTTAAATAAACATATATGTAAATTTTAGTATATCACTTAACTAAACTAAATGAAGTTTATTACAGGCGAATCTTAGTAAATATTTCGAATTTGAAAATTTTTAAAGTCAGTATCATTAAACGACTAACAGTCATCTCTCGAGTGCAAAGGGTTAATAGCTTAAAGGGAAGATTTTTATGTGTGTTATTTGCATAATGTGCATTTATTTTAGAATCTACGTACTGATTAATATATTTACTTTAATTATCAAACTTCATTTTCATTTAATTATCAGTTAACTTTATCAAATTTTCTGTTGCTTAATTGTTACGTAGCTCCAAAAATTTCATACCCTAGAAATGAGATCTCACTGGTTAACACATTGCGTACGGGTGACAAGACATCTCGTTTTAATATTTTCTTACATTATCCACGATTACAGATAATTAATACTTTAATACTTTCTTATCTTATCCACGATTACAAATAATTTAATCTGTTCGTTATGTTTGTTACATTTGCCACGTTTATTGTTACACAATAAACCGATATATAAAAATAATATACTAACATTTAAGAATTTACAAGTATAAATTGAAAAAGGTGCTCGTATGCACTGTATTCAATTTTTTGTCGAGCTGAGCGCCATACTCAATGTATTAATATCGCTCATAAATTGTTTCGATACTCATATGAGCCGTTAATTTTGAAAGTGGCCTAACTCCATTCTTGGTAAGAAAATGCATATTATTCACTTAATAATTGCCACTATTTTAATAGGAACTATAAATTTAACACCCTTAGATACACTTAAGCAGTATGACCCATTAGTATCCTATACGTATATTTTTAAATTCATTGAAACGCAAACCCTTGAATATCTCGATTTGAAGATAAATGGAGTTAGGCCACTTTCAAAATAAACGGCTCAAATATTGTTTTTGAAGTATGGTAAGGATATGTAAAATAAATTAAGTATTGTTTTTTTTCAATTTGAAGCATCTTAAATTATGTTGAATGGACTTGGGCACCTTCAAATTTTATAGTGAATCTGGATGTTAATTTTGAAAGTGGCCTAACTCCATTCTTGGTAAGAAAATGCATATTATTCACTTAATAATTGCCACTATTTTAATAGGAACTATAAATTTAACACCTTTAGATACACTTAAGCAGTATGACTCATTAGTATCCTATACGTATATTTTTAAATTCATTGAAACGGAAACCCATAAATATCTCGATTTGAAGATAAATAGAGTTAGGCCACTTTCAAAATAAACGGTTCATATTTTGTAATCACTGTGTTCATTTATTAATAACATTGAAATCTGATTCGTGTAACGTGATAAATTATAAAACCAGTTCATCCTCAAAAAAACAACGAGTCTAGTCCATTCACTGTATTCAATCGAAACAAACCGGAAGACGAAGCATAGAAATTTAATATTTGAAACGAAAATTCACAAGAAACTTACAACTTCTTTCAAACAAGAACGAATTCCTCGTTTCTAATCGCATCGCGTGGAATTACATCGACGTAGTTGGCGATCATACAGTTTTGCACTTTCGGTTAAACGATATCCGTACAAAATACGGTTTATTAACGGCTAACGAACAAATCCTAACCTCCTGACGCTTCTATTCACTCACTGTAACACCGTATCTTTTCATGAAACGCACTTGTTGAACTTTTACTTGATGCTTGTTACGTCGTGGCTGAATGAGACGCAGTAATATACAACACATGTTCCACGTCGAACTGTGGGCTGTCCGTGACTGGCTCGATGATGGGAGCTCGACCGATAAAAACCGGCTTTCGTGACTCTTCAGACTGAGACTCGAGGCTGGTCTTTGACTCGCGTGCATTACTTATGCATGCACTGTTCGAGTTGTTGAAAATGGTTTAATACGAGATTGATTTCAATGCTGGATTACTTAATAAGCAAAATAAGGCGACAGGTAAAGGAGGATACCGTAGAAATTATCTGATTTTGGTAATCTTTTATGTACGTTAGTAATAATTATAGGAAAATTCTGCTTTAACAACTTTAGTAGAGTGAATGATGGGATTCAGGTGTGAATATAATAGAAGTGAAGTGATTAGAATATTAATATATGTTTAAAATAGTTTAATAATAATAACTTAAACGACTTTACAACTTAGCAACTACTACGTTCTTACTTCCTTCAGAATCACACTCTTTCTGACTTTACAGTCAAAGTAGATCCTTTATTTGTAATATAACTTTATAGGAAAGTTCTATTTTTATTATTTAGTAGAGTGACATGATAGGGCTCAGGTGTGAATGAAATGAAATGAAGTGCTTAGAATATTATTAATATATGTTTAAAATAGTTTAATAATAATAACTTAAACGATTTTAGAACTTAGCAACTACTACGTCCTTACTTCCTTCAGAATCACACTCTTTCTAACTTCACAGTCAAAGGACACTTTATTTCTATAAAGTAGATCTCTTATTTGTAATATAACTTTATAGGAAAGTTCTATTTTTATTATTTAGGGCTCAGGTGTGAATGAAATGAAATGAAGTGCTTAGAATATTATTAATATATGTTTAAAATAGTTTAATAATAATAACTTAAACGATTTTAGAACTTAGCAACTACTACGTCCTTACTTCCTTCAGAATCACACTCTTTCTAACTTCACAGTCAAAGGACACTTTATTTCTATAAAGTAGATCTCTTATTTGTAATATAACTTTATAGGAAAGTTCTATTTTTATTATTTAGGGCTCAGGTGTGAACAAAATGAACTGAAGTGCTTAAAATATTATTAATATATGTTTAAAATAGCTTAATAACAATAACTTAAACGACTTTACAAACTTAGTAACTACTACGTTCTTACTTCCTTCAGAATCACACTCTTTCTGACTTCACAGTCAAAGTAGATCCTTTATTTGTAATATAACTCTATAGGAAAGTTCTATTTTTATTATTTAGGGCTCAGGTGTGAATGAAATGAAATGAAGTGCTTAGAATATTATTAATATATATTTAAAATAGTTTAATAATAATAATTTAAACAACTTAGCAACTACGATGTTCTTACTTCCTTTAGAATCATACTCTTTCTGTCTTCACAGTCAAATTCTATGACGAACAAAAAAATAGTGCGCATATCTGCACTTCGGTGATAATATAGGAAATTCTACTTTACTTAATTTTGTAGAGTCCAGACAATAGGGCTCAGCCGTGAATATAATAAAAGTAAAGTCCTTAAAATATTAATAAATGAATATTTTTAAAACAGTTCAATGATAACAACTTAGCAACTATTACGTTCAGAATCACACTCTTTCTGCCTTCACATTCAAACTCTTTCTGCCCTGCGTTCGCATTTTTCCTGTCATATATTCTTCCAAACACTCATTTCCTTTTTTTCTAATTGTCAACCTTTCTCACTTGATGCATTCAACCACGTTCACCCAAAATTCCTCAGTCGCGACGTTTTCTCAAATGTTCATCTTTCACACCTTAGAAATACTCGAGTCCAAACATTCTACGTTCACACGTTCACTCTTCAGATTTTCCTAAACTCGCATTCACTCGATCGCATTCCTACATAATGTTGCTAAGTGTTTGTATATATGCGTGTGTGAGAGACAAGGAAGCGGAAGTATGCAAAAATAAATATTTTACACCTCGCTGTAAGTTTTGTTCCATTTCAAAAAATACAATTTTTTATAAAAGATTGAAATGCTTAGGGCATCTAAAAGTGTTAGTCCACCACTGATTGATTTTTGTTAAGTTCGTCAGTTTGCTAATACGTCCTACAGGGATTCTTGAGGCTGTTAAACTATTTCAATTTGGTTATCTTATAACTTTAACAATTTAAGCTGTTCACTGTATAAAAATGTCAGTTGATTGGCCTGTAGAGTCCAATTGACTGCACAATTGGATTTCGTCGAAACGTATCTCTACTGTTGTTCCTTATTATTGGCGTGGTTATACTAAATTAAGATCTTTCCCACCATAAATTCAGGAATTGTTATTCAAAAATATTTTTATCGTCTTGTAAATGTATGGGACGCGCCGATATGAAATAAAAGAAGCACCATTGCGCCTATATTGCGTTAATAAATACTAATTATAACTCATTACAATGATAATTATCATATTTATAATTTTATGAGGTAAATTTGTTGAAGAAATGCGTTTTCATCGATTTTAATGCTTTTCAAATTGGTATTTTGCATACTTTGAGATCGCTGATTACGAATCTGTAGTAAAAATTTCTAAAATAGTAAAATGGCGGCTTCAATATGGCTGACCTAGAGAATCGTACAGCGTTGATCAGCTTACAGTAACGACCAAACCTGATTTTCACTTCATTCACAAGATAATAATACTTTTATGAAAAAGAAGACAAATAAATATAGTAGACACGTTTAACATAATTCAAGGTCATTTCTCGTTGACTGTGCGACACGTTTAATATATACGATAATTTGCTATATGTAAAATGTTATCTTTTAAAATTCATATTTTAACGATAACAGTTGTTCTAAACATTACTGCCCTGTTTAATGTATTTCAAAATCACTGAAATCAGCGAGGACACACCTTTTTTTACAATTTGACCATTTATGAAAATGTGTTAATGGTTTGGCAAGGTATTTCCAATGAAAATTATTCAAAACATAACTTAAATCAGAGTAGCCTTAACAGTGATTAACCTTCATAGCACTTTTCATTAATTATGGTGATTTACGAACAATGTCTACAGTTTAAGGTTGCAGTCAGGGTTGACCATTAGATGTTCGATTCTATAATGCATGGTTTCTAATTACGAATTTATGATGAGTTAATTTAAAAAGTACTATTTTTTATTTATTACACAGATTTTAATAGTAGTTATCTAAACTATTAATATTTAATAGTAAAAAATTATCTAAACTATTAATATTTAATAGTAAATAATTATCTAAACTATTAATATTTAATAGTAAATAATTATTTAAACTATTAATATTTAATAGTAAATAATTATCTAAACTATTAATATTTAATAGTAAATAATTATCTAAACTATTAATATTTAATAGTAAATAATTATCTAAACTATTAATATTTAATAGTAGTTAGTTAATTAAACTATTAATATTTAATAGTAAATAATTATCTAAACTATTAATATGTAATAGTAAATAATTATCTAAACTATTAATATTTAATAGTAAATAATTATCTAAACTATTAATATTTAATAGTAGTTAATTATCTAAACTACTAATATTTAATAGTAGTTAATTATCTAAACTATTAATATTTAATAGTAATTAATTATCTAAACTATTAATATTTAACAGTAGCTATCTTATGTTACCTAAATAACTTAATCTAGAAATTGAATTAAACAAAATATTATTAATTAATGGATTATAAATTCATAAATGTAGGAATCGTATTTAAAAAATGGTATACTTTAAAAGCTTCAACAAAGGAATGAAGCACATTCAACTCGAAATTTGTATCGTATTTTCAGTTAGAATATTACTTACGTAAATAATGTGTCTTGAAAACTATAGACCAAGTTCAAGTGAAGATTTAAGTTTTTACGAATGGACGATGAGCTATTACAAAAGGTATAAAAAACTGAGAAATGAATTTACTTAAACTGCTACTGACAGATTCCGAAAGAATGCTACGTTAAAAATAGTACACAATAATTATGTCGTGTGCTCGTTTCAATATTGTTTATTATTTCTATCAAAGTTCAAGCAAGTTATCGTGAAACCGATTAATTCGTGTTCTGAATAGAAATATGTATTAAATGTAAATATTTTTGCATTTATCAAAGAAGAATGCTACAAAAGTACAAAGAAAAGATATTTAATATACTCTTGATATGCCAGGGATAACACCATCAAAATAGATGACACGTCATTAAAATAAAAATAAGTAACGCTTAGGAATTTTTTTTATAGATAGGTATATCATTATTGAACAAAATTTTTCAATATTTTAAGTGATGTTAGTATCATTCTTAATTTAATTATTATTTTTTATTGGATAAAAAATGATAGGTTTATACATGTAACATTTCTTTTTCATTTTTATTTTTAAAACAAGTCAAATGATAAAGTATGACTGCGAAATTTTGAGGTATCGTGAACAATTAATAATTAAAAATAATCTTCATTTTATGCATAACACTTTAATATAACATTATAATTAACATTGTCACTGCCAATAATATTTTATATTTCTTTATGATTACTTTAATCGCTTTAGCGATTTACAACTAATTGATTAATATACACATGGTGCTTTATTTCATTTATATTAAAAGTAATATTTTTATAAATAAATAAATTTCCCATTTGTGTGATATGTTTCTTTGTCAAAACATTTGTATAATTTTAATTGTAATAAACATTTGAATTTGTGCTCAGCGTTGTGTTTAATAAACAATTGTTTAAAAAGTACCTATCATATAATGAATTGTCAGGTACATATTGTTATGCAAGCTATAATTAATATTTATGTAATATTTACATAAACATTGTGAGCTTAAGACATTTTATAATTATATCTACCAACAGTGTTTTAGAAACAAGTAATTATGGACAAATATTAAAGGGTTTGAGATTTAAAATAGTTTCAAAACACAAGTGTAATATTAATCATTAACTTTGATTGTTATCATTTTATTGTGATATTATTGATCATTCAAAATAAGTACAGATCCACAAGCATTAAGTAAAAACATATGATAAATTTCAGCGTCCACCAATAAGTTTAACAAATTTTCGATTAAAAAGTTAATTATACTTAAAACAGTTTAACTTAATTTTAAGGTTAATTATTGCGAGTATTATAGATTATAATTATTAAGTAGACTCACACAAAACTTAAATTCTGCAAGACTTCTTCAATTTAAGTATCGAACATTTATTTGTTTAAACAATTTTCAGAGACAAGAACTTTTATCACAAGATTAGAACGAGAAATTTAAATTAGTAAAATTAGAAAATTTTATTTTGAGAAGATGAAATACAATTGGATCTAAATGGTCCTAGAAATTATAAGCATTGATATGAAGGCTATCTTATTTACTATGGTCACTTGAAATATCTCGGTGACACAGAAAAAATAGTTATTCATAAAATATTCAAATTAAATTTGTTTTTTTTTTTCTTTTAAATTAATGTAATAAATGAACTTAGTAGTAATGAGACTTCCAAGTGACCATGTTATCTTTCATCACAATTTGAGGTATTACAAACTTAAATTATAATAATATAACAATAGGAAAAAATTGATTTTTTAAATGGAATGTTAACAAAACCACAAAAAGATTTTTCGAAACTGATTCGTATAAAGTACTTGTTTAAATTTGTTATAACTTTTCTATTTAAAACTAGTAACATACAGAAGTATTTTTTAATTTAAGTTATAAATATCTAGATAATTGTAATAGTGTTCATCAGACATAATCAATTATTTTGGTGCTTAAATTACAATTAATTGCTATTTCAAAAATAAGTTTTAAATGCATAAATATATTCTGAATACAAATTATTACGAACATATAGTTTCTCTTTTTATTAACATTCTATGTACTATAAATAATTACATAAACAAATTTAATAATTTGTTTTAAGTATAAACGTGTCGTTTATATCGATCAGATACAATTATATTTACTTCTAAGATATTGTACTTAAACTATACATTTTAAATTAATCATTGTTAAGACGGAGTCTTGTACAAATGTTCTTTAACACTCAATAAATTGTTTGTTACAAGCAAAAAAATATGATGGTAATAACTTTTTTATCTTGTTAAATATGCTTTCTATCTAACAATATTTGCAAGAAACTGTTAGGAAACAAATTACACTTAAATCTGAATTTCTCAAAACATTAACAGAACCTCAGAAAAAATAAAGAAATAAAAAGAATTTACTACACAACATCCACTACTCAAATTCAAGCTATTTGAATATAGAATGGATCACGTATGTACAGTAGCGGATAAAAGTTTAAGACGACAGGACAATGTAAAACATAATTTTCTAGTATACAAATATTGTTTATATACATCGATAATTTGCAAAGTACACTAATATATTAATTTAAATAAAGTAACATTAATTGTTTTTCATTACTACCAGCTGTTTTTATTATATTGTAAAGTATCTTTTTCTGTAGTACCTTAATTTCTATTTTTCCTATGTTTTCTAGTTTCTAATCGTTTCATAGCGAAATCATGCTATAAAAGCATGTACAGTAGCGGACAAAAGTTTAAGACGACAGGACAATGTAAAACATAATTTTACAGTTCGCAAATATTGTTTATCTATTCATTTTTATTGTCACTATGGTGGAACATTATTCATTGATTAGAATACAAATTTTATTTATACTGTTATTCCTTATTAGTTAATTTATTTATTTTCTTTGACCCTTCGGTCTTAAACTTTTATACCCTGTTGTATGTATTTATTGAAATTGCTATTAAACTGAAATGAAAATGTCAATATTTTGTGGCATGCATACTATCTGATCTTGATGATCGAGTTTAGTATTTGGAAACGAAGCTCAAAATGCACTGAGTATTGCAATCAGCAATGCTGTACAAATGTTTTTGTTAGAGACGATCCGTAATTTGGTCATATCCAGACATTGAAATTAGACGGTTTTTTTTTAGATTGTGTTTCTCTTAATAAATATACCTTTTTAATTTTTAGTTGATTTACGATGTAGTAAAAAAAGCGGTCAACAACAATCTTTGAACCAGTTATTTAAGAAATAGTTTATTCGAACGAATTTTCCCTCAATTAATATAATAATTTATGGTAATTTTTTTATGTGTATTACTGTTATTAGATTTACTGCAGTTAATTGGTGTAATTTTCATGTAATCCTTATTGAAAATAAAATTAATTGATTGTAATACATTTACTAGATTTACTGCAGTCAACTTGTGTAACTTTCATGTAATCTTTATTGAAAATAAAATTAACCCTTTGCACTCGGCTGCCCCCTCTCATGGGACATCGTAATCCTAGCATATGATAGTTTCGCAAATTTTCAGACGTTAGTTCAGACCCGGACGTTAAACGGTCATATATGTAAATTTTAATATAAGACTTAACTAAATTAAATGAAGTTTAATATACGTGAATCATAGTAAATATTTCAAATTTGAGAATTTGTAAAGTTAGTGTTAGTTTCGCAAATTTTCAGACTCTAGTTAGTTTGTTTATTAGTCAAGCTAAGGGGTTAAATAAACATATACGTAAATTTTAGTATATCACTTAACTAAACTAAATGACATTTAATACAAACGAATCTTAGTAATTCATCTGGAATTTGTAAATTTTTGAAGTTAGTGATAGTTTCGCAAATTTCCCAACTTTAGTTAGTTTGTTTATTAGTCAAGCTAAGGGGTTAAATAAACATATACGTAAATTTTAGTATATCACTTAACTAAACTAAATGACATTTAATACAAACGAATCTTAGTAATTTATCTGGAATTTGTAAATTTTTGAAGTTAGTGATACTGTCGCAAATTTTCAGACTTTAGTTAGTTTGTTTATTAGTCAAGCTACGGGGTTAAATAAACATATATGTAAATTTTAATATACGACTTAACTAAATTAAATGAAGTTTAATATACGTGAATCATAGTAAATACTTTGAATTTGAAAATTTTTGAAGTTAATATCATTAAACGACTAACGATCACCTCTCGAGTGCAAAGGGTTAACTGGTTGATAGAGCTTTCAGAATGAAAATTAGTCTAAAATTGATACAAATCGCATTCATTTTAGGAATAACTTTGAAAACACTAAAAAAATATTATAAACTGAACCACTGTTGAAATTGATAGTACATCATTCTCTAATATGTTAAACTTATTTTCACAGCAAGAATTTCATCAACGAAGTATTATTGTCCTGTTTTGAAAACACTAAATTGTTATTAGAAAAATATAAGAAAATTAATAAATAGATCTTTATCTATCTAATAAATACATCCGTATGAATATTATTTTATAGTGTAAACAATATAAACAGCTTCTCATAAGTTAATTAAATCAACTAAGCTAATTTCAGTAAGCTAATGTTTGTAATTGAAAGAGTTTAGTTATTTATAAATAATAATGTTTAACATTTTATTAATTTGTTGTGATGATATATATTGATATTCATTTCGTTGCTTATCACTGGTCTGACTTTCTCTTAAAGTTTCCTGTATTATTTCGTGTTATGCTTCTTCAGTTACAGCAGTTTTCTTTCTTCTAAACATTTTGTACATAAATTCGATACCCCATGCGATAAAAGTTATACTTATCATTAATGTCATAATGTGTATACAAATTGCATAACTATTACTGACGTCTCTGATGTATCCTGAAAAAAATAAACAAAAATCAATCGATTTGTAGTTTCTTTTCTCATTTTAGATATAACAAAACAACTTTTGAAACAAATTTATTAACAAGAAAAAGTTAATAAGATGTAAATATTAATTCTACAAACGTAATTAAAATCTGTATATAAGATATTAAACTATTATTCTCAAATAAAATATTCCATAGACTAATTTTATATTATTTGCTGTATTATTTTATGGAGTTATTCTTAAATTATAGCTTTTTTTATCATATTTGGAGATTCTTTTCAATTAAATTATTACGAATTTTTGTACAGGTACAGTAACCGACAAAAGTTTAAGATCAATAGGTTAAAGAAAGTAAATTAATTAATTAATAAGAAATAACAGTATAAATAAAATTTCTATCCTATATTTATCAATAAATAGTGTTCTACCATAATGACAATAAAAATCAATAGATAAACAATATTTGCGAACATATTATAATATTTAACATTGTGAAATTATTTTTCACATTGTCCTGTCGTCTTAAACTTTCGTCCGTTACTGTATATGTAAGATCATATAAAATAATCATATAAAATATTCGAAATATTTAAAATGCTAAAAATATGTAAAATAAATTAAGTGTATAAGATATGTATGAAATATATATAAAAATATAATTCTGTATTATATATAAAACTGTGATAGGCGTACCGATTAAAGGACTCAACATCATGACGAATAAACCTTTAGATACCATGAACATTCCAAAGGCGCTTGGGAGCTTTTTCAGGGAACAGCATTCAGAGACATTCAGATTTAAATTCACCAAAGTGGCTCCACGTAAAAATCCTATTATCACGAATGTTATTATCAATGATACTCCTTTAGATTGCTCTGCCATAACTGAAAAATATAATGAACAAAAATTGAAACCAACAATAGGAAACTATTATCCTGTATCTTTTAAAATGAAAAATTCAATTGAAAGGTAGAAAGAATGGAGGTACAAAAAAGTATAAAGTATTGTATATAATACCATGTAACTATATAAACTGTATAAATATATTGTGCATAAATATGAAGTAGTATGGTAATTACCTACATCTGAATCTTGAAAAAAAATTGGGCTCAGATTAATTTGTTCTTTTGATTTGAAATTATGAATATTGCATTATTTAATGAAAAAAACACTCTTATCTGATCTTTTCGAGTTTGATGCACTTATTTTGTTCGTTACTGCTAGGTAAATCACAATATTTATTAATAAACGATAAGTTATTAAATATTAGTAAGGTGATTACGTATGAGCGTAGACAAAATTCGTATTTACAAACAGCACTATGAAAATCAACACTAGGTTGAACAAGCAAGTCACTTCAAATGTTTCAAAAATGACTGTTCAAATAATATACTACTTTAGTTGGCCAGAAGTTAAATACATGCCAGTTTATTTGAACGATTAAACAATTTTTATTCAAATCATTGTATAATATGACTGTTAATTGTGATAATCTTATTTGAAAGAATTAATTCAAATAGAAAACTGATTAGGAGTGATTTACATATTTAACTTATATTATTTATTTATTTATTTACAGGAAAAACCCTTTAGAATATATAAAAAAATACTGTTTAATCGTATTTAACTAAGTTTATTTAATTTATTTGGGTAGAAATTAAATATACTAGCTTATTTGAACGATTAAATGATTTCTATTCAAATCATTGTATAATACGACTGCTAATTGTGATAATCTTATTTGAAAGAATTAATTCAAATAGAAAACTGATTAGGAGTGATTTACATATTTAACTTATATTATTTATTTATTTATTTACAGGAAAAACCCTTTAGAATATATAAAAAAATACTGTTTAATCGTATTTAACTAAGTTTATTTAATTTATTTGGGTAGAAATTAAATATACTAGCTTATTTGAACGATTAAATGATTTCTATTCAAATCATTGTATAATACGACTGCTAATTGTGATAATCTTATTTGAAAGAATTAATTCAAATAGAAAACTGATTAGGAGTGATTTACATATTTAACTTATATTATTTATTTATTTATTTACAGGAAAAACCCTTTAGAATATATAAAAAAATACTGTTTAATCGTATTAAATTTAGCTTATTTAATTTAGTTAGCTAGAAGTTAAATATATGCTAGCTTATTTGAACGATTAAATGATTTCTATTCAAATCATTTCATAATACGACTGCTAATTGTGATAATTTTATTTGAAAGAATTAATTCAAATAAAAAATTGATTACGAGTGATTTATGTATCTAATTTTTTTAATAATTAATTGATTTACTTATTTATTTATTCATTTATTTACATGAGAAAACTCTTTAAAGTACATAAAAGAAAATATAGTTTAATCGTATTTAATTAATTTAATTTAATTTAGTTGGCTAAAATATTAAAAACATGCTAGCTTATTTGAACGATTAAATGATTTTTATTCAAATCATTGCATAATACGACTGCTAATTGTGATAATCTTATTCGAAAGAATTAATTCAAATAGAAAATTGATTAGGAGTGATTTACATATTTAACTTATAATATTTATTTATTCATTTACAGGAAAAACCCTTTAGAGTATATAAAAAAATACAGTTTAATCGTATTTAATTTAGTTTATTTAATTTAGTTGGGTAGAAATTAAATATATACTAGCTTATTTGAACGATTAAATGATTTCTATTCAAATCATTGCATAATACGACTGCTAATCGAGATAATTTTATTTGAAAGAATTAATTCAAATAGAAAATTGATTAGGAGTGATTTATGTATTTAATTTTTTTAATAATTAATTTATTCATTTGTTTACACGAGAAAACTGTTTAAATTACATAAAAGAAAATACAGTTTAATCGTATTTAGTTTATTTAATTTATTTAATTTAATTGGCTAAAATATTAAAAACATGCTAGCTTATTTGAACGATTAAATGATTTTTATTCAAATCATTACATAATACGACCGCTAATCGTGATAATCTTATTTGAAAGAATTAATTCAAATAGAAAATTGATTACGAGTGATTTATGTATTTAATTTATTTGTCATGTTCGATGTAAAGCACATACCAGATCGTCCAACTCCAACTAATATGCAGAACACCCAGAACACGGTTCTTTTCTTGAATCCGAATCTGTCAAAGATAGTTGGGAGGAGAACTCGGGCAAGAATGTCGGTGAACGCGGTTATCGACAAACAACTGGCAACTTCCATCTTGCTCATTCCTGTCGACCATCAAGTTCCTTCGAAAAGTCTACCGAAATCCTAAAAAATGGCGCACAGTGGAACGAAACTCGAAAAGCGCGATGAACGACCGAGAAATCAAACAGATTCACTGTCACTGTGTTTCTATCTATTTAATATACATTTTACAATCTAAAATCAAATTGCAGAGTTATGTGTTCAGTATAAAACAGATATTACGAAATATAAAGCACTGATGAAAGAAGTTCTAAGAGCAACTGACAATAATATACGTAAACAAATATTTGAGTCCCATGAAATGCAAATACATCAGTGAAAATATAAGTTCTTATTCGAGTCCTATGAAATGCAAATACTTAAGTGAAAATATATTAGATTGGAGGGAAAGTTCTGTCGTATTTTAAATAGGCAAGTACTTTTTCTTTGTAAATAAAAAAAAACATCTGGCTAGTGAGTCATTGGGAATTTTTTTTGTTTTTTTACCTGCTGTATAATATAAAAGGAGTCCTTTTTTACCGTTCATCATTTACTTGTGATATTTAAAGTGAAAAACATGTCAGTAGATAAAGTGCATTTACGACACCGCATTTTGTATGAATTCCAAAAAGGAAGCAACGCATCGGTTGCATGTAAAAATTTATGTGCGGTATTTGGAAAAGATATTGTAAATGTTCGTACTTGTCAAAGATGGTTTAGCAAATTTCGTTCCGGGGATCTGAGCCTCCAAGAAAGTGATCGATCTGGACGACCATCCAAGATCGATAATGATGTCTTGCGATCCATGTTGGAAAATAATCCACGTTTAACAAGTCGAGAAATTGCAGAAGAGTTTGGCATTCATCATACAACTGTTGGAGATCACATTAAATCTCTTGGGTTTGTGTTAAAGCAAAGTGTTTGGGTTCCACATGAATTAACGGAAACGAAAAATACGACAGAACTTTCCCTCCAACCTAATATATTTTGCAATCTGCCTTCTTTCAACTCGATTCGCTATTCACTTTATCAATTAAAATTAGACTCATTGATGGTTAAACGAGTAATCGACTCGACACAATTTTCTGACAATTTACACTGACAGTTCTACGGATCGATCTCTACAGACTGATTGTTTCTCGCATCTTTTTCAGATTTCGTTCCATTGTGTGCCGTAGCTAGGATGTTAAATGATTAATAGAAATTCTTGTAGTTCTATCAGAATCACGGAATACAGAAAACTGTTGTTTCTATTTACTATCACCGTTTCTATCTACTTGACATACATTTCTTCCTTGATACACATTTACAAATCTGTACTTTAACACATCTTTTGCGGGTGACATGAATGACAGTCCTATTGCGACCAATCATTGAGCGCGGGAGACTGTAATTACAATTATGAAAATACTGGACGTTGTATGCGGGAGACTGAGATTAAAATAAGCTAATGAAGCTGTTAGGTTCATAAGCTACCTATAGAATTAAATTCTTATATGAAATAGTAATATATCTGATAAAGGATGAAATATTAATGTAAGTATTTTACTATTAATTATATTTATTAATTTTACTAATCTTTTAAAACTCAAAATTTTTATTCCACTAACACTAAAATATATAATAATAAATATTATTTTAATTAATATAAGATTGTCTTCAAAATTAAAAATTTTTATCCTTATCTTTTCAACCACAATATTTCTCTTCCTCAGAAATTTATATGTAAAATGATTTTTATTGGAAATCACTATTATTATTTCTATCGCAATTATCAATGAAAAAACCAATAAAATCCTCAGAATTATTTATTTTTCTATCTCAATAATTTGAATATAAATTTATAAAAATTCGCAGAGGTTAGCAAGGGACAAATAAACAAAGAAACAAAGTTACACAGAAACAAAGAAACAAAGAAAATATTCAGACTAAAATTAGTGATTTTTAAAATGTAGAACGACATCGATTTTTATTCGATTTCATGCTACTGCTATTGCAACCTGGATATGCCCGTTCTCGTTCGCCTACAAAAGATGTGTTAAAGCCAGACTAACTTAAATCCATTTTTCTTTTCTTTTTTTCATTCTAAATTAGTTGTGAGGGTGATTGTTAATTTATTGACGTGTGTATGTTTGTTTGTGTGAAATAGATTCTAGAATGAACGGTCAAGAAATTAGAATGAGAAGCAATGTATGGAAAAACAAGAAGGATGAAAATATGAGTGAATGGAGTAGGGAATGAAAAAAGTTAAATGAGGATCGTGAATGTATACCTTTTGTTTGGAGATTGATTGAGAATAGGACGTGTGAATGGGATCAGAAAATTGTTACATCAAATAAATAAGTTTATATATTTTTAACATTGTCGTTTTCCTCAACATTGGTCACACCATTTTGCTACGTTTTCTTTAATTAGCAAAACAGTATACCTAACTCGTCATCAGTCTTGGAAAAGAAAAGAAAGCTGGATTTGAATTAACCTGGCTCTCAAGTACAGAAATATTACCTTACGTTTCAGATTTATGAATTTTCTGAAATGGTAATTACGACAAATGTACAGAGGAAGTTAAACATTCGAAGAACTAAGACTGATAACATTTTAAAGAAATGAGATATTTTATAAGAATTTCATTATTTTTTGACAACATCCTTTGCTACGATATATCTACTGTCTGAAAATTGAAGAAAGGAAAAGAAGTGCTTACCAATACTCGAGAGGAAGAATGGTGTCATTAGCTTGAAGTTCGATTCGGCGACATAATACAGGCTTGAACCTAGAATGACGTTCAGGTATACGCCATCTTTAAGCAAGTCCAAGTCGAAGATTTCCTTTATTTTCTCAAGGTAGCCATTTTTTGGCTTCTTTTGCGCGTCCATTGTTTTATCATTCATTAAACCGTCGTTTGGCAAAGCATCTGCGACGTCTCCTTTTTCCTTTGTTATTCCATTGATATTTTTTTGCAACAACGTGTCATTTTCAGTCAAACTCTTCCTTTTCTGTTGCAAATAAAAATTATTCATTAATTTTTAAAGCAATTCAAATGATTTTAAAAATGAATAATATTCTAAGTTACATTCTAACAACTGTCAAATATGAAATTTGCAAATTTTTTGCGAAATGAATAAATCAGAGAATGATTACATCTAGTAGTTTTGGGCTGAATTATGAGATTTTTCTTGTTAAAAATTTTATGCAACCAATTTCAACCTTGCCTGAGAAAAATTAGATATCGATAATAATTAAAAATTTTTAATTTTTGATAAAATTGTTTCCAAACTGTTATCGACTGTTATCGTAAGAATGAGTTCAGGCAAAATTTTATTGAATCATCAATGTCATTGGGAAGAGTGAAAGGAAACAGTGATAGGATTATAGAAATGCAATCGAAGGTGTAAAAAATCAAACTTCTACTAGTATTACTCATTGAGTGCCTGTAATTATCAGTTATATCTATCACTAATTGCTTCATTACTTCATTTATAATTGGTTACACCTGCTACGTGGTGTAATCGTTTTCTGATTCTGAGAAAATCCGATAAAAATCTGACAGACGATACTCTGACCAGATTAACTGATTACAAGTAGATTTGTTTCAGAATTGATTATATTCAGCATGGAAATCAGTTCACGTATGTACGCTTGAATAACAGATAAAGAATTTAAATAAATGAATTTAATACTTTTGTAAAATGTTGGCTTTAAGTTGCTTTTTGATATAAAAACAGCCACAATGTATTGTTTCACGTGTGTGAACTTAAGTATTAATATAGCTTATCAGATTATATAGATGATATTATAGTGATAATTAGTATGGACTATTCAATGATGTATTTTTAGCAGTACTTAGAAAAGAAGATGATAAAAAAAGTTAGAGATTAACCCTTTGACTACGGCAGACTTTGAGACGGGCAGGAATTCATTTACAATGTCAGCCGAGAATGGAAAAATTTTGTGTAGAGATGCATTTTTGTGAAAATATATTTCATTAATCAAAAAACTGTATTTCACTGTATTAAAACAATATTATTTATTTCTTTGTATTATGGGTCGAATTGTTCCTATAAATATTAAAAATTTACCGTTAGTGTATTGATTTTTTTGTTGTTGTCAGAATTTGTGTGTTAATTACTTCTGAACCAGTAAATAACATTTAATTAACGAAACGTGTAACAGCAAAATTAGCATTCACTTTCGTCTAATTGAAATTACATCTATCGGAATAATTATGGATAACGCATTCAGAGCTTTTTATAAAATTTCTGAGCTTGTATATGCGCCCACAGTAGCCAAGGGGTTAAAAGTCTATGGACAGTTAAACCCATACCTATGATCTTGGAATTTTCGCGCTTAATGGATTATTATTATGTTATAATTAACCAGTTAACTGCGTTCGACGTGTATACACGTCAATCGAAATCTTTATCTCGATGCGGTTAACGCGTGAAAAATAAACAATTACCATTCAATATAAACGCTCAAAAAATTTAAGTAAAATGTAATACAAATATTATTTAGTGGTATGTTTCCTTTATATTACCAGTAAGCCTCAATTGATTTTAATTAAGCGCCCCGTGAGGAACTTTTAAAAATAAATTTCGCGATTAACTGGTTGAACTGTGGATTTTTATGCATTTATGGGAAATTTAAATAAATAAAACACCACAGTATGAGCGTAATACACAGAAGTATATAAAATATCTAAAGTAAATTTGTAAGTTACAAAATTCTCATGGTGAAACGAATCTCTGAGTTCTATTTCTTCACTTATTCTTATAAAAATCTGAATTTTCACAAAAATTCACAGTCTAGTTATAATAAATGTACTTATATTATCTAGAAAAAGAAATTTTGAAAAGTTTGCAATGAAAATTAAGTTAAATTTCAATAAAATAAGGTATTATTTCGAATAATATAAATAATAAGTAAATTATTATTAACATTATATAATATAAAATATTATATAAAATGAATATCAGTAAGGAACTTTTCATTTTTGAAAAGTTGTTTTGAAATTGATAAAAAAGATGTATGGGAAATTTTCAAATGATTATCAGCTTATATTTATAATGATGTTATCAGATAAATGATATTACGTAAAATGTATTTTTTTTAATGCCGTTAAAAGGAATTGTATGAATCATTTTTTAACCGAAAGCTAGCTTTCATGTACAGTAGCGGACAAAAGCTTAAGACGAGAGGACAATGTGGAACATAGTTTTATGGTTTGCAAATATTGTCTGTACAGTTATTTTTATTGTTATTATGGTGGAACATTATTTTTTATTGATTAGCACAGAATGCAAATTTTGTTTATCATGCTATTCCTTATAAATTAATTACAAAACATAGTTTTATGGATTGCAAATATTGTCTGTATATTTATTTTTATTGCTATTATTGTGGAACACCGTTTATTGATAAGCATAGAATACGAATTTTATTTATACTGTTGTTTCTTATTAATTAATTAATTTATTTTCCTTGTTCCTTTGGTCTTAAGGTAGAACATTATTTATTGATTATCATCCAATACAAATTATATTTATACTGTTGTTTCTTATTAATTAATTAATTAATTTTCTTCGTTCCTTTGGTCTTATGGTAGAACACTATTTATTGATTAGCATAGAATACGAATTTTTCTTATCGTAATATTTCTCATAAATTAATTAATTTATCTTCGTTAACTCTTTCGTCTTAAACTTTTTTCCGCTACTGTATTTATAATTACAAAAAATTCTGAAGTTTTCGTTATATTTTACCGGTTTAATTGCTTTTTTATCTTGTTTTTTACTTTCGAGTGGACGCAGCAAACAAGCGCCAACGGCGGAATGCAAAGCCCACCCTCCGATCACCAGCATTGTCCCTCGAAATCCATAAGAATCCAGAAGAATACGTATGAACTACAACACGGGGAAACAACGAGGGACGATCGATTAGTATGGTTTTGATAACGATCTATTCACCTACTGAAGATAATCCTGTCGTAAAAGATAAGCATCGTATGCGTCACAAACTTTGAATTGACGTATTAGATATTTCAGAAGATTACAAACTATATCGAATCGTGCATTTGAACACGAAACCTACGTATCAAATACATACAGTGGCTCCAAAAAGTATTCGTACACTATGTTGCAAATAAATTCGTTTAATACTTAAAGTTCTGATTCCAATGAAGGTTTTTAATAAAAATTTTTGAATATGTAGAACATAATAGTGTGTTTATGGATTAATTTTTTCTTTTATTAACTTCTTGACATACAATGACGAGTCTGACTCGTCATTCATTTTACGGGCCACTATAGACTTTGACGAGTCAGACTCGTCAAGCACTTTTTTCGGCGGACGCCGTGCAGTATACAATTAGATTACATAGTTGCTTCACTCGTGCATCGATTATTATTTTTTAATATTATTTAGATGTTCTTTATTAACATCAATCTGAATGAAAAATCCAAATTTCAAAATAAAATATACTCTTTCTCAGCCTTCACGTAACCGTTCAGTTGAGCGAAATTAAATGGTATTTTTCGGTCGCATCAAGTTCCATTTCATTCGTATGTCAAGGGGTTAAAATACCACCTTAGCGATAGCGCTGTTGTTTGATACTATAATTTTCGCATTAATTGAGAGCGGTTGTGTTCATATTAATTTTGGTTTTTATTAATATTATTAAGTTATGGTTTTCATAATATAAAGATTAAAAATTATTTTTATTTCTTTAAGATAATTGTTACATTGATAATAAAAATAGCACCATGTCAAAACCTAATTTATCTGAAAATGACTGTGGTATGAAAAGATAAATCCAAAAATTTTTTTTGCTAAAAATTGTCATTCATATAATAATTTGAGTTAATTATTGCCGTTTTTATTATTTTCAAAAAAAAAAAAATAACCACGCATTCATCCTGCACTTTTAGCATATTGAAAAGAAAATTCTTTATTCAAAAGAAATTCTTTAGCACAAGAAAATTATTTCGCACTCAAACAGTTAAGGAGGTGAAAACAACGTTAATGGTTTCAATAGTTATTCTCGTATTTTGAATATAATTTTGTAATGGTGTGTGATAAAGCAAAACCTTTCGGATAAAAGATGTTCAATTTTTAATCTTTTATCACTCAGTCATAGAAAAAAATTCCAGAGAAATTTGTATTCAAGGCGTGAAGAATCGCTAAAACTTTGAGGCTAATTTTTAACTTCTCAAAAACAATTCCAGTTGAGAAAAAAAATTGCTCCATGTATAACCCATTATGCTCTATATACATGCAAACTTTCATCGAAATCAGAATTTCAGGATTAGGTAAATTTCTTTGAAATGTAGTGTACGAATACTTTTCGAAGCCACTGTAGTTCAATTTGATGAAAATTTTTCGAAAATCTAAACTATATGACAATAACAGAAACGAACTGATCCAGAAATTATGTAAAGAAGGATTTTTCTCTCCATTTTCGATGAGTGAATTTTTTTAGCACTACCAGCCAATATACTGCTGTTAGAGATATACAAATTTCTAGCAAAACAGTTATTGTACTGTAATAAATGAATGCGTCGATTGTTTACATGTAAAAATAAAATGCAATAATTATTGGAAGAAAGTAAATTACAAAAAAGAAAAAAGAGTAAAAATAGAAGAATGTAAGTCCTATACCTGTGGTACTATCATCATGGCCAACGTTGTTCCAGCCATAGAGAATCCCACAGCTTGGCCTCGTCTTTTGTCAAAATATGTATTTAACGCAACGAAAGATGCTGCAGTTGCTAATCCCGTTCCTATGCCTACGATAGCAGTATTAATTGAGTACACTTGTTAATGTTTGTTACAAAGTGTTAATTATGGTATATTACATTGAAGATTTTTATTTCTTATTAAAGTGTTAATTATGGTATGTTACATTAAAGATAGTTATTTATCATTAAAATGTTAATTATGGTATATTACACTGTAGATTTTTATTTATTATTAAAGTGTTAATTATGGTATATTGCACTGAAGATTTTTATTTATTATTAAAGTGTTAATTATGGTATATTATATCAAAGATTGCTATTTATTATTAAAGTGTTAATTATGGTATGTTACATTAAAGATTGTTATTTATTATGAAAGTATTAATTATGGTATATTACATTAAAGATCGTTATTTATTATTAAAGTGTTAATATGATATATTATATCAAAGATTGCTATTTATTATTAAAGTGTTAATTATAGTATATTACATTAAAGATTGCTATTTATTATTAACTACTGATTGCGTTAAAATAAAGGTAAAGTGCGAATAAAAAAATTATTTAAAAAAAGCAGATAAATATTTGTACATTGTTGTGTATATTTAATTTAAACATTTTTCTTGAATGCTTATCTTGTATACATACCTCCTAAAATACTGTATGTACAAATAATGTGAAGCATGCTGTTGGCTCTTGACGTCAACATCAGTCCAGTACAACTTAAAAGGGATCCAAAAAAGGCCACTGTGCGGTAAGAATACTTCTTTAATAATGGCGCTACTAATAGACCTAAATCAAAGAAAAAGAAGTTTCGAGGAAGAGAACTAGATTTATTTTAACAATGCGTGCAAAGAAATATTGAAAATTGCAATAATGCAATTTTCAATTTAGTGAAATATTATATTACAGTGAAAATTAATTAAACGATGTAAAAATTGATATTTTTATTATTATTTTATTATTATTTACGGTAGCGGACAAAAGTTTAAGATCAAAGGGTGAAAGAAAATAAATAAATTAGTTAATAAGAAATAACAGTATAAATAAAATTCGTGTTCTATGCTTATCAATAAATAGTGTTCTACCATAATGACAATAAAAATGAATAGATAAACAATATTTGCGAACCATAATATTATGGTTTTACATTGTCCAGTCGTCTTAAACTTTTGTCCACTACTGTATTATACGTTTTAGTACCTGAGAAATTAAAGATAGCATCAAGAACGCTCATTATCAGCGACGTCTCTGTGGAATCTATATCAAGTTCCATTAAAGGTTCGTGAAAAAGGAGACCAAACGAGGGATCCAAGGATCTTAAAGAAAGCTAAAATTGTACATAACAAATTCTTATAGTTTATAGAAACGAATTATTCCATTTAGGAATAACAGGGTGCATAATTATTATTATTCTGTAAAAGTAGGTTTCGTTTGAATACCATATTCGATTAAGAAATTTTCATATATTATATAAAACTTCTTAGAAAGACAGAGTTAAATATTTGTACACGCAGTAAAAACAGAAAAAATGATAAATAATTTTTAGGTAAAAAGGAATTTCTTTTAACTGTTTCAATGTTGTAGCAAACTACTAAATGTTATTATTACTTTAACATTAGAACTACCGATAATTAAAGTGTACTTATGTGCACGAAAGAGATTGAATTGAAAATTACATGAAAAAATACTGATTACATAGGAAACAAGTCTTTATTTATATCTTCTGTAGAAAATCATAGTAAAAATCTAAATTGTAACTAAAAATCATAGTAAATTTTTGAAACTTTTCCTCAATGAATTTATAATGCTGTTATGAGTAATCACCTGATTGGTCATTTAGACTGCTCTGGTAATTCTAGTGTTAAAATACAAAAGTTTAAGCGATATTTGCAGGCACAAGATTAACCTTACCGATACAGATGCTTGTTTAATAAGTTAAGATAATCAATTTTATCTAAGCATGACAACATACGAGATTAATTTCGCCACGGAGAATAATCGCATCGTGATTTTGAAGGTAATCGGCTATTTAAAAAACAAAATTAGTATTCCATACATATTTCATACATTGTAATGAATACCTAATTGTCATTAATGTAAAAATTAATGGTTCCTGCATTAGAAATCGAAATTCCGTTTGATTTGAATTTTAACAGAACAAATTTCCTAATTGAAACATAATTTTAAAAAACTTATTACTTAATTAAAATTATTATTATCACAGTAATTAATATTATAAATTACAGCATTGGTAATAAACTTTTCTTTTCAGGTAGATTTCTAAGGAAATAAAAAACACAATCAAATCTACTAATTTCGGTTTGCAAAAATGAAAATTAGGAATATTTAGAAAGTTAACTTAATAATATGCAAGCAATATTGATATATTAACTCACAAATCACACGATTGAAGCATATTTTTTTTTAAATTATTATTATACAGTAATTAATATTATAAATTACAATATTGGTAATAAATTTTTCTTTTCAGGTAAATTTCTAAGGAAATAAAAATAACAATCAAATCTACTAACTACGGTTTGCAAAAATGGAAATTAGGAATACTTAAAAAGTTAACTTAATAATATGCAAGCAATATTGATATATAAATTCACAAATCACACGATTGAAACATATATTTTTTTAAATTATTACTTACTTAAAATTATTATTATACAGTAATTAATATTATAAATTACAATATTGGTAATAAGCTTTTCTTTTTAGGTAAATTCCTAAGGAAATAAAAAACACAATCAAATCTACTAATTTCGGTTTGCAAAAATAGAAATGAGGAATATTTAGAAAGTTAACTTAATAATATGCACATGATCGAAAGGAAAAATTGTGAGAACTATGTAATAATCAATTATTGTTATAAGAAAGTCATTAATATTATAAAAAAAGTAATACTATTAAAATTAATAATACTGTTTGCATTTCGGGTAAATTTGTGTTATGAATAAAATCCATAATTAAACCTATTAACTATTCTTTATAAGAATGAAAGCAAAAAACGATTGAAAAGCTGTTTTCACGGTACGCAATTACTTTTAATTAATTCACGAGAACTTCGAACGCACCAATCGCCAATCGACTGAAACGCATAATACAAGATTTATGCATCTGTGTGCAAACGAGAAGAACGATTAACACTTTACCGACCGCTCGTGGCTCAACTTATTGCATACGCACTCCCGATCTGCACATTTTGGCGCGGAAACATCGCTAATGAATCGATTTCAATGATTTTCTTCGCGTAATTAATAATTTAACGTTCCTTTACAGCATATGTATACGACATTGCTCAAAACAGTCACCTTCGTGTAAGGGAACATCACAAAATTTACAGACTGAGCGTGTAAAAGCTGATTTTAACGCTATTCCTAACCGCAATCGGTCAAATGATCTTTTTTAAAATTTCGATTAGAATTTCCTATACATAACGTAATTAAATCACCTTTTATTATGTATTTAATATTTATTTAACATTTTTCAATATTCGATTCTTTTTTCATTGCGATATTCTCTGAGAAAAATTTGTAGCCTGTCTTGTCTGAATATTATATATATATATATATTATTAACCCTTTGCACTCGAGATGTGACTTTTAGTCGTCTAATGATATTAACTTCAAAAATTAAAAAATTCAGAATATTCACTAACATTAGCCTATATTAAACTTCATTTAGTTTAGTTAACACTATTCCTACCACAACCGGTCAAATGACCGTTTTTAAAATTTCGATTAGAATTTCATAGATACAACGTAATTGAATCGCCTTTAAACTTTAGACTTTTTCTCAAATATGCGTATAATACGTTTTCCGATATTCACTTCTTTTTTCATTGTTTATTTTTTGAGCAAAAATTTGTAGTCTGTCTTATGTAGGAGTGTCGCGGTAGGAATAGTGTTAAACAGTATACTAAAATTTACATGTATCACTATTTACTGCTGAAATTTTTGAAAATTTGCAAATTTGAGACACTATCATTTGGTGACTAACAGTCACCACTCGAGTGCAGAGGGTTAAAATGCGGTAGGAATGGTGTTAATAAGCTTTCGATCGGTAAACTGTTAAGCATAAAAATGATGAGAAATACCGTGATGAGGCTGCTGCCAAGGCAAACGAACCATCCCCATCCACCGTCCGGCGCTTTCTTCTTCACGTCTTTGGCATTCGTCATGTTCCGTTTTCACTATTTTCCCACATACGAGTGAGTTCGATGCACGAGCAGGGATGAATTTCACGTGGACGTCACCGGGCAACGCTCGCAGAAAAAATCAAGTCCCAGTGCGATCGGACGTTGATTATTCCATATCAGAAGGTGTACAGTTTGGTCACCGCCTCTTCATTCACTGCTCAATCATCCGACACGTAATCTGGTAGACCAGCTCGGTGTTTCCCTCACTTCTCACCTCGGTTAGGAACACTGGCTAGCCACCAACACCACGGCGAACCGATTTGTTCCTCTTTGTTCTGTCAGCCCACGGAAAAACACATGTTACGTCCTTTCCTGGGATTTATAACATTAAAAGAATTCCTCAGTCCATATATGTATTTCGTTGGTTTAAATTAGTGTTTTATACGTACTGCTTTACGAATTCTTTAACCGTTTGTAACTCAATGTGATAGAAACTGTGCACCAATATGTTTTACATGCTACTAAATTAATTCTATTATTATTTTACATTAATTCTACGGAAAAACACATGTTACGTCCTTTCTTGGGATTTATAATATTAAAAGAATTCCTCATTCTATATATGTATTTCGTTGGTTTAAATTAGTGGTTTATACGTACTGCTTTACGAATTCTTTAATCGTTTGTAACTCAATGCGATCTATTAGAAACTGTGCGCCAGTATGTTTTACATGCTACTAAATTAATTTTATTATTATTTTACATTAATTCTACGGAAAAACACATGTTACGTCCTTTCTTGGGATTTATAACATTAAAAGAATTCCTCACTATATATATATATATATCTCGTTGGTTTAAATTAGTGGTTTATACGTACTGTTTTACGAATTCTTTAATCGTTTGTAACTCAATGTGATAGAAACTGTGCACCAATATGTTTTACATGCTACTTTATTCACTTATCAATGCATATTGTTCCATTATTAATTCTAAATTAATTCTATTATTTTATATTAATTCTACAAGGAAGAACATAGATTACGTCCTTTCCTGGAATTTGTAACATTAAAAGAATTCCTTATTATATATATATCGTTAGTTTAAATTAGTGTTTTATACGTACTGCTTTACGAATTCTTTAATCGTTTGTAACTCAATGTGATAGAAGCTGTGTATCAATATGTTTTACATGCTACTTTATTCACTTATCAATGCATATTGTTCCATTATTAATTCTAAATTAATTCTATTATTAATTTATGTTCTTTCAGATTAACATGAGAAATTCCAATTATTATTTTGTTTCTAATGGGCAAATAAAATTTTGATTAGAAAAGGTTAATATTTTTTTAAAGAAGAAAGCTTTAAGATCTATATCCGCAAATATAATGTTGCTGTTCAAGAACATTAATTTAATTAGCAATTCATGCATACGAAACAAAGGAACTGATCTTTTCTTACTTATTGAAATTATATATATGGAACTATTTTGATATATTATATTATATCTCATATTACATTAAAATATTATGTTACATTTATGGAATTATATATATATAGAGCAAATTTTGTTTATATAAGTAAATGTAGAGTGATCTACGAATAAAAGAATAAATATAAAATATTATATTCCATTATTGTAATCCATTTGATTTTTGCTTACAAGTTTTAATTTCAATAAAATAGATTTTCATTGCTCTATTCAAGTATATGTACAAAAGTGTACAAAGCTTTTTAGACTAGCTAATTTAAGATGCTATACAAATAACGACAGGTGTGCTAATCACATTTTACCTAATAATTATTTCTGTAATTAAAAGAATCATCTACTGCTATATTTAAGATATTTAATGTAGCTTTTTAAACTAACTAATTTAAAGTGCTGCACAAATAACGACTGATGTGCTAATCACATTTTACTTAATAATTGTTTCTGTAATTAAAAGAATCATCTACTGCTATATTTAAGATATTAAAAATAGCTTTTTAGACTAACTAACTTAAAGTGCTGTACAAATAACGACTGATGTGCTAATCGCATTTTACTTAATAATTGTTTCTGTAATTAAAAGAAACATCTATTGCTATATTTAAAATATTTAAAGTAACTTCCATATATTTCAAGCTTCGCACAATTATGCACAATAATAACTTATGCCTCTAAAAGTAATTTATATACGTATCGACTGTTCGTTGTCTTGTTTCACGGTAAAACATTAATAGCGAAAGGAAAACGTTAGCGTGTAAAACAGCAAACTCGTGGAAATATCTACATATGTTATCAAAGTAATCGTAGTACTAAGTAAATATAATTACACGCTAGTTAAATCGTTCCTGTCATTTTTCTCGTTAATGGAAAAAAACTCACTCAGCAACACGGCAAAACTAATATCATCATGCTCTTTACCTCCTCGAACGAGACTGAACAATCTTCAACGCACACGTGACTTTTAATCCTAAATTCTAAATGGTTCGGCTAATATTTGCTGTGTAACACGGTGTATAAGTCTCGAGTGTTTCGGCTACAAAATTAGAACGCTAATTGAAGACGCTCGAATGTAATAATGTGTTACTTAAAAAATTGTGAAACATGCTAAATAGAGTTGGTTAAAGCTGTATGTGTGATACATTAAATGAATATGAAAGTGATGGGCGTCACGTTTGAGTTGTTATTTTTAGGACGTACATCAATATGAAGTAAGAAAAAAAAAATGATAGTAGTAAATAAATAGTGAAAATGAAAAATGAAAATGAAGAAAAGACAAGTAGTAAATAAATAATGAAAATAAAAAATAAAAATGAAAAATGAAAATGAAAAGAAGAGACAAGTAGCAGATAAACAATGAAAGAAGTTATGTAAATGGAAAAATTGAGATCTTGTGTCTAATCAAAGTACCATAAAGCTACTAAATACATGTAAATGCAAAAGGGGGAAAAGATTTTTTCATGAAAAATTAAAAATAGATACAGAAGAAGATTTTTTCTTCGTGGTACATCGTGGAATCACAGAGGCGTTTCAAATTTGATGAGTTTACTGTAATTGCACCTTGTACAAACGAATTTGCATATTTACAATAAAAGTTAAATGGGTACCACTTTTTGGGAAGCAAAAGTGTTTCACGTTAATACCGGTGTATATGTTGCCAATAATTATAGATCGACAATGGGGAATGTACCATTATGGAATTGCAAAGTACTCCGATTCGTTGAAATGTATATAATTGGGCTTTAAGTACGCGAAAAAATAAAAAAAAAACGAGCCTACTTTAATTATAGATTGACAAATATTGATGGCACTTAATTGCAAAGCATCCGTTACACTGCTGATTTTACACATTTAAAGTGCCATTTTTAGTTTAAGGTGCAATGTACCTTTCTCCAAAGAAAATTCTAAGATAAGTTGAATTTTCGAAACTGAGTATAAAATATTATTAAACAATTTTATCGCAGTATTTAATTTTTTTCAAAGAAAGCTTATGAATAATGAATGGGACCATTTCGATCTGATTAGATGAGCATTAGTGAAATGTTTTTAAAAAGAACAAAGGAATGTCTTTGTACCATTTTTATTTTAAGGTGCAATGTACCTTTCTCCAAAGAAAATTCTAAGATAAGTTGAATTTTCGAAAGCGAGTATAAAATATTATTAAACAATTTTATCGCAGTATTTAATTTTTTTCAAATAAAGCTTATGAATAATGAAAGGGACCATTTCGATCTGATTAGATGAGCATTAGTGAAATGTTTTTAAAAAGAACAAAGGAATGTCTTTGTACCATTTTTATTTTAAGGTGCAATGTACCTTTCTCCAAAGAAAATTCTAAGATAAGTTGAATTTTCGAAAGCGAGTATAAAATATTGTTAAACAATTTTATCGCAGTATTTAATTTTTTCAAAGAAAGCTTATGAATAATGAAAGGGACCATTTCGATAGGATTAGATGAGCATTAGTGAAATGTTTTTAAAAAGAACAAAGGAATGTCTTTGTACCATTTTTATTTTAAGGTGCAATGTACTTTTCTCCAAAGAAAATTCTAAGATAAGTTGAATTTTCGAAAGCGAGTATAAAATATTATTAAACAATTTTATCGCAGTATTTAATTTTTTTCAAATAAAGCTTATGAATAATGAATGGGACCATTTCGATCTGATTAGATGAGCATTAGTGAAATGTTTTTAAAAAGAACAAAGGAATGTCGTTGTACCATTTTAGTTTAAGGTGCAATGTACCTTTCTCCAAAGAAAATTCTAAGATAAGTTGAATTTTCGAAACTGAGTATAAAATATTATTAAACAATTTTATCGCAGTATTTAATTTTTTTCAAAGAAAGCTTATGAATAATGAATGGGACCATTTCGATCTGATTAGATGAGCATTAGTGAAATGTTTTTAAAAAGAACAAAGGAATGTCTTTGTACCATTTTTATTTTAAGGTGCAATGTACCTTTCTCCAAAGAAAATTCTAAGATAAGTTGAATTTTCGAATGCGAGTATAAAATATTATTAAACAATTTTATCGCAGTATTTAATTTTTTTTCAAAGAAAGCTTATGAATAATGAAAGGGACCATTTCGATTTGATTAGATGAGCATTAGTGAAATGTTTTTAAAAAGAACAAAGGAATGTCTTTGTACACATAGACGAACGTTGATAAATGATTTTCTCATAGGATTGAATGTTTATGGCTTGATAAGCGAAATGTATGAATAGTTCCTAATCTCGTGAGTAGAAAACACAGAATAAGAATTATAAGAAGAAAGACAATTATGAAATAATTCGAGAGAGAATATTTCGTAGGAAAATTTTATACAATTGCCAGAAAAGAATATTTAGCCGGATTCACAGAAACACGTAAACATTTCCAATTAAGAACTGCAGTAAATTATTTTAAACTTAACTTAAAATTATCTTACAAATTTATTAACGTATCATTCTTGTTTTCCATCCCATTACTCATCATGGAACGATAGTTGGGTGCCTTTTACACGAGCTACCGGACTTATCAAACAATACACTCGACCGAATGAATCAAACGTTAAAGACAGAACATTACTCACGGTAATACAGTAACTAGTAAATTGCACAATGTGTTTTGCATATCGAAATACTCGAAGTGTTATCGAATAACAAAATTTCAACAGGTGGTCCTCTCTTTCAGTTTCAAACGTTACAGGCTGTTTCAGTTGAAACTGAAGGTTACTCGGTTACTTTCTACGTTGCACATCGCGATTATAGCCTTGATTATCGCAAGAATCGCGTTTACTTATAACTTTAATCTCCTATTGTAATGCATTTACGAAAAGAACACTAATCATGTAAGGATATCGATTGTACACTTTCCTAATAAGAAACATACTGGCTACAGTAAGTATTAGATGTCCAAATTAATGTGCACGTCTTTATAAAGATCTGAACCCAATAAATTTAACTTACTCAAGCTGTTAAATATTATAACGTGTACTTCATTTGCGACGCTACTTTGTACATCTTTTTTTCTGTATATCACGAATTAGTTATGCAAATTAATTTGTTGCCTTTTTCATATGGAACTCATCTTCCTAACTTTTGAATTTTTCCTGAGTGAAGTAAACGTTGAATTATCCATATTGAACTATAATTTTAACCGTGGATATTAGAAGATTGACAATTTTTTACATACACCGTGTACAATTTATTAATTGCAGTCGCAGCTTCTTCCTGTTGTTCGCAAGAAATTCAGAACTTCCAGCTGGTAAGATCCTTGTTTGCGTAATATTCGAATTTCTTTCATGAGTTTGCTCTGCTCTTGTTTACGTTTCTTTGGTTCATTCAGAGGTGTAAATTTGGGATTCTTTTCGAACGTGCAGGAGAATGATTGTTTTTAAGAGAAACAAATTTTGAACGTCGGTTGTTTCAAAAAAATTTGCATGCATTGCGATCGATGCTTCAAAGGTTGTGATACAAATACTTGTGGTTGGACTGCGGATCTTTGTGCAAATTCTTATTTTTATGAACATTTTTATAAAGATCTGAACCCAATAAATTTAGCTTACTCAAGCTGTTAATAACGTGTACTTTATTTGCGACACTTTATATATCTTTTTTTTTTTGTATATGTATTAAGGGTGTAAATTAATTTGGTGCCTTTTTCATATGGAACTCATCTTCCTAACTTTTGAATTTTTCCTAAGTGAAGTAAACGTTGAATTGTTCACATTGAACTATAATTTTAACCGTGGATATTAGAAGATTGACAATTTTTAGGAACCAGTTTTTCTAAGTTCTATCAATAGTTTTAACTGACAAGGTGAATTAAAAATTATTTTTGTGTGTTACAAGTTAAACGTAATAATTTGTGCGTAACCAAGGTTAGTCAATGGTACAATGGTGGTACACATGCGTTTTACGTTGTGATCAGGCTACGGATTTTTAAACAATTATGATATACAAAGTGTCGCAAATAAAGTATTAGGTGTGTAAATTAATTCGATGGCTTTTTCGTATGAAACCCATATTCCTAAATTTTTAATCTTTTCTAACTGAAGTAAACGTTACGATGTGCATTGGTGGGTAACACAGAGTTACACAAGTCCTTCTTTAGCCTTTGCAAACGTTTTTCAAACGTTTTTTAAACTTTTTTGCCTGTCCTGAACGTGGTTTGTCAAGTAGATTAAAATCTACGTTTCAAAATCTTTGAAACCACTTTTTGCACGTTTTATACGTCACAGCGTCATTACCCAAAGTGGAACAAATCATTTCTTTAGTTTCAGAAATATTTTCCTTCGATTCAAAAGCAAAAAGAATGCAGTGCCTCAAATGCTCCTTGTCGAACACCATATTGTTTATTGTTACTAGGTAAAATTATGCCGAATTGTCGTTAATTGTTTTAATGTTCCTTAGAGTATAATGTTGCCACTTTCGAATCACCACAGGGCGAAAAAGGTATTTTAATTTGAATGGAAGTTACAAAGCTTTAAATTCAAAGGCACCGAATTAATTTGCAAACCTAATACACTGCTACAAATGAGTCAGAACAGAACTATAAAATTCTTTTGGATTCAAAGGTGTAGGTAAGTCGGCCACTGAGACACTTACAAACGAAATATTAATGATTCCCTATACAAATCTAACCTGAATCTAACTCTTATAGTATACTGTTGGTACTTTCGAATTACCACAGGGCGGGAAAGGAATTTTAATTTGAATGGAAGTTACAAAGTGTTAAATGCACAGGTACCGAATTAATCCTTTGCACTCTAAAGGCAACTGTCCATGTTGCCAAAGTTTCCAAGTGCTAAATGTTGAAGTAAAACTGTACCGGAACTTACTTACACTATAATTTGTTTAACTTACATAAGTAATACTGAAATCTTGAAATATGGTTAATCGCAACTGGAAATTTGTGAAAGTGGTATCATTCACTACCGAGAATCGCCTTTCGAGTGCAAAGGATTAATCTAACCCGAACCTAACCCTTATAGTACACTGTTGGTACTTTCGAATCACCATAGAGTGGGAAAGGAATTTTAATTTGATTGGAAGTTGCAAAGTGTTAAATATACAGGCACCGAATTAACCCTTTGCACTCGAAAGGTCATGTTTTAAAGTTTCCAAGTGCAAAGCGTTGAAGTAAAACTGTACCGGAACTTAATTACACTATAATTTGTGTAACTTACATAAATGATACTGAAATCTTGAAATATGGTTAATCGCAACTGGAACTTTGTGAAAGTGGTATCATTCACTACCGAGAATCGCCTTTCGAGTGCAAAGGATTAATCTAATCCGAACCTAACCCTTATAGTGCAATGTTGCTACTTTTGAATCACCATAGAATGAGAAAGGTATTTTAATTTGAATGGAAGTTGCAAAGTGTTAAATGTACAGGCACCGAATTAACCCTTTGCACTCTAAAGATAACTGTTCATGTTTTAAAGTTTCCAAGTGCTAAATGTTGAAGTAAAACTGTACCGGAACTTACTTACACTATAATTTGTTTAACTTACATAAATAATACTGAAATCTTGAAATATGGTTAATCGTAACTGGAACTTTGTGAAAGTGGTATCATTCACTACCGAGAATCGCTTTTCGAGTGCAAAGGATTAATCTAATCCGAACCTAACTCTTATAGTACAATATTATTATTTTCGAATCACCATAGAATGGGAAAGGAATTTTAATTCGACTGGAAGTTACAAAGTGTTAAATGCAAAGGCACTAAATTAACCCTTTGTACTCGAAAGGTCATGTTTTAAAGTTTCCAAGTGCTAAGTGTTGAAGTAAAACTGTACCGGAACTTAATTACACTATAATTTATTTAATATACATAAGTAATACTAAAATCTTGAAATGTGGTTAATCACAACTGGAACTTTGTAAAAGTGGTATCATTCACTACCGAGAATCGCCTTTCGAGTGCAAAGGGTTAATTCGCACACACATATTTTGCAATTTGGCCCATTTCTACTGAATTTTCGTAGTCACAGACCTCCCGAATTAACCGTGCAGATAGATAGAAAGCGCTTACTTGGAATTGGCAGTTCAAGGCACGTGAATCAAACGTGCGTCGATAACCGTGTTCTATTGGCAAAAGTGCATACGCACATCAGCAGCTGCTCGATATATCACTATCAATCCGGTTATCAGTCACGTAGAAAGCGTTCCCGCGATCCGATTAGGGAAACGATTCGCACCCGATCGTTCACATTCCGTCAGAAAATCACGATAGTCGATCGTAGGAGGCACACCGGAACAAGTGTCATCCAGGACAACGAACGTCGAACATCACGCGCACAGAAATGACGACCCGTCACCGTGTCCCGTCCTTTTTCCGCCGTTTTGTTTATCGTGGCGAACCGGAGGAGGATCGTTCAACGACGAGCAGAAAACAAAGTGGAGGAGACACTACAGATTACCGATATCTCGTTGCTCTGGCACGACTACGGCTACTGTTGCGTTTCACGGCACACTATCGCACACAATGGTCCGGATCGGCAAATTTAGTGACATTTGCATATAACTTTTGAGCTATAAGAGATATTAACGCGAAATTTGGACTGCATAATGTACTAATGTACTAATGTTATGGGCAGATTTAAAAAAAATTTTACAGTTCCCTATTTAAATCTAATCCAAACCTAACCCTTATAGTACAATATTGCTATTTTCGAATCACCACAGAGCGGGAAAGGAATTTTTATTTGAATAGAAGTTGCAAAGCGTTAAATGCAATGGCATCGAGTTAACCCCTTGCACTCGACAGATCATGTTTTAAAGTTTCCAAATGCTAAGTGTTATAGTAAAACTGTATCGAAACTTGCACTATAATTTGTTTAACTTACGTATGTAATACTGAAATCTTGAAATATGGTTAATCGCAACTGGAAATTTGTGAAAGTGGTATCATGCACTACCAAGAATCCCTTTTCGAGTGCAAAGGGTTAATCTAACCCGAACCTAACTCTTATAGTACAATATTATTATTTTCGAATCACCACAGAGCGGGAAAGGAATTTTTATTTGAATGGAAGTTACAAAGTGTTAAATACAAAGGCACCGAATTAACCCCTTGCACTCGACAAGTCATGTTTTAAAGTTTCCAAATGCTAAGTGTTGAAGTAAAACTGTATCGAAACTTACACTATAATTTGTTTAACTTACATATGTAATATTGAAATCTTGAAATATGGTTAATCGCAACTGGAAATTTGTGAAAGTGGTATCATGCACTACCAAGAATCGCTTTTCGAGTGCAAAGGGTTAATCTAACCCGAACCTAACTCTTATAGTACAATATTATTATTTTCGAATCACCACAGAGCGGGAAAGGAATTTTTATTTGAATGGAAGTTGCAAAGCGTTAAATGCAATGGCATCGAGTTAACCCCTTGCACTCGACAGATCATGTTTTAAAGTTTCCAAATGCTAAGTGTTATAGTAAAACTGTATCGAAACTTGCACTATAATTTGTTTAACTTACGTATGTAATACTGAAATCTTGAAATATGGTTAATCGCAACTGGAAATTTGTGAAAGTGGTATCATGCACTACCAAGAATCCCTTTTCGAGTGCAAAGGGTTAATCTAACCCGAACCTAACTCTTATAGTACAATATTATTATTTTCGAATCACCACAGAGCGGGAAAGGAATTTTTATTTGAATGGAAGTTACAAAGTGTTAAATACAAAGGCACCGAATTAACCCCTTGCACTCGACAAGTCATGTTTTAAAGTTTCCAAATGCTAAGTGTTGAAGTAAAACTGTATCGAAACTTACACTATAATTTGTTTAACTTACATATGTAATATTGAAATCTTGAAATATGGTTAATCGCAACTGGAAATTTGTGAAAGTGGTATCATGCACTACCAAGAATCGCTTTTCGAGTGCAAAGGGTTAATCTAACCCGAACCTAACTCTTATAGTACAATATTATTATTTTCGAATCACCACAGAGCGGGAAAGGAATTTTTATTTGAATGGAAGTTGCAAAGCGTTAAATGCAATGGCATCGAGGTAATTTGCAAACCTAATGCATTCCTACAAATGAGTCCCAACAGAACAATAAAATTCTTTTGGATTCCAAAGCAACGAAGACGTCGACAGTCTCTTTAAGTTGGCGACTGAGACACTTATAAACAAAATATTAACGGTTCCCTATATGAATCTAACCTGAACCTAATCCTAAAAGTACAATGTTGCTATGTTCGAATCACCACAGGGCGGGAAAGGTATTTTAACCCTTTACACTCGAGAGGTGATTGCTGATAATCAAACGATAGCAATTTCCCAAGTTTCCAGATACAAACGGTCATGTTTAAAAATTTCAGCGGTCTTTATCTGAGTTAAACGAGTGTGAAGATAACTAAATTCTGATTTCTTTAATTTCAGTGTTTTGTACTTGGAAATTTTTGTAGACAAAGAGTCGCCTCTCGAGTGCAAAGGGTTAATTTGAATAGAAGTTACAAAGAGTTAAATGCAAAAGCACTGAATTAATTTGCATACTTAATACATCCTATACGTTTTTAAATTTCCCATAATTGCTTAAAAATTCGTAGTTTGACCACGACGTATAATAAATGTGTACCACCATTGTACCATTGACTTAACCTTGGTTATGCTTAAATTATTACGTTTAACTTGTAACGCACGAAAATAATTTTTAATTCACCTTTAGTCAGTCAAAACTGTTGCTAAAACTTACAAAAATTGATTTCTAAAAATTGTCAATCCTTCAATTTTTCACGGTTAAAATTATAGTCACATCAATATGGACAATTTTCTTGAAATCTATCTCTGTTGGCACAAAAAATTAGTTGTACGACTACGTTACAGAAAAAGTTGATTTGCTTACAAACGAGAACAGGTAATGTTAGACACAGCTGATTTTTCGTTAGACCGAATATTATGCTTAAAACGAACGGTCCAATCGGTTCTACACACTTCCCCTCTACACGTACAGAGTGCAACGATAAACGCAACACAGTGAAAACGATTGTTCAGTTGCGAAACGTGCAATCTGCAGAACCACGTTGACGAAACGAAACGTTGGTTCACTCGTGTCAATGCCATCGCAGCGCGTTGACGGTTCGCTTTCTGTTTAACACTTTAATGACCACACGTCTACGTAATTAAACCTTGCAATATTTTTGAAGAATTAATTTAAAACAAAACCTTTATATAAATTCGCGAAATAATTCGACACGTGCGAACATAAACATCTTTAATTATAAAAAAAACCACAATAACAATAAAGTGATAAAGAAATATAAAAAACACAAACAATTAAATTCTTATATTTATAATTAAAAAATAATAATTAGAAAGAGAAAAGTAAATATTAAATGTTCTTCGTTAAATCCTCTTCAAACGATTCGTTTTCCGTTCTAACCAAGGGATTACAAAATAAGAAATTAATTAAAAAAATTTTTAATTTTAAAAAGGCAATAAAGTAATAATTATCTAAAATCAAAGACGTAACGATAAAATACAAAGCCAATATTTACACTTGTTCACATTCAACACAACAATGGAAATATGAACTTAAATGCTGCCAAAAAAGAAAAACATTTGCAAGAAAGTGTGTTACCGACTAATAAACCTCGGTGGTAGCATCACACACATGTTCTGTGAGCGGCCATTAAAGTGTTAACGGAAACGCGGTTCTCTCGGCACGGTCGTTCACTCGTCGAGGGATTTAGCTCTTGAACTAAATCGATTAAAGCTGAAACGAAGACACATTGATACAGGCGTATCGCTTGAAGCGATGATAACAGTGATAGGTTATAGTCGATCAATTTTCAAATACTTTTTATTCTCCTTCCGATGAGAGGGAACGGTTACAGTAGCGAAAAAAAGTTTAAGACCAAAGGGTCAAAGAAAATAAATAAATTAATTAATAAGAAAGAACAGTATAAATAAAATTTGTATTCTATGCTAATTAATGAATAGTGTTCTACCATAATGACAATAAAAATGAATACAGTAGCAGACAAAAGTTTAAGACCAAAGGGTCAAAGAAAAGAAATTAATTCATTTGTAAGAAGTAACAGTGTAAATAAGATTTGTATTCTATGCTAATTAATAAATAGCGATCTACTATAATGACAATAAAAATGAATACAGTAGCAAAAAAAGTTTAAGACCAAAGGGTCAAAGAAAAGAAATTAATTCATTTGTAAGAAGTAACAGTGTAAATAAGATTTGTATTCTATGCTAATTAATAAATAGCGATCTACTATAATGACAATAAAAATGAATACAGTAGTTGACAAAAGTTTAAGACCAAAGGATTAAAGAAAATAAATTAATTCATTTGTAAGAAGTAACAGTGTAAATAAGATTTGTATTCTATGCTAATTAATAAATAGCGATCTACTATAATGACAATAAAAATGAATACAGTAGCTGACAAAAGTTTAAGACCAAATGGTAAAGAAAATAAATTAATTCATTTGTAAGAAGTAACAGTGTAAATAAGATTTGTATTCTATGCTAATTAATAAATAGCGATCTACTATAATGACAATAAAAATGAATACAGTAGCAGACAAAAGTTTAAGACCAAATGGTAAAGAAAATAAATTAATTAATAAGAAAGAACAGTATAAATAAAATTTGTATTCTATGCAAATCAATGAATAATATTCTACCACAGTGACAATAAAAATGAATACAGTAACAGACAAAAGTTTAAGTTATTTTAGAACTTTTTTTTCCAATATTTTTATCCTATAGATATTTTATAGGTTAATGACTCTGAAAAGATTTAGAATTATATCTATTTTCATTTGCAAATTTATTATCAATAGAACTTAATAAACTCAAACGATGTAAAAATTAAATTCCTTAACCTTGTTAAAATTAAATGCTTCGTCCATTGAATATCGTGCAAAACGAATTGTGTTCGACAATTGTCTTCGTTTATTTTTTCATTTAATCGACGTTTTAAGAGCAATATTGCTTCCAAAAATTCTGTTGTATATAACAAAAATTATGTTTTATGCTGAATTGATTTGTGGTTTACGCATATTAAAATACAGATTTATACATGTGTCATTTCTGAAACATTCCTTTATTTCATTTTAATTAATAAATCTTTCGATTTTTGAATTCAAGTAAAGAAAACAGTTATGCTTTTATTGTTATTTATTTATTGCTAAAGTTACGAATAAAATGAAATTTAAAAAGAGTTTCAGGAGAAAGTAAAATTATTTAACGTGTTATGCGACTCTTTTCAGGTATAACAATCCTGTTACAATATTTCTATATAATATTAATCTATATTATAGTATAATCCATAGTATACATATAGGAGTCTAATATTTATCAAAAATGTTTAAATTTCCATTGAAAATATATATACATGTATTGAAATGTTCTAACATATGCATTGATTTAATATTGTAAACTTAAATTCAGTAATAGGCTACTTTATTGCCTGTGCTATTAATATAATTAATGTTATCAGCATTACTCTAATTTCTATATATTGTTATTATCAGTAAAGCTTGATCGAGCCATTGCGATTTTATAAAATTGAAGATTTTTTACAATAAAAGATGAAGTTTTATTATTTTATTATATTTTATATTGTTAATAATTAATAAATTATTATTATTTTATTCAACATTTTCAAAGCAACCTTTAAACAGCACTATTTTATATACTGAGATTTGCTTAAATTTGCATCTTTGACAGTATAAAATATTTATATCACGGTTTTTCAGAGGAAAAGTTAAAGTTTCAATTTGATTAATTTTTCAACTACCTTATTATTATTTATTATTCTTATCATATTATATTTCGTGAATCAATTGTGCGTACTACGAATAAACGAATAATAAACTCTGTTTGTAATTGAGTACAAAGCCTCCGCATTTTTACAATTAATACTTTACGCGAATCATGTTATACATTCACTCGTTTACATTGTTATAAAATTACGTTTAAACGAATAAATTCTACAAGCATTTAAGTAACAATAAATTCATTCATATAAAAACGTAAAGCAAACGTTTCGATATGCACTTCGTTTAATGACAACGTTGATACAGTTTGTTGAATAACAGCGACATGAAATGATATTTAAATCAGTTATACTATTCATTATTCCCGACAGTGGCAACCGAACATCGTATGGATTAATTAACACGATCGCTAACAATATTTTTTGCCAATGGTTTAAATTACTTGCGGTATAAAGTAGCTGCGGTTTGAAAGTGAATTTATTTTTACATCGTAAGTATACTTTGATCACAATCGATGTTTTTACACTTTTAATAATATTCACACCGATACACAGAGAGATCGACCAAGAAACAAACAAATTGCGATGAAACTTACCAACCATTAATAAGTAACAATAATATCGATTTAAACGTGCAGCAAATTATAATTTTAAGAAAAAGGAATGAAAGATAGTTGTTTAATTTACAATATTAAACAGGAAGACGTATATATATACATACAACTTGTTTAAGAATTTTAACGTGCAGTTAATATTCCTCGTGAAGTCAATCTATCACGTGTCCAACACTATATGCATTGCACTTTATCGAGTTGAGACGTGATAAATGCATTCGGAACGCGTTAATTGTATTGCTAAAAGTGGCGAGAAATACAATTTTATTAGTAATGCATGTAGCACAATGAAATCGTTGGTAAACGATTTTGGACATCTTGGATATGTTATTAGTGATACTCGTTAAACGTTAAACTTGTTAAAGTAGATAAAAAATAAATTACAAACAGTAGCTATGTTTATTAAGGTCAGTGAAAAATGTTTATTTTCGGTTAATTATATTTTACTCCACATTTAGAGAAATTCGATCAGTAAGTGATTTTGGATATCCTGGATATATTATTAGTGATACTCGTTAAACGTTAAACTTGTTAAAGTAGATAAAAAATAAATTACAAACAGTAGCTATGTTTATTAAGGTCAGTGAAAAATGTTTATTTTCGGTTAATTATATTTTACTCCACATTTAGAGAAATTCGATCAGTAAGTGATTTTGGATATCCTGGATATATTATTAGTGATACTCGTTAAACGTTAAACTTGTTAAAGTAGATAAAAAATAAATTACAAACAGTAGCTATGTTTATTAAGGTCAGTGTAAAATTTTTATTTTCGGTTAATTATATTTTACTACACATTTAGAGAAATTCGATCAGTAAGTGATTTTGGATATCCTGGATATATTATTAGTGATACTCGTTAAACGTTAAACTTGTTAAAGTAGATAAAAAATAAATTACAAACAGTAGCTATGTTTATTAAGGTCAGTGAAAAATTTTCATTTTCGGTTAATTATATTTTACTACACGTTAAGAGAGATTTGATTAGTAAGTGATTTTGGGCATCTTGGACATATTATTAGTGATACTCTAAACTGATAAAAAATAAATTACAAACAGTAGCTATGTTTATCAAAGTCTGTATAAAACTTTTATTTTCGGCTAATTGTATTTTACTACACAATAAGAGAGATTCGATCAGTAAGTGATTTTAGACATCCTGAATATATTATTAGTGATACTCTAAACGTTAAACCTGTTAAAGAAGATAAAAAATAAATTACAAACAGTAGCTATGTTTATTAAGGTCAGTGTAAAATTTTTATTTTCGGTTAATTATATTTTACTACACATTTAGAGAAATTCGATCAGTAAGTGATTTTGGATATCCTGGATATATTATTAGTGATACTCGTTAAACGTTAAACTTGTTAAAGTAGATAAAAAATAAATTACAAACAGTAGCTATGTTTATTAAGGTCAGTGAAAAATTTTCATTTTCGGTTAATTATATTTTACTACACATTTAGAGAGATTTGATCAGTAAGTGATTTTGGACATTCTGAATATATTATTAGCGATACTCTAAACTAATAAAAAATAAATTACAAACAATAGCTATGTTTATCAAAGTCTGTATAAAACTTTTATTTTCGGCTAATTGTATTTTACTACACGTTAAGAGAGATTTGATTAGTAAGTGATTTTGGGCATCTTGGATATATTATTAGTGATACTCTAAACTGATAAAAAATAAATTACAAACAATAGCTATGTTTATCAAGGCCAGTGTAAAACTTTTATTTCCGGTTAATTATATTTTACTACACGTTAAGAGAGATTCAATCAGTAACTGTTGCAATACAACATATCATTATTATTCTATTTGTACGGTACTTTTCTTAATCACCGCAAATAAAAGTTTACAAAGTATTCCAAAAGAATAAAAACAGTTAAACAATGAAATAGTTATTTAGAGTTACGGCGTTTGAGTAAACTTTGAAGCTGGGCATTTCAGAAAATAAATCTGTAGAATAAATATAGTGTGTTGGAGGGAAGGGGTATTCGTATCTTATGAAAGAGATAACACACTTTATATAGGGTGGAGCATTTATAATAAGCAAATACTGTAGTGGTGTATCATTGATTTTCTCTCGTACCTTACAAATACGTGAAACTTGCAGTCCGTGTGCGCCTTATCAACTGCAACCATATCTATACAGCGAGTGTTGTAGTGCATACTTTAGGATCACAGAAACTACCGTGCGTATTGTTTCAAACTTTAATTTTGTAATTTTACATCTCGTTAAGAATATTATTTTATTTAAAAAAATTTAAAAATACATAATTGAATAATGAAGCGAATTTTTTATTTAGAACATAAACAAAAATTTTCCATTATTATTATTATTTCCGTGTGTACCTAGAACTATTTTTAAGAAATTTCTATTGTTTCGTACAAGATTATGCTACGAATCAATATTTGAATTGATGATTGAAACTGAATAAAATAGTGCATTCGACAAAGGTACGCCTGAAAGTAGGCAACCTGCTTTTGTGCTATAATAGTACAGCAGCTTAAAACTTTAATCTTTTTTTAAACACAGTTTTAAACACTGATAAAACTTAAGGAAATGCATTTAAATAAAATAGGTAGTTCTAAAAATCTTTCCATTTTCTTTTTGCAGTAAAAGAGTGCTACGAAATTATTATTTATAATTAAATGTAACGAAATTAAAAGGTTGCTATATAGTTTTTAATATTTAAATATTTCATAGCATACTTGATATTTCA